>OX632361.1:38193508-38511033 GCA_951751655.1 Ophion costatus
AGAGAGAAAGAAAGAAACAGAAAAAGACCTAAAAAAGAGAAAGGAACTTGTTTCATCCCAAAAGATAGAGAAGCCATGTAAACGTAGTTGGTCCATCCGTATTCCGGGTGGGTCTAATGAGTGTACGCAAGGTGATTAGGGAATGGAGACACACGAGAAGGTTCGAGCACTCTTTCAATGAATATTAAGAGATTATATTTTTTATTGCCGCAGGGAGATACCTGTGTAAATTTTTGGACGTTGATTTTTTATCCGGTTTTCGTACGTTGCTTTCAGGTGAAATGGAATTTTGGATCTAGATTTTGCAAGTTAATTCGTAGGGGTAGATTTTAGGGAAGGCAAAAAACGCGAGTAGCTTGGAGCTTTTCATCTTGGACGTGGATTTTTGGACGTAGTTTTTTCAATGTACATTTTTCGGCGTAAATTGCTCACGGTGATTTTGAAAATAAATCTTTGGGTGGAGATTTCTGGGCGCCGGTTGTCGCAGGTGGATTTTTTTCGGCAATTTTTAAAGGGGTTTTTTTGCGTAGATTTTTAAGCATGGATATTTTTACACGATTTTCGGACGTAAAAGGCCCGAAATCGTTTTTTAGACGTAGGTTTTCTATGTACTTCTATGGGAGTAGATTTTTTTACATGGTTTTTGGAAGCAGATTTTTTGGTCGAAAATCGTAAATTATCTTTTGGGAGCCGCCATTTTGTTAATTAAAAAAAAAAAAGAAAAGCTTCGATTAAGGACTAGTTTTCAATGCTATCAATAAGCCCACCAAATTTCATCAACATCCATCGAGTGGTTTTTTAATTATAGTGGTCACCGCAAAGCACTACATGCCGACGGGGGTCCGACAAAGATGGCGATATTGTTATAAATAATAAATATGTTTCTTTGTAAATTTGTACAAGTCAAGTTGAAATATAACATAAAAAGTCTGTGTAACCACTTTGGTAAAACTTACTTAATTACTAAAGAAACAAATTATTGATTATGCTCGGTTTTTCACACCTCTGGCTGCATCTCACTCCTTAAGGGATCATCACAGGGTAAAATTTTCGAAACATCGATTTTTCTCGCCTTATCCTATACTATACATGGTGTAGACATCCATTTTTAAAAACATAACCGACCTCGATATAGAAAAACATGGTAATAAACGAAATAAAATAATAATCGACTGAATAAAAAATTACAAACTCATAAAAACAAATCGTGGAACTGAGAAAAATATTTAAATATTATTCTTTTCTGGAAACCCCATATGGCACAATTTATGTGAAACTCCGAGCTCCAACGCTTATCAAACATATTCACATACAAAAAAAATAGAAAAAATCCATATTCTCTATTATTCATCGGTGCAACGATCGACCTCCTCAAACCCGCGAGCCGCAACTTCGGACCACGCAGTAGCATTTACAAAGGCGAGACTGCACAGCAACGTTGCTTCTCCTGTACACCGGGTGGTCCAGTAATAATCAGCACCTTCAATATCTCCAAGTCTCCGTGTGTCGGAAAAAAATT
This sequence comes from Ophion costatus, assembly GCA_951751655.1. Taxonomy (NCBI): domain Eukaryota; kingdom Metazoa; phylum Arthropoda; class Insecta; order Hymenoptera; family Ichneumonidae; genus Ophion; species Ophion costatus. The sequence continues at coordinate 38,195,028 of OX632361.1, forward strand.
TGTCCAAGTTTCATTGTAGAGAAAGACCCGTCAGATGGTGATGACATTTGTTTTCATCGGTGGAGTTGTTTCCAAGATACGAAGGGTATCGTTGTTTTTTTTTCTTCATATGGCAGTGTTTTCGTGTTGACCATCCGATAGCGTCTGTTGACCCCAATACAATGACCTGCGCCCCAAGGTCATTCTATGTCACTGGGCTCGCTTTCGTTTGTAACAGGTGTTCGAAGTGATGACCGTCAGCATCAAGGTCAATATCGTAGTGTTTCCATCGCCCATTCACTCGCACGTCTCATAACCTCGAACACCTTTTACAAACGAAAGCGACACCAACGACCTCGAATGACCTCCTGTCGTAGATCATTGTATACACCCCCACAGCTGTCATTTCGTAGACGTAAAAACACAGTGTTTCATCTGATAAACGAAGGTGACCTTCGTCACCTTGGAGACAACATAGAAAACCCAGAGTCCCATTTAATAAACAAAGGTGACCTTCGTCACCTTGGAGGCAACAAAAACACAGCGTTTCATCTGATAATCAAAGGTGACCTTCGTAACTTGGAGGCGACTCGAGCTACAAAAAAATGGTCGAGAACGATATCCAAAAATGCCAATGGTCACTACACCACCCGGTGCATACGTACGTCTAAACAACGTTACACACATGCACGCGTAGCTGCACGTCGTGGATATCCCCGGAGGGCCACCAAAAGTTCAAGCTACAGCAACCACACACACGCGTGCATTCCTGCGTCGTAATTAAACAGCTGGGTCTTCAATTATCCACGTAACACACGCGGCAGTGTATACACCCTCTAATATCTTCAGTCACGTTCGCGATTCCGAAAGCCCCGCGCGCTTACGAAATTTCCTATATACACGTGCACTGTAACGCGATCGCAATGCCGTATACGGACGCGTTGGAAAGGGGAGCCATTCTATCCCGATTAATCGACGAGCTGCTCATTGGCTTTGAGAATTAAAGCTCGAACGGAATTTGGCATACGCTTTGCCGTTAAAAGCTCGCAATGCGGCTGCACCAATTATTTACAACGCTATAACCAACTCCGGAGCTGAAATCGAATACGAATCTCGAGGAATTTCGCCTCGATGAGCTGATTATGGATAGATGATTCTTTCGATCAGTCGGATCGATTAACATTTTTAATTATCCTTGATTTATCGTCTGAGAAAATATTCGTTTGTTTTTTATGCTGAGAGGGAAAGTGCAAAAAGGGATATGTGCATTTGTGAGGGAAATCGAGGGCGTTGGAAATAGACTGCCAGAAGAGGGGTTTGTAAAAATAGAGGAATGAAAAAAAAGATAAGCGTGCGGTGAGATGGGTGTCATAGTGGTAAGTTCTGGAATATTGAAAGAACGAACATAGCGAGGAAGAAGATAAGAGATGTAAACAGTAATATATATATATATGTAGTATTGTTGAAGCTTTGGAAAAAAACTTTATTCAAAGTTGTGCAAATAAAACTCTCTAATAATAATAATATATGTTTCTTTTTTATTGTGATCAAAACTGGAAGACGAACATAAATATATACTTTTTCAAAGACAGCCTAATATATTCGATATTTTACTAAAACATTTTCCATTTTCATGAACGGTAAACATTAAAAAGTGACTACAAAAATTTGCGTCTTTATATTTATATTTTTCGTTAATATTCTTTGTTCCCCAAACTTTTTTCCAAAAAACTAATTTGTACAGCCGTTAACTATGAAACTATTGAATTTTTCAATCCTTGGGGGTCACGATTTCATCGAAAATAATGTGATCTGCAAAAAACGTCGTACTATTTTTTGTGATAAGTCTAATTGTTTGGCCAAAAAAGTGAAAACATCTTGAAATTTACTGTAAATTGAAATTCAACGTTGAATAACATTGGAAAAAATAGATTTATCATAAAACGATAGGAGACCTGCTTTGTAGCGCGTTTAATCCTTTAGAGAAATATCTCTTGGCCATTGTTGTACGCTTACACGGTGGCGAGTTATAAAATTCAAAAGTAACAAGCAAAGTTGTCTCCATGTTATTATTAGCATCGGAAATAGGAAATCGCCATGAGGAACGTCTAAATAGTAATACTAAATGCTCATATTTTAACCAGCGTCTTTTTTACCTTGCTGCAACTAATAAATAGGGGAATTCAAAAAAGTAGTCGACTTTTTTATTCACCCTCATATAGGGCAGTCTGAAATCTAAAATCTAAGATACAGCAGTCTCAAAAGTGATGTCCAAAAAAAATCTGGATCCCTCGTATACTTATCCGAATCACTGTATGTACGTTCTACGATATTCTTTGTTTTTCGAGAAAAAAAGCATTTGCTTATTTTTTTCCTTTGCGCTTGTACTCCCCTCGCGATTTGTTTACTTGTGTTGCGAAGTGCACCGTCAAGCAATAAATAAGTGACCAACTGAACGCTCACATCGATGCTCTAGATTTTTATGAAAAGTTTAAGAAATTGGTTGGAGAGGGTCGGTCACTAAAGTTCAGATGATAAAAAAAATACTTATACCGTATTTTAAAGCAGTCCGGAGTCCTAAATGACTCCGGACTGCTTTAAAAAAACTTCTAAGAGGAAAGTTCGTGCACATGAGCGAAAAAAATCAAATCTATGCTGCGGAAAGAGTCGAAAAGATGAAAAGATGCTTTTTGCTTGAAACTAAAAAAGATCTTAGATGCTGGGGGTTGGATAGAGATTGATACGAGGCAATTCGATTTTTCTTTCGGTCGTCACTTTTCCGGCTATCTTCTATATGTGTCCAAGGATATACGTATTAAGGTTTTTAATTTAAAAAGTTTATATTTCAGTGAAAAATAATAACACTCAACTAATATTTTGGTGAAAAAAGTCAGGAGAAATAAAATTCCTCTCGTTTCTCTGCACCGCAGGTGTCGTCCAGGGACTGGACAATGTATCGATGGACATGCCGGAAGCCGTTGCCGTCGGTACGACGGTGACGCTCATGTGCAGATACAACCTGGGCGAGGACGAGCTTTATTCGGTCAAATGGTACAAGGGAAAAAACGAGTTTTACCGATATCTGCCGAAAGAGGATCCACCCAAGTCTGCGTTCGGTGAATTTGGTCACAAGATCGACGTGAGTACGCTTTTTCATCGAACATGCACGATTATTTAATTAATACATGAGGTACTCGGAATTAATTATTCAACAATTGTGGGAGTATATAAAATGGAGCGAATAAAATACGGGCTACAAGTACTGTGTGTAACGGTCGCTCCGAATTGAAGAAAAATTCACGGAGCCTCTCGTGAGTCGTGAGTAAATAAATATTTCGATGTAGTTCTTCAATTAAAAACTAATAAAATTCGCCAAGTTATTCTTCGATTAATAATCCCGGATAAGGTGCCCCCCCCTCCTGATCGTGCTGAAATGTTGCACAAACCTGCCGTTCAATATTTTAAGGATGTTGAGTCCCAAATCGCAAATGATGATAAAATTCTGAAAATTTGGTATGTTTTTGTATGAAGTATTTCAGAGGTCGTGTAAAAATCTCACGACAATTAGGAATCTCGTTATTGAACAATTAACATTCACAAATTAAATGCTGTTTTATGGAAACTGATGTAACTTTGCAATAAGTTTTTTTTTTTACCTCTCAATTTTGTAATATCTACAATATACTGAAAGCAACGGAAACAAAACGAAGTTTATTGAAAAATTTCTTTTTATTTCTTTTAAAAATTGTTCTTAACAAAATGTTAATTTTTTAATAACGAGCTTCCTAATTTTTATTTCAACCCTTAAGGAGGTTGAAGTAATCATGATAGAATTCTGAAAATTTTTGTATGTTTTTACATGAAGTATTCAGGAGGCCGTATAAAAATTTCATGACGATTAAGAAGCTATTTATTGAACAATTACGATTTATTGAATTTGTTGTTTTTCAATTTATTATTCGTTCAATTTATTATTTATTTATTCTTTTATTCAATTTATTATTCTTTCAATTTCGTTCAATTTAGAATTAGTTCAATTTATTGAACTAATTGAACAATTAGTCCAATAAATAAGAAGCTATTTATTGAATAATTACAATAAGGATATTGAGTCCCTATGAACATGTTTCATAGGGACTCAATATCCTTAAGATAATCATTAAAGGGATTTTTGGCGACTCGCAATAGTATTCGAGATATTGAATTTTTAAGTTATTCATTTTAACGCGCGCCAATTATATCTGCATAAGCTACGGCTCCGTTCATATCTATATATGTTATCGCTCTCTCCGTTTTCTTATTATTATTACTACATATAAATTATTTTTATTACTGGTATTATTTAAAAATAATGAGATTTAAAAAAATGAGAAAAATTATGAGAAAAATATAGAATTCCGGTCTATAAGTTTCCGCACTCGTAGGTCACGAGAAAGTGTTTTAGGCTACTGGGTCACGGACCTTATATCGATACGTAGCTGAACCGACAATACCTAAATCAGCAATATCCCGTGTAAAATGACAAAGTGACATAAAAAATTATTCGAGCGATCGAATGGATCGTTCTTGGCGTTATACTCGCAGTCGTTACTTTTGATATGTGATACGATGAATTTTGGCATCGCGTTTCCTGCGACCACGGTCGAGTCCACCGTGGACCAGAATCCATCCAATGGCGTCCAACAGGGTACAAAATCGTATATGTAATGAAGAAACACCAACGACCGGACTGGATCGATCAATTCATTTTATTTCTCGCTTTTTTCTCTCTTCCCTCCCCGCCCTTTCTCGTTTCCTACCGTAGTTTTTATTATCCACAGTTCACTAGGGCATAATGTCTCCAGCCCTCTCTCTTTCTCTCTCCCTCTCTGCCCCAGTTTTTTATTCACAGTTCACCAGGGCAAAATATTTTTATTTCTCTCTTTTTTCTCCCTCTCTCGCGCCTGCACCATTCATCGAGCCATTTCTCGACACAATGGGTTTTCAATTACATTACCGTGCAGGAAGTGTGTGACGTACCGCGCCTGTTGATAAATTCGACCATTCGTGCGGGCAAATGCCGAACCGACAAATCCAATGCTCCACATCGAAGATGGAAAGAGGATCGACCCCATCGGTCATTTCATTTTTATGAAAAAAAAAACGGGCTTTCCACCCGCGGTTTCGCTCGTCCAGACTTATGTTGAATGCTCCTTAATGAAATGTGCTCCTGAAAAGTTCTATAAAGGAACACGTAGAATTGTGTTGAACAGCATTAATACTAACAAGGAACATCACTTTGGGGTCCTCCTCCGATTGTGTTGAAACTTTTTAACTCGGTAGTGTATCAAAAATTAAGAGACACGTATTTTTTTTATCGGCGAAAAAACGGGTGCAAGGGATGAAACGCACCAAAAAACATGGGGATGTTTTTCGTTTTTCGTCGACAACGTTTTAACGGTACGAGATATAAGAAAATTTCAAACTGCAACAATGTTTACTTTTTTCGATATGCGAACGATAACGTTATCGACGAAAAACGAAAAACACTTCTATTTTCGTGTGTGTGGGTGTGTGTGTGTGTGTGTGGACCGGAAATATACAGTTTACGAGTTTCGAGTGTGGTCAACGGATTGCAGTCAACTGGATTCACCAAATATTTCGTTTAAACGAACTATGCACGCGCAGTTCCGAATTCTGGAGAGAATATGGAGGGTCGAAGGGGGGAGGGGGTGAACGAGAAAACGTAAAAATGAGATGGGGGTGAGAGAGGGAGAGAGAGAGAGAGAGAGAGACAGAGAGAGAGAGAGAGAGAGAGAGAGAGAGAGAGAGAGAACGTAAAAATAGCGAATGTACTAACAATTCTATAGCATTCGGTTATAGGGATTTAAAAACTCATAACTGACCGGAGTTGCCAGGAAAAATGAAAGCATGTAGGTACTTGCTACAGTATGTACTGAAAAATTCTATATTTACATCGAAGTGACGTCGAAAAGGAAAATGCGTACGCCACTGGAATTATTTATAGGTATTTTTCAAAATGTTTTAAACTTCTCATTTTTTTATTATTTTAACGTTATAATTACTTATTTTTATATTCTTATCAAAGTAGGCTTATTAAAGCAAGTATTAAATAGAAACAAAGATGAAAATGCAGACGTTACAGTATCGTTTCGGCGTAGCAGAATATACATTTATTAATTATTAGAGAATTCATTCCACTAGTGTAGATCAATACGTATTCGAATCGTCAATACCTATCTCAATCACCCCCATGCATGTGCTACGATCTTTATCAGTTTTCAAGGAAAACAAATTTTCTTCGAATTTTTATAATCGAAAAGAACGAAGTTTTTATTTTATCGTTCGAAATTTAGTGACGAATCCTCTCAAATATGTTCTTCTTTTGTTTTTTGTCCAAATCCAAAGCATCTAGGCTCATGATCAGCTGGTCATTTATTTATAGCTTAACAGTGCACTCCGTAACGATAACATAATTTTTTTAATCACGTGGAAAGTACACACACAGAAAATAAATTTGAAAAATGTTTTTTTTTCTTGAAAATTAGAAATGATTGGAGACCATACATGGGGGTGATCCGGATAGGTATTGATACGAGGGATACAGATAACCTTTTTGAACGTCACTTTTCGGGCCACCCTCCAAATATTTTACCATTTTGGCAAAGTTCGTTCGCAGTTATACAGAAAAAGAGTTCTTCATTCTTTTATAATGTCCAACTTTACATGAAAATGAAGAAGAAAAATGAAATGAAAGTCAAAAAGAAAAATGGAATGAAATAAAAAAAGAAAAATTCAATGAAAATGGAAAAAAATAATGACATTAAAATGAAAAAGAAAAATTAAATGAAAATGAAAAAGAAAGAACAGTAATTATGGTCGTACAGTGAACTCGCGAAGATATCAGTAGATTCTCCACAGTGGATTCTCCGCAGAAAGTAGATTCTCCACAATGATCACACCAATATATATATTAAACCACAAAATGACACCGCTCTGTTTCAACGAAACGCTTGGGCACGATATTAATGAATTCTCGATGAATGTACATTCCGTTACACCCACTAACATGATCACAAGATGCATTTGCATCGAGAAGAGCCCAATTTATTATAAATGCTATAAAATGAAAAATTAATTATGTTTGCGACCACAACGGCACTGCTGATGGTGGCAAGTAAAGGGCAACCAACTCCCCCGCGCGCTCAAAAATGGTCCCGTCATTGATGGTACACGCATTTGTCAAAAGACCAACGAGATCGTTCAAATTCAGCGTTGACGATGAAAACTCGTGAACGTTAAAAGGGGGACTGTGAGAAATCGTTGAAAATAAACTGTACGCGCGTCCTTCGCTATCCCTTGCTCCCATGAAATATTGAATTAAGGGCTTGTGGAATGCGAAATTGCGAAATCACGAGGAGCTGACGACTCTGGCATTCCCCTGGCGTACCGACGATTCTTTAAATCCCCCTTGTTTTTTCCTCCCCTTTCTTTTTCTCCTTCTGTACCGCACTCACTATATATATGTTTGTATTAAAAAATGTTGACTTAGATTTTGACACTCTACATTGCACTTAATATGAAATTCGAATAAATATAAATATATTGAATTGATTAAAATTAAAAAATATCTATACTTATGATAAAGTAGTATAGTCTGCTTGTCTGTCTGTCCCATGTCCTCGCATCACTTAAAAACTACTGGAGGCAATGGAATATGGTTCGATATGTTGTATAGATTGAAAAGCCGCGAGGGTAATGGTATATGTTTCATTTAGGAAGAAAGAAGAACGCGAAACGTGGTGTATAATGAAATTTCGTAAGATCGATTAGATTTTAATTTTAGTGGACTCATTTCAGAAAATAACATATCCAAAATCCAAAGGTCTCGTTTTAGTAGTTATTCATTTAGTAAAGTTAAGATCAGTCAATGTGATTTCCATTGAAATGTCCGTAAGTTAATAGCCAATATATCTATGCCTATAATAAACAAGTGAGGGACAAAACGTATTTATGAAATATGAATTTTAAAAAATAACCAAGGTGAATTTTCGAAAACTGTGGACCATAACTCAGAATAGACTATTTCGACCGGTAAAGCGCGGGCCCAGGCTAATATATATATATATATGAGGCATTCCACGTGAATCCGGTGGACTTTTTCCCTGACCCCTGCCAAGTAGATTTTTTTTAAATCTGATTCCATTGACTCTGAAAGACACCCTGATTTTTTTTTTACATTTTTCGTAACAACCCTTAGTCAAACTTTCTTTTTCCGAAAAAACAGCCCGATTTTAAAATCTTTAGAAAATTCAAAAAATGCCTGATTATATGTAAAAATTTTCAAGCTGTCACCCACTGTAGATGTATGATTTTTTCTGTGCTGAATACGACTTCAATTGGAATTAATACCAGAACTTTTTGACTGCTAACGAAAAAATCATACTTCCACTGCGGGTGATAGCTTGCGAATTTTCACACGTCATCACGCATTTTTGGGAATTTTTTCAGATTTTTCAATCGGGGCGTTTTTTTCGGAACAAAAAAATTTGTTTGACTAAGGGTTGTTGCGGAAAATGTAAAAAAAATGCAGGGTATCTTTAGAGTCAATGGAATCAGATAAAAAAAAAGAAAATCGAATTGGCGGGGGTCAGGGAAAAAGTCCACCGGATTCACGTGGAATACCTCATATATATGTTTTAGAATGTCGTTTTACCGAAAAAAAAAATATATATATAGGGTAATACGACATATCGAATTCGTTATACCCATCTAATGTTGACTATTAACACACTTGACTGTCTTGAGGACTTTGAATATTCTTAACATTACCTTTCGTGACATAACGCCCCTTAAAATGACTCAAACATGAATATGCTAATATGAATCAAGAATGAATTTTAAAAAGATCGGGTTTCACACCATTTTTACTCCAGACTACCCCGAGAAAGTCGAATCTCTACAAAATTAACTTTTCTCGTATATATACCTACTTATATATATATATATATACATATACATATAGCACGGGGGTGGATTTCTCATACAGTATCCAGGGGGGTGTAGAGATTTGTGCGTTGCGCCAATTTAGGTGTACACGCTCGCGCAGCGGGGTGGCTAACGTAGAAAATTGATTGTACATGATTTATATCCTGCCACGGGCAACATATATAATTAATCGTTGTTGCTGAAGCTTTGTTTGCTTGCGGCGTCGAGAGACCGTCAGCGCTATCGAGTGAAACAATAACGCACACGCACGCAAACGTACGTATATATACTTTCGATATGTATATATATTGAGAATGGTCACTGATATTGATTGGACACGCATTTGTCATTATATATATACATATACACACACGGGGCATCCCACACCAAATCGCCCACTTTTAGACCCGACCCCTTTTGATTTGGCTAAAATTTAAGTATATTATTTCCTTCTGCAAATATTTATATGATTTTTTGTTACATGATTGAAAATATGTAAGAAAATATTCAATCGTCTTCGATATTTTTAATTGTTTAAAAAAAAAAGCGATTTTGTCACAGTTCGACCTTTTAGGTTTCAATTTTTCTTTTCAGAAAAAAATGATGAGTGGCGTTTTTCGCCACCAGACCCATCGTTGCCGCAAGACCCATTTTCCTTTCTGTTTTTTTCCAAAATGAAAAATGTTTCTTCCCGATTTTTTAAATGTTGCTTTCTTCTATGATGACATAATTCCAAATAGTTGATTTTATGATATTCAATACTTTGTATACAATATTAGCATTAAAAAAAAGTTTCTAATCGTTTTCAATTATTTTTCATTGTTTTAGCGGCGAATTTAAATAATACCACTTGTAAAATTAATTTAAAAAAACGTTAATCTACATGAAAAAATACACTGCATTTTTTTGAAACCATAGAATTTATTGTTTGACTTTTTTGCATCATAGGAAACAACTAAATTTTGTAATTAAAAAAAAACAAGAAAAAAAACTTTACAATTAAAAACATAGAAAGAAAAATCTTACCATGATTAGTCTTGCGATAAAAAAAACGTAAAATTTATCATATCTTTTTTTTACAAAAAGAAACAATGTGGAACTTTGAAAATGCGAGTTTTTTTCAAAAACTAGAAAATCTATATCGAAGGTGACTAAATATTTCTTTAACATTTTTTTCGTAAAGTATATTTCAGAACAAAAAATTGAGAAAACATATCTTATTCGGTCAATTTTTCAGAACGTTATGTGTATTTTTGATCATGTAAAAGAAAAAAGAAAAAATCCGACAAGCGTTTTTAGAAGGAATCAGTGACATATATAAATGTCAACCAATCTAAAAGGGGTCGGTGGCAAAGTAGTCGATTTAGTGTAGAATGCCCCATGTATATATATATCGGTTCTCATATATTTCTATGTATTACATATTTACATGCAACTCCAGTTATGTAAGCAAAATTGCGTACGATCGATTCCACAATAAATACAGCATTCCGTTACGTGCTCCACTAGGGCAATCCTGCGGTCGTATATACGGTGTTGAATTAACTCGAATCTCAACAGACACAATATATTCCGGAGTACGCGGTTCGGGCACAGGCTCTCATAAACAATTGCCATAAATGACGTACGCGGTGTACCGAACAATAACGGGGTCGTAGATTTCGCGTGTAAAATGGACTTTGGCACGAGCAATAACGATTGACAGCGACGCAGAAAGGGACAAAAAATAAACGGGACGCCCCGTGTATGGGAGGGCGGAACGATCAGGATTCGGAAATTGATCGCAACGGAGTGACGAAATTCGGAAGCTGCGGATCATTTTTTTTGTCTTGGAGATCGGAAGAGAAGCGATTGAATTGACTGCTTGGGTCTTTTTGAGTTTTGCTTTTTTTTTAGCTCTGATTCTCCAGCATTGAGAGGGGGAATGTTTCTCCTAGGGTTATTTTTATTTTATTTATTTTATTTATTTTATTTATTTTATTTATTTTATTTATTTTATTTATTTTATTTATTTTATTTATTTTATTTATTTTATTTATTTTATTTATTTTATTTATTTGTGAGCCCTTTGAGGACTCGTACCTTCGATCTGTGGAAAAAAATTGGACCCTACCGATGATAAATGCTTTTTGCAAATATTTTTACATGCTTATTTTTATTTTTTCAAATATTAAAAAAGTTTCAAATTTCAAAAGTACTCAAATTCGAAAAAAATATTCAAAATTTCAAAATAACCTTCATGGTTCCATCGTACGAGATCTTTCCTTTTTCACGTGCCTGCCTTATTCCGTTTTTCCTTTTAAAGATGTAATAATAAACAATATAACTACTTTTTGTAACTATATTCGTTTCACAGATTTAAAGAAATATATAATTTTGTTATATATGTGTGTTTATCTTTCGTATGTCTTTTACTAAAAACAAACAATCAAGGAAAATACTTTCTTTGTACGCAATAAACAAATATGTATGAAATAAATATAAAACATATATATACTATATTTATATTTTTTTTTTCTACGGTTCCTTTGGATGCCCTTCTGGGCTTTCACGATCCCACCCCTTGCACCTCTGCCCCTTCGTGTCACTTCACAGTTCCTAATTCTCGAGAAAGCTCCCGGAGTGTTGCCCACCGTCTCTTGTGTCAGTTGTGCTCCCCATTCTATTCTTATTTACCTATTGATATAAGTATTCAGTTTTTAATATTTTACGGCAAATAAATGCCCCGAGCTAGATATTTTTTATTAATATGAAATATTCGAATCAAATTATTTCGAATTTAAATTCGTAATAATGGCTTATTAAGAGTTACCAATTATTACATTATCGATGACTAATAATTATTTTTTGATAATTATATGATTTCATTATTTATACATTAAATACATTATACATTATTATTTATACATTTATTTATTATACATTATTATTTATACATTTAAACATTATAATATATTTATACATTAATAAATAACATTATAGTTATATAATAACATTAACAGTTGGAACAAGCGATCCAATTTTCCTCTTTCGCTTCTTCCAGACTGCTCGAAGCGACGAGCATCATGTCGTTCTGACCAACGTGACTCCGGACCTCGATGGAAAATACCGCTGCGAGGTTTCCAACGACCAGCCCCATTTCTCGACGATAATCGTCTCCAGCCACATGCATGTTGCGAGTAAGCGAATATTATCGATACATTTATCCAGGTTGTAAAAATAAGTACCTGCACAACTTGCTTTCATTTTGTGCTTTTCCTGGCAATGTGCAGTAACACTTGTTATTCACTCAAATAGTAACGTGCAGTATTTATATTTTAAATATGCTTGCCTATGAAAGACTGCAAAACCATTATTTTTATTTCTCGAAAACTTACGTCAAAAAAGCAAGGTGTGTGAATAATTTTTCTTGCCCGCTTTAAAAACGAAATCGAATTTATAATTAAAAAAAACAGGTTTAAGAGTATTCACAAGGGTGAGGAATAGTAAGGGTGCGTACGTAATTTCTTAACCCCGACACGAAGTTCGCGAACTCCAGATAATAACCAAATGTACTTAAGGGGTTAGGCTACTGTGACGACCCGAATGGCCGGCTATTTAAAAAAATGAATTTTGGTGGAATAAAAAAAATGATTGAGAAATCGTTTCGACATTTACTTGTATGTACATTAACGAAGTTGTGTGCCACTCAATCATACAATTATGTAATACACAATACACCAGAGCGTCACTAACGTCACCAAAATATTCGTGAAAAATGATAAAATATTTACATTTTCAATATTTCACGAAACAGGGGCAGTACATTTTCGCAATTCCCTTTACCCGTCGTGATTGACGAGTATTTTTATTGACATCCATCAGTAAAGCTGTGTGAAGCTTGGATAAAAAGCATTCACAATTAAAAATCGAAGTTAAAAGGTAGGAAAAAATTGGGAAAATTGAAAAAACAAATAACGAAATGCAAATGGATAAAAAGCATTCACAATTAAAAATCGAAGTTAAAAGATAGGAAAAAATTGGGAAAATTGAAAAAACAAATAACGAAATGCAAATGGATAAAAAGCATTCACAATTAAAAATCGAAGTTAAAAGGTAGAAAAAAATTGGGACAATTAAAAAAAGAAATAACGAAATGCAAATGCTTCGTGCTCGCATATATACTATGATAATAAAAATGAATTGAATAAATAAAAAAAAACGGGATAACGAAAAATCCTTCGCGCAAAAAAACAAAATACAACAATATTAGTAAAAAAAAATCACTCACTTTTCCAATATTTTGCTACACGAAAAATCGAAAAATGGCGAAGAAAAACAAAATATAAAAATAATAGGAAAAAATGATAAATCATTTACTTTTTCTATATTCTAAGACACAGTGGCAGTAAATTTTCGAAATTTTCGCGACCCATCGTGATTGACCAGTAGTTTCATTGGTACCCATCATGGATGGTATGTGAAGCCTGAGTAAAAATCACTCACAATTAAAAATCAAATTTAAAATGTGAAAAAAAATTGAAGAAATTAAAAAAAACAAAGAAGCAAATGCTTCGTACTAGCGTATATACGATGATAAAAAAAACGCTGTGACTAGCCGTTCGGTTATCGGATTAATAAACGTACGTCATTCGTCCGGACGGCGGCTAATTTCACGCGGTTGACGCTGTACAACGACCCAAACAAACAATTCTAAACACACAAACCCAAACATACAAACTCAAAATGATAAACGACAAAATGGCAAACCCAAACAAGCCCAAAAACCCAAACCCAAACAAAACTATCCAACCCAAACCAAACAAACACCCAATCAACACAAACACTCAAAAACCAAAACCCAAACGAAAACAAACCCACACAATGCAAACCCACAAAAACCAACCAACCCAAACCATGCAAACCCACAACACAACTAACCAACCCAAACCCAAACACAACCAACCAACCCAAACCCAAACAAAATAATAAAGATTTTCTTCGCATGACTACGTGTAAATAATTCTTCCGGATAGTTTGTTCAACAATTTAACACATTCTAACCGGACAATTATATATATGTTATTCGTCCGGATACTAGCGTACACGAATCACAATAATATGGAAATAGTAAAAAGCCTACCGGAAATAGTAAAAAGAAATGAAGTAAATAAATAAAAGGAAACGGGTCCACGAAAAATCGAAAAAACCTTTCCGAAAAATCTCGAAAAAAAAAACAAAGTACAAAAAAATTAGTAAAAAATGATAAAACATTAACTTTTTAAAAACCTTGCTATTTGATATCTTCCCATATACGGAGTACGATCTTGTCACGGTTCAGGTGCACTTACCATTCGACCAAGTCCGCCCCGCACATGTGCTTTTCGCGAATTCAGCCCGAGGCGAATAACGCGAGATGATGAAAAAGTTCCGGGCCAAATGTTGCGTGTAAAACGCGTTCGCGATCACGTGAAATAAAGGGATTCCACAGGCGGGAAGTCGAACTCGCGTTCTGGCAAATGGAATAACTTTTACACCGAGAAAGAATCGCCGTCGGAAGAGAACAAAGGGAGGCAAATAAGAGAATCGCAGGATCGCCTTTTGCCGTTCCTCGAGACTGGAGAAACGCGTACGACCGAACTTCGATTTTCCACGTCGGTTGAGCCCAACTTTTAGTGACTTCCTGACTATGCGTGAGCCGCTACGGAAGGCGAATTTGCCCTTGCGACATCATTATCGTCTCGTCGTCTCCTCCTTTTCAGTTTCCTTTGTTAACCTCGTCCCATATACGATGAGGAACTAGCGACCCAAGTATACGCCGAGTAAAGAGGATTATTCCTCGTGTAATCCACGTCCAATCAATGCGCGGTACTCGTCCGACTCCACGTCATCATTGCTGACTACAAAAGGCGAAAGGGAGAGAGAGGAGGAGGGATTTATATATATATATGTATATATAAATTAGGTTTATTGGTGCTCCAGGACCAATGTCCTTTGGCACGCAATCCCCATTGTTCAAACAAACGCAAATATATTTAAAAAATCAAGAGGGACACAAGATAAAATAAAAGAAAAAAAAGATCCTTCACAAGGCGAAAGAAAAATTGACACTCTTCGTAGATCGAAACTAAAAAGCCAAAAAAAATGCCAACGCCAAAAAAATAAAATACGGAATACAGAACTCGCACATCAAAATAAATAAATTCAAATTCAAAAGTGAAACGTCAATTAAACAAACAGAAAAACCGAATTCCAAATGCAGACGCAAATTTAAAAAAACACCAAGAATTAAAAAATAATCACGCACAAAATAAAAGAAAAAAAAAGATCCTTCACAAGGCGAAAGAAAAATTGGCACTCTTCATAGGTCGAAACTGAAAAGCCAATAAAAATGTCAATGCAAAAAAAAAAGAAAGTACGGAATACAGAACTCGCACATAGAAATAAATAAAATCAAATTCAAAAGTGAAACGTCAATTAAATAAGCAGAGAAACCGAATTCCAAAAAGCAGACTCAAATTTAAAAAACACAACAAATTAGGAAATAAACACATACAAAATAAAAGAAAAAAAAGATCCTTCACAAGACGAAAGAAAAATTAACACTCTTCATAGGTCGAAACTAAAAAGCCAATAAAAATGCCAATGCCAAAAAAAGAAAATACGGAATACAGAACTCGCACATAAAAATAAATGAATTCAAATTCAAAAGTGAAACATCAATGATACCAACAAAAAGCCGAATTCCAAAAAGCAGACGCAAATTAAAAAAACACCACGAATTAAAAAATAAAAACATACAAAATAGAAAAAAAAAAAATGATCCTTCACAAGGCGAAAGAAAAATTGGCACTCTTCATAGGCCGAAACTGAAAAGCCAATGAAAATGCCCATGCAAAGAAAAAAGAAAATACGGAATACAGAACTCGCACATCAAAATAAATAAATTCAAATTCAAAAGTGAAACGTCAATTAAGCAAACAGATAAACCGAATTCCAAAAAGCAGACGCAAATTTAAAGAACACCACGAATTAAAAAATAAACTCATACAAAATAAAAGAAAAAAAAAGATCCTTCACAAGGCGAAACAAAAATTGTTCTTCGTAGATCGAAACTAAAAAGCCAATAAAAATGCCAATGCCAAAAAAAGAAAATACGGAATACAGAACTCGCACATCAAAATAAATAAATGCAAATTCAAACGTAAAACGTCAATTAAACAGACAGAAAAGCCGAATTCCAAAAAGCAGACGCAAATTAACAAAAAAACACCACGAATTAAAAAATAAACACAAATTGAAAAAAGAAAACGCGAATAAAAAATGAACGCGCAGATAAAAGAATAAAGGCAAATGATAAAATAAATGCAAATTAAAAAGAAGGACGTGAAGTGAGAAGAGAAGACCACGTGGAAACAAAAAGCTGCAGATAAAAAAACAAACACAAATGGGAAAATAGAGACGCAGATTAACGACAAGAACGCGCAGATATAAAAATAAAAGCAAATTAACATGAAGTAAACGCAAAGTAAAAAGATAACGCTAATAAAAAAAAAACGTAAGTTAAGTAGAAAAAGACGTGAATAAAAAAATTAACGCAGATTTGAAAAAAGGAAAAGCACATTTTCAAATACGAACACGCAGATATAGAAATAAACGCAAATAAAAAAGTAAAAGGCCAATAAAATAGGGTGCTCCCCCCCCCCCCCACCCAATCTATTTTATTTTCTTATAACGGTGGAAGTACCCGGTGAGCGTTTCAAACTCATTACCTATGAGCTTCGAGGAGAACGCCACACTGACGACATCGTCATTAGTACCAGACCTTTGTTATTCACTAACGAGTCCAAGTCGTTTGAAAAAGCGCGATCATAAACGCCTGACACAGCGAAGTGGGAACGATAGAGAAAACTGCAATCGTCGACAGGACAGCTCTCGCCTTGTATCTTGCCCAACCTCAAAAAGGGTCGACCTTTTCACCGCTGCATACTTAGGGACTTCTTTTTACATGTGGAAATATCCGAGAAGAGTTTAACTTTGCAGCTTCCGCAAGTTACGGTACATAGCGTTCGACAAAAAATTCGAATCCAGGCCAACTTAACCTCTTCGTTGGCAGAGAGTATTCGACCAAAAGTGCCCAAAATGGCAGGAACATTTTTTTATCCTGAAAACTTGTCCTCTGGGCTTTTTGAGGGTGCTGATTACGAATCCGAACTCGAAATTTAGGAATTCACAATAACGAACAAATATGCCAAATGAAAATACAAATAATACAGATTGATTCAGATGAAACTCGGTACTCAAGCTTCATATATTTCCACCTATTTATTGTATTATGCTCCATGTTATTGAATTCACCATGAAAAATTCCTTCATTTTGAGTTCAGCATCAGACTCAGCGTCCCCGAAAACCCCCGAGTACCAAGATTTATATTAGATCCGCCATTAAACATTTTTGAATTTTGTGTTCAGATTCGTAATAAGCGACCTCGAGAATCTCAGTGTACCAATTTTTATCTAAATCGAGTAAAATTTTCAATTTCGGTCCGCCATTCCAGCGCCGCCATTTTGAATTTTCAAATTTAAAGTTCAGATTCGTAATGAGCGACCTCAATAATCCCGGAGTACCAATTTTCATTTAAATTGAGTAAAGTTTTTTATTTTTGTCCGCCATAATGACACCGCTCCTTTCGTTCTTCTTAGTTGAAAAAACTCACGACAGGGTGACGAAAAAAAAAATTTCACTCCATCACACACTATGTAATCACAATATATTTTATACACATGTGATCACAAATATATTTCGTACACATCGTATGAAATATATTTCGAACGACTTTTCGAGGTTATAGCTCCTGTTTTCGACCTGTCAAAAAATTAACTGTTCCGGAAGGAGGCGAGCCCGGTCGGTAAGAAGATCGATGCGAGCTGCGCGCCGCCAGAGAGAAAACAGATGAACTAAATTCATCGGTCTGGTAGACAATATTTTGAGTTTTGTTGGTACATTTTTGCTACATTTATGTAAAAATTTCAAAATGCTTTTTCTCCACCATTTGTTCATGAAAAGAGGTGAAACAAAGCTTAAAATGTGTTTCACTGTCAAGAGCATGGTTTTCGCCAAATTACCGAAAATGCGATGCAATGGTTAATAATTCACTATTTTTCATATGGTAACCACAAACTAATTTTTTTTCAACATTTTGGACAATTGCGAGAACCGTGCTCTCGGAGCATGCACACAACAAATTTCATTCCAATCTGTTGTCCCGTTTGGGAGAATTCTCATTTCAAAATTTCGAAGCGGTCGGAGGCGTGTGGCACATCGCCTTAAGGAAACACTCGACTGTGACGAGCCGGTTAAAGGTCATTTTTCAGAATATTTTTTGTTTACCAGATTATTTATTTCGGATTTGGGAAACAGGTATGTTATTGAGCAAACATTCAACTTAGTTCTTGTAAATTTTTATTGAAAAAAAATTAACAATTAACAATTTTTGGAGGTATAATAGAGCCTCTCTATTAAAAATGTGGTCTAACGACCGGATAGATAATACGACAATGGTGGGTCTGAAAACTAAAAATGTTTTATAATCTATAGAAACGTACTTCTCTTTGTCCATAGTCATTTTTCAACAATAAAAGGAAATCACAAAGTGCTGGGAGTAAAAAAACGTGTACTTTTGGTGAAATTTTTACTTATATTCGGTAGCTTAAAAAACTAAATACAAAAATGGTTACGTTCAAAGATAGCTACTGCGATTACGATTTTTTTTTGATTTTTTGTGTCTCTAGGATTATGATTTCAGGTAGGTCGAGAAAAGTCGTTTCGAGAAAAACGCGATCAAAAATTTTGGTAGCGTCTGTAACTTGGTCATTTTTCAATATTAAAACTTAAACATCTTTCACATATTATTAAATATGTATACTTTGAGAAAATGCAAAAAAATCGCCTTAATACAGTTGCTTGTGAAAAATTGTGAATATGACTGCACTTGATATACCTCGCAAACACATCGATAGCACTCGTTGACCGAAGGCCATATCCAAATTCTAAAATCAACTTTGAAGTGGTAACCTTTTTTTACCAAAATTTATTTACAATTATTGGTAGCAACCAATCATGTGAAAAGAAAATAACAATATTTTAAGATATTAAAAATTCCTTGAGAATGCCACAGTGGATTCATTGAACTATGCAAACAAATATATATTGAATACACGTATAGATGAACCGAAAATATGTTTTTTTTTATACATGAAGCAAATTTTTAATAAGTTTTAAAAAACGTTTGTTTTTGGAATCGCCTGCATTTTTTTTTAATGATCGAAGCTACGTATCCTCGAAAAAGTTACAAAAATTCCTAACCTATTCAATGCAGTACCAAAAATTAAAATAATTAGAAAACAAATATTTCCACTGCCTCGCAGCGACGCGACCTACGTCAACGCGGGGGAAAAAAAACAGTGAATAATAATAGGTTATTGCTGTATAAATTTCAGGTTTGCCCGAGGGTGGACCAGTTTTGCGAGTCGAAAAACCGAGATACGAGGTCGGGGACGTGATAAGAGGCAATTGCACGGCACCTCCCGGCAATCCACCTGCCAATGTTACGTGGATCATCAACGGAAAGCCGGTATGTATATTTATAACTGCGAGATTGGACGGTATTCATTTAAATACCCTCCAATCTCGCACGATTCGAAAAAGACAAGAAAAAAAAAGGTTCTCCCTTTTTTCTACGATCTCTGAACTTTTCGCATTTTTTCCCTATTACATAATCTTATTTTATTAATTCATCGTATCAATTTATTCGTGCCTTTAATTTTAATATACTCGTTTATTTATTCCTTTATGAATTAATTTATCTTTTGACTTGTTTTTTTTTCAAGTTTTTTATAATGTTCTTACCAAAAATAAGTTGGACAATTTTTTAAAAAAGCTGAAAAAAGCCTTGCTCGACTCGAAAAGACATAATTTCGAAAGTTCCAAAGTTTTTTCTTGCCAAACAGACGAGTAATCGTTTCCTCTTATAAACGTCAGCAAGAGAATAACATTCCTCATCCCATCGAACTTTCCGAGTTTCCAGTCGAGGCGCAACTTTTTTTCGTTTTTTCCTTACGCCATCAGTGATGGCCCGCGGCTTCGCGAATTTTCATTATCCGGAAATTCGGGAGATCCAAGCGCGTTCGTTGCATTTCCCCTCCGGTCTTGCATTATAATAGAAATATTCCACAGCAGGCTAAAGTTCGAAGTTGAAATTGAGTTATCTACCGTGGATTATATGTACCTTATGTGAGCTCGAGCGAACCAAAAGAGATGGTGTTGGCAAGAAAACTTTTCTGGACTCTCCGATCACAAAAAATATAAGATCAATTCGGTTTTTTTTCCCAACGCACTTTCGTACGCGCTTGCGCGTGCTTATTATGCTCTCATCATCATCATCATCATCATCATTTTTATTGTTATTATTATCAGTATCATCATTATTATTATTATTATCAGTATAATCATTATTATTATTATTATCTGTGTCGTTATCATCATCATGATTGTTATTGTCATTATTTTCATTATTATCATCAGTATTAATTACCTCATTATCATCGTTGTCATCATCATCATCATCATCATTATCATCATTATGATCCGCATTACCGTTGTTATTGTTACCATCCATACCACCATATGATAATGATGATAATTCTTGGGGAATTTTTTAAGGGCAAATTACACGAAATTACACAAAAAAACCAGTCATGCATGATTTTTTAAATTGATTTATTTGGCAATGGAAAATCAATTTAATCGTGGAAAATTACTTACATTATACAATATTAATTCAACAATGAAAATACACGTTTCCGTGTCTGAAACCCAAACAAGCCCATGGGTTGACGGATCTGCAGAATTCACCAAAATGCTTATAAAGTAATGTTACAGTCTGTCTAGCCAAAATTTGAAATTTTGAAAAAAGCAACATCCTAACACATTTTTCAGTGAAAACATTTTTTCCATCGAATTTCGCACTTGAAATAATTGAAAAAAAATGTTCTTCACGAAGATGAAATTGATAATAGCTCGGCAGACTACAGAGAATCGGTTTTCGAAGATTAAAAAAACTGGACACAAAAGTTTGGAACTGCTCAAGTTATCGAGCAGGCGATCTCGAAAAGTGTTGAAGAAAAACGCGTTGAAACGTACCTGCGCCAGAACCAGTCCTTTCACGCGAAATAATTTTTTTTCAGACTCTCAAAACCTTAGTGAATAATCGTCAGCCACCAAAAGAATCGATTTTTCGAAAATACTGGAGCTATTTTACCCTTTAATTACTCAGCCCCTACAGAGCAACGCAGGCACTCTGTGATCACTTTTTTTGCCAGCGAGTCTACTGGCGGACTTTTTTCTCGAGCGTTGAAGAGCGTGGGCGATTATCTCCAGCAAAGAAAAAAAAAGGAGAAAAAACACGAACGTCGAATAAAAATCTCGCGAAAAAGCGAGATGCCCTTGAGACGAATAATCACCGGGTGAAAATGGACCTGTGAAAAAATGAACCCGATTTATCGCGTGTCGAATCAACCAAAGTTCGTTTGACAGGTGTGCGTTTTTTTTTCTTTTTTTTTCGTAGGCTCTGATTAACGTAATCGTGCAGGGTCAATGAAGGTATAAGCCATGGAGGTCCTGCGGCGGGCCCACGTGACCCAAGGCCCCCCGGGACCCGGGGCAAGGCCCAACGGACCGAAGACAATCCGGGGAGCGTTGAATCGCACGATATACAAATTCCTTCTTTTTTCTTCTCGTTCCCGCGGTATAAACTAGTGCGGCCGGAAGGAACCGGCAGATCTCGCGGGCTCCTCGTGCACCCACGTTCAACTCTCGCTCTGCAGGTTATATACGAGAGATATACCGGGTGAGCTGATAGAACTTGGACACTCGAAAACTCCTGCAAATATTGACTTTAGACAAAAGAGTTGAAGACAACATTTAAAGAGTTCGGCAAGAGCTACATTTCGGCCGTCTCAGTTTTTTTACAGCCATGAAACTGATTTAATGGGGGAGATACTTTTGTGCGAGGGTAACATTTTATGGTTTTCGTGCTTTTTTAAAGGGAAGATTGCTTCACGTTGTTGAGACTTAGGGAACGTTTTATCACTACTTTTGGCTGTAACATGGTATTTTTTTTGTTGATTTTTAAAAATGGCCGAGGTCACACGGTCTTCCAAACTGCATTTTCAAAAATCGCGTGTGCTATAGCTTAAAAACTAACCGACCGATTCTGATGAAATTCGGTATAAATCTTTCTAACCTTATCGTCTAAAACATAAACCTAAATTTTTTTTTAAATAATTTTTTTTATTGCATAATGTAGTCACTTTTTTCGGAAAATTCCATTTTTTGTTTGTTTCGAAGCGTATCGTTCCATCGATTTTCAACATTTCAGACTTTTTATTGGTTCATATTCTGCGGATGAGCGTTACCGAAATGAAAATCTTCGTTTGTTTTTTTTCGGATTAATCCCACCGACGCTATGAGTCACGCCGTCGAACAACATCCGCCGCAACCCGTTTAATAGTAATAATACAACATATCCTAAGTCTCAAATATGCGAACGAAATATTTCCTTAAAAAGAAAATCGTAAAGATCAGAAATGTTTTCTTCCCCTAAAGGTACCCCCCCCCCCCACCGCCAAGGTCATTGTTTTTCGAAAACAACGATACTTTCTTGGAATACCAATGTTTCAACGCTCCCTTGTACGTCTTTCGTTTAAAAGACAACCAATTTCTTATCGCGACTTTGAGATGACCTTGACATACAAAAAATGGAAGAAAACGGAAATTGTCTCGGGCCGGATAATAATAATATTATTTCCGAAATTGAGTGGAAATTTTGATTATAACGCGATGGAAATGTTCTCCATCAACCGAATCCCATTTTTTCAATAATGCGTGGACGTTATGCAACGTCTGATTTCGAGTTTCTAATTTCTAGTAACTCGCCCGGTGTGTACATATTATCTCTACAGGGTGTCTCAAATGAAGCGTTATAGGCTTGTATAGCAGAAAGTACGGCATATAATTAAAAATGTTTTGAGTAAAAGTTGTTTTGTTTCAAGAGGGGAAAAATGGGAATGTCACTTTGACATTGGGTGTAAACCCTAAGGCCATGCGAAGGTCAACTTCGAAATGAATAATCAAAACGCCTGTTTTTCCTTTATATTCTTGTAGCTTACCACGGAACCTTACCAACACACTATGGATAAGTATTTATTTTATCGAGTATTCTTTCGGTTATGAGACTTGACAGTTATAACCTCAAAAATCCTCAACTTTGAAGTCGCATAACTCCAAAAGTATTCGTCAAAAAAATACTTATCTATAGTGTTTTGAAAAGCTCTCGAGGCAAGCTGTAAGGATATTGAATAAAAAATGAGTCTTCTGGGTAATCATTTTGAAGTTGACATCGCATGAAATTGACATTTGTTATGTTTTTTCCCGCGTAAAACGAAACAACATTTACTCGACACATTTTTCATTATAATCCGTATTTCCTTGAATGAAAGCTCGTGACACTTTATTTAACACACCCTGTATATGCGAAACTCATACCTATAGATATACAGGCATTCAATTATGCTTGTACGTGGCACTGTTACGGGGAAGGCTCAATCCTGGCACCTGTGCGGGCCCGCACATGCGCGAGAACTCACTTATCTCGTGGTTTCCAGTTAATTAGTTCTTTACACGAGTACTAACTACGTACGTAACGACCCGACAATCAGAGAGCCCTTAACGAATGAAAAATCCACGATGACGCGAAAGATGTCTGTCTTAGCGATTCACGGCTCGACTCGGCTGTTTCCTCAAGTTTCGTCGAGATGAGAATCGCGAGGCCCTCGAGTATACGCGACGTCCTCTTCCTGCTGCTGCCTGGATGCAAATACAGGGTGGCTCGAAAAGTGACGTCCGAAAGGAAAATCTAGATGCCCCGTATCCCTGTCCGAATCACCCACGTGTATGCCCTACGATCTATTTTTGTTTTCCAGGAAAAGGCATTGAACATTTTTTTTTTTGAGTTTTCCTGTAGCGTCGGTTTTTTAAATTGTTTTTTGTGTAGCTACTTTCCTGTTGGAAATTTTCGAAAGTATTTCGGAGTCATTTAGACTAGTATAAGTCATTTTCTTTTCACTTTTCATGAAAATCTAAGGGATTTAAGGGGTCTTCTCACTTTAGACCCTAATGAAAATGAAAATCTAAGGGATTTAAGGGGTCTTCTCACTTTAGACCCTAATGAAAATGAAAATCTAAGGGATTGAAGGGGTCTTCTCACTTTAGACCCTAATAAAGGCTATTTTCATGATTTTTTTTGATATGTTTATATTATATATAGCAATATAAAAGTTTTTACACTTAATAAATACACTTTCGAAATAAGTAAATAAAACATTCCATGTATTTGTGTACCCCAAACAAACTTTAAACGCGGTTTTTTTCGAAACAACGTTTTTCGACGACTTGTTGATAACATCTTCGAAACTACTGAACCAATTTTTATGAAATTTGAACCACATGTTCCTTACAATTATAGCTATAGCGCATATCAAGGGTTTCTTTTAATTTTGATATTTACTAGTAGTAGTAGTATAGAGTTTTACTTGCACAACTTTTACGCAAAGCTTTTTACAAAATAATTATGATATTTACTATTTTTTTTGCAAAAAATGGTAAAAAACACGCTTTTTTCGAAAAATGTCCGCCATTTTGTTATTTTTGCTATAGCCATTATATATACCGAATCTAAAACCGTTTGATTTCTTTGTTTCGGATGACCAGTCTCCGAGATTTCATCAACAGCGCAGACCTTCAATTTTTTTAGGACATTTTTTTAACTGTCATTCTGGTCTATAAATAGTGACTTAAATAAATCACTTTTATTTTTAATTTATTTCGAAAGTGTATTCATTGAGTGTAATAACTTTTATATCAATATCTATAATATAAACCTATCAAAAAATTCAGGAAAATAGCATTTTTTGTCTAAAGTAAGAAGATCCCTTAAGTTAGTGTTCAGTTGCCATTTATTAATTACTTAACGAGTTACGCTACTGTGACGACCCGGAAATCGGGTTATTAGAAAAAAGATGATCGTGAACGAATAAGTAAGATGGCTGAAAAATCGTATGGACATGTATATTGCATCTATACAAACAAAGTTGTACGCCAAATTTCATTTAAAAAGATGAATAATCAAAGAAGTTATAAACAATCGCATGAAGGACCTTTGAACGTGAGGGGCTGGACGGTGTACTTGATTTTAGCCATCAGGTAGATTCGAAACAAAAAAGATTATTTTTTTCGTAAAATAGATAACATTGGCTAAGACTTGGGAGAGTTGTTTTTTGTTATCACGGTTCAATCATTAAAAAATAAAAACGTATGAATTTTTTTCGATTTTTCGGAGACAAATGACATCGTTAGCGTTAATAACAAATAATAAATAAATGTTAAGAAGAAAAACGTCGGTCAAAATGAAACTACTATTGCACTGAATAAAGCTACCAAATTTCAAGTCAACCCGTTCATTAGATGTCGAGGAATCATGTACACCCTTTTGAAAAACAGTTTCGAGAAAAACGCGTTTGAGGGGGGGGATCAGGCGAGGAAAAAACTGCTGATTTTCTTAAATTTTTATTAAAAGGAAATATTTGATCACCATTCTTGAGACTTGAGGTATGTTTTGTTACTACTTTTGGCTGTTACATGTTATTTTTTATTTTTTTTTTAATCTTTAAAAATGGCGAAGCTATGGCACAGCCATCTAAAGAATCGTGGTGGATGTTTTCCCACAGCGTGACACGTAGCGTCGGTCAAACTAGTCTGAAAAAAAACCGACGAAGATTTTTCTTTTCCTAACACTCATACGCAGAATATGAACCAAGAAAAAGTGAGAGATGTTGAAAATCGATGAAATGGTGCGCTTTGAAACAAAGATAAAATTTTTCGGAGAAAAATTCGTGACAAAAACACAAAAAAAAATACGATTAAAGTACAGACAGAAAAAAGAAAGATGAAGAAATGCCTTTTTCTCGAAAAGTAAAAAAGATCGAATAGTAAAAAAAAGATGGGGGTGATTGTGATAGGTATCGATACGAGGCATCCAGATTTGGCCTTTGGACGTTGCTTTTCAAGCCACCCTGTATATACGCGACGATTATACCTCGTGTTGCACAATATAAACCTCCTGTAGGGAGGAAGCTCCTTTCCTGGTCGGAGCAGCGACCTCCGGGAGCGAACACTCGTGATTCGGCGGCTGCCGATCAACGTCCACTCCAACGTTCATCGGCAAGTACACAAACGTTATTTTCACGTTTACAGGTGAACTCGAGTATCGTTCTGCAACGCAACGCATCAAAAGACGACAATCGTACGAGTACCTTCGCCGCTTTGGAATTCGAGATAATACCGGACAGCTTTAAAAATGGCAGGCTCCAGGTCGTCTGTCAGGCAAATGTCTTCCAGCTGTACAACGAACGAGCGGACGTCGTGCTCGACGAGGAGCGTCCGAAACTCGCATCGGTGCTTGGTACTCGTGACTCGCCTCACACTGGTAATCGGATCGGACTGACGGAATTCGTTCGACGCGTTTAATCCTCATTTATATCTATGTCAGACTTTCCTTTGATTACGTTCACTAAATAATTTACAAAATCCGTGGTACTTTTTATTTTCTTATTGACACGTAAACAAATTTGGAAAATTCACATCCCAGTATTGTCAAGTTTTCGACAAACTTTTATCTGATCACATCCACTAAGACTGACCATGGCAGTCTGATCTTATTTTTGCTCGGCTGTTTCTACTTATATGTGCATGAGCTTGGAGCCCAATAAATTGGTCGAATTTCAATATTTTCTCCCGATCGAAGTATCCGGATGGGGAGCTCGGAATTTTACACATAATTGATACACACTCTTGCCAAGTTTGGGTTTTTTGCGGAATGAAAAATATCGACAAGCAATGACGTTATGATTATTTAAACAAAGTGCCGACGTTGCTGCTTGGCCAATCGATGTCGACAGTTATGGCAACTAGGCTGTTCACAAACGAAACATTTGAAAATGTACTTCTAGCGTAGTGATAAAACTTTCGTAGAACGGGTAACTTTTTTGAAATTTTGAAAATTACGAAATTACCAAGTTGTGGGAAAAAGTTCGATTTTCGACCGGAAAAAATAATTTTAATCGTTTGTTGTTAACGAATGGATAATCGTATCAAAGAATCATCCGGGCACAGTATAGAAAATATTCTAAACTATGCTCTGTCCGAATTTGAAGCGAATCGGCAGGATACTTTTCTGGATCTCAAAACGCAAAATAGAAAAGGGTAACTTTCCAAAAACCGTCATAGGTCGGCTAATTTTTGGAATTTTTACAAAATCTTTGTTGCCAATCAAAGTTGATACATCATTCTACAAATTTCAATTTTATGCAGACCCCTCAATGTAGTTTTCGTGCTGCTACAGTTTAAAAAAGTTTTCCTCAACACACATCGTAAATAGAGTCACAAGCATCGTCCCGCTATGACCCAAACTTGGCCAAAACTTCATCTCCCCTTCGGAAACAAACGACTCCACAGATATTCCCGTATAACACCCTAATTTTGATGAATTCCTTTCAAATCGGTATTCATCCGAGTACGGTCTCAACCCCTTCGTTGTCATTGACGCAATAGTGCGTCAACCTTTATTTCCCTATTTAACTTGCCCTGATTTGAAATCGGAGCCTCACTCGGGGGTTCTTGGGCTCGCTGAATCCGAATTTGCAGTCAAAATTTGGAAATTCAAAATGGCGGCGCCAATATGGCGGACAAAAATCAAAAACTTTACTCGATTTAGATGAAAATTAGTACTCCGGGATTTTTGAGGTCGCTTATGACGAATCTGAACTTTGAATTTGAAAATTCAAAATGGCGGCGCTGGAATGGCGGACCGAAATTGAAAATTTCACGCGATTTAGATAAAAATTGGTACTCTGGGATTTTTGAGGTCGCTTATTACGAATCTGAACACAAAATTCAAAAATGTGTAATGTCGGATCTAATATGGCGGACGAAAGTGCAAAAAACAGCTCGATTTGGATAAATCTTGGTAATCGGGGGTTTTCGGGGACGCTGAGTGTGATGCTGAACTCAAAACAACGGAATTTTTCATAGTGAATTCTCTCTGCCAACGAAGGGGTTAAAACGGGGTCTTTCTTGTGCGTTCGAAGGCGCGTCGTCGAGGCTCGTCGCCCAATGGATCTACGTCGGTGCGGCAGCGAATTGGTTGTTATCCGGTCTGAGATAACAGGCGGGAGCCGGACGAATTTCCGTGTAGGACTTCACAACCGAGGACGACACGGTGGTGGATGAAATGGACCGATCGATCGATCGCGACGGCGTTCGCGGAATAGCGTTTATTGTTGTATCGAACGAGCACGCGACGAGAGGGACTGGAAGGGAGCAACTGCCAACCCCCCGACGACTGATCATTTCGATTTGAACGTAACGAGGCCAAAAAGGAGCGCGGACGAGAGAAAGAAGTTTAAAAACAAGTCAAACGAGCGGGGGAGAAAGAGAGAGAGAGAGAGAGCTTTCATCGGGCGTATGTTATTCGTGTAAATAGGATAACGATTTAACGAATTACGTGCATGTACATTCATACACAGGGTGTCCCATTTGAAGCGTTACGAGCTGCTATCTCAGAACTTACGCATCGTAACGAAAAATATTCCGAACAAAAGTTGCTCAGTTTTGAACGGTGAAAGACATAGGACCGTTGGTTCGTTTGACCTTCACGTGACCTTGAGTTCTACTTCCAAGGTCATGTGAAGGTCAAACTCAAATTTAAAACGAAAACCCGTATTTTTTATCGTACATTTTTACAGCATATTCCAAGGTCATTTGAAAGCACTGTGAAAAAGTATTTGTTCATCGGATCTCACAATTCAGAAAGAACTCGATGGGAAAACGTGCGATTTCAGTGTTTTAAGGCCTTATCCCCACTTGTAGCGCAAAAAAAGGCCTTTTTCATGAATTTTTTTAAAGAAAACTACAAAACTTTTTTAATCGATCAATATACCATCTTAAAGAACACATCTTGAAGAACTTTCAGTAATTTTTTTATTGAAAAATATTACATTGTTTAGTGGCAAATGGCCGTCATTGAAATAATGTTTTTATATACACGGTTTGCGGTGACCAACATTGCGGCGAAGTGGATCATCTGAAAAAAAAATGCGGATGGATTTAGTCAAATATAAGTATAAACTAGTATTTAATCGAAGGATTTTAAAAAATATTCATTTTTCACAAAATGGCGGACAGTCAAAGTTAATGGTTCGATTTTAACGAAAAAAAAACGGCCGTTTTTTGGCTATAAAACGGCCATTTTTTTCGAAAAAAAAAATCGAACGATTAAAGACTACATTTTTATGTATTAAATAAGCCTGCAAAATTTCAAGAAGATCGGTTCATTAGTATTCGAGTAATCTTGGTCACCGACTTCAGAAATGCCATTATGAGAAAAACGCGTTTAAAGTTTCAATTTCAGTTCTTCGATTCACGGATTATTCTCTTTCAACGCTCATATCTCAGTCAATTTTGTTCGGATCGACTTGAAATTTTCAGGACATATTCTCAGATACTTATACTTCAAAAAAATGCAATAAAAAAAAATCGATTTTTTCAAAATCGCAAGTGGGGGTAACCCCTTAAGATGCTCTTGACGCAAGCTACAAGAATATGCATTAAAAAATTTGGGTTGTCTTGAAATATAAACAAGAATTGACCTTTGCATGACCTTGAGCCTTGCATCCAAGGTCAAACGGAAACTTCTATTTTTTACCCTGTAAAATCGACCAACTTTTATTTACAATGTTTCTCGTTGCGAGACTTACTTTCCAAGGTAGAAGCGCGTGACGCTTCGTATTCGACATCCTGTATAAAAACGTATTACGCGTATAATTTAAGCAGATGTAAAAGCTCGCGAGAGCACGAGCGCGCGATGAGAATTGTAATCTATATAAGATAATGTCATTGTATTAGATCGACGATATTCATTCCCCCACGAGTGTCACGAAATTATTTCAGACGAGAGAAGAAGAACAGAAACACGGAAATAATAATAATAATAATATAATATAATAAAATAATAATTATTATAAATAATGTTAATATTAATAAGAAAATCAACGGCAAAAAAAAAGCGTGACAAATATTATACGGTGTTTTCTATCCTGTGACGATTATTTTGATACCTCCGAAGAAGTACCACGGTAGCGAACATGAATACGTCCTGTCGAATTTCTAGATGAAATATGCTGTTATATTGTTTCACGAGATTTTTTCATTTCGACGACTAACGAGAAATAAATGAATTGATCTTCGTTGAGTATTCGCTGGCTTTGCGAGACAGAGGGAGAGAACGAGAGAGAGAGAGAGAGAGAGAGAGAGAGAGAGAGAGAGAGAGAGAGAGAGAGAGAGCTCATAATCCTAAGGAATTATTCGTCTGACCATTTATTGCGGTAAGTATGATGGTAGAAAAAAATATTAATGCGACCGCAGCCTTAGGGCTTCGGGATACGAAAATCGCAAGGGATCGATCTGATCGAAGATATTGAGAACATCGATTATTTCATCAAGGCTCAACAGTATCGAAAAGTATCCGATCGATTTTCTGACGCATCAAAAAATTAGTTTCGGCAGTAATGTTATTTTTTTAAATTATTCCCTCATTTTTATTAAATATTTTATTTTACAGAAAATTATCATTATTTACCAATTAAAAAAAGATATCTCTAACAAATAGACGAATTTTTTACGTTCCCGAATGTGCACATGAATTTTCAACGATGTTTTTCGTTTGTCCTATTTTTTGTAGACTTGGAAATATGCATTGCAAATAATACATTTTCAATATATTTTTGTACGAAGGTTTTCAATCACACTCAATGAGTTTTAAAGTCGTTGAAAGACTGCAAATATCCAGATGGTTTTAAAATAATTTAAATGCTTTCAAACAAATGGGCGTATTCACTTTGCGTTAAAAAAACGATACTTTGTGTAAATATTCCGAGAACTATTTTTTTGAACAAATGACTGATGATTTGTATATTATTATTGTCATTATCCTTATTATTTCTGTTATTGTCATTAGCACTATATTACGATGACGATCGCTACTATTGAAATTATTAATATTGTTGTTCCTGTTATTGGCACTATTATATGCAAGTCTTTATTTACCGCGGTCGATATTTAGCCGATTATTATTATTACTACTAGTAGTATTGTTGTAATCATAATAACAATAATAATGATAGTAACTACTGTTATTATTATATTGTGGTCATTATCATCACGATTACTGCTCTTATTATTATCATTATTATTGTTTGAAATAAATGAGCTCAGCATCCCCTATACGGTTAAGGAAGCTTTCCAGTGTGACAGCCCGAAAAATCGCTGTTTTTCGTGATTTTTTTTTTTAAAGAAAAAATAATCTAATCGGTCTGGTTTTTTTTGTATATTAATTGGGTATTGAAGAATACAAAACAATTTTTTAAAGATCGATTTATTTATTAATTAATATCTATAAAAATGATGAAACAATTGTTGCAGAAAATGCACTTGGATGTGGTGTCCACGTTGGGGGTCACAATTTTGATCTGAAACAAAAAACACAAAAAGATTATTGATCGGTATATAATTGGCTTTCGTGCTATGGAGGCTTTTTTTTTTTTTTGCAAAAATGGCGCCGGTTTGAACAAAAAGTATCGATTTTAGCATTTTTTTGGCAGTTTTTTTACAAAAAATAGGAAGATGTCAAAAAAAAAAAAAAAGCTTCCATAGCACGATAAACAATGACGTTAAGAATATTGTGTAAAAAATTCAACTCGATAGCTTTAAAACTCTGCCCTCCAAGTTGGACACCGTTTTGAAAAATGCTGTTTCGAGAAAAACGCGTTCAAAGTTTCGCTGTAGCTGTAGCGCTCCGTTGCCTTCTTCCAAGAAATGCTGTACAGTAACCGAAATAATCTGAATTTCGGCATGAAAATTTCAGGGAATATTCGGAAGAGTGGATACTATTCGATAAAGCAAAAAAAAAAAATCAATTTTTTGAAAATTTCACACTGGAAAGCTCCCTTAATTTCAATCAGACTTTTATCGCTTCGCACACTTGAAATTCTCACCCAACTTTACTTCTTCGTGTTTCACGATTTACGTACAAACCATTCGTAAGCACGGCTGCGATCTTTTTTGCTCTGTAGCGTTTTTTGCATTCTTTCGGAGTCGATTCGAAATTTCGTTTCGGGACCATATGGGTAAGGATCGTAATCTTAATATATATATATATATATATATATATATATATATATATATATATATATATACCTTGCCTTTGCCTTATATACATATATAAGGCAAAGTCCTAATTGACTGACTCACATCGCCCCGCCTAAATCGCTGAAGGTAGGAATGTGAAATTTGGAGAGAGTGTTGATTTTATATCGGGAGGATCATTTAAGAAGGGATTTCTCGAAATTCAACCCCTAAGGGGGTGAAAGGGGGTGGCAAAGTTTGTTTGGGAAATAATATTTGTATGGTCCAATTTACTTGAAAGTTGATATGAATGCTCTGTGACACAATTAATGAAACACGTATTTCGGCGGGTTTTAAAATTCAACTCTTAAGAGGGGAAAAGGGGCGGGAAAGTTTATATGGAAATAAAAAAAAAACTCGTCGGATTTACTTGAAATTTGGTCTTCGGGCTTCTTGTCACATTTAATGAAACACGGATTTCAGCGGTTTTAGAAATCCAACCCCTAAGGGACGACAGGGGGTGGCAACATTTTTATGGAAAATAAAAAAGATCTGGTCAGAAGATTTACTTGAAACTTAGTGTGCTTTGCAGCACAATTAGTAAGATACGTATCTCAGCGTTTTTTGAAATTCAACTCTTAAAAGAAAGGGGTTGGCAAATTTTTCATGACCATTAAAAAAAAAACGGGAAATATTTACGGTGAAACTTTGTATAACTGCTTCTAGACACAATTAAAGAGATTTCAGTTGTTTTGGAAATCCAATTCCTTAAGGGGAAAGGGGGGTAGCAAAGTTTGTATGGTAAAAGAAATATCTGGTCAGATTGACTTGAAAGTTAGTAATATGATAATCGAGTTTTATTTGCACAACTTGTTTTACAAGTTTTTTACAAAAAGTTTCCGCATTACTTGAAACTCAGTATAAATGCTGTTTAACAAAATTCTAGGTGTTTCATAATGAAACATTTCAGGTGCACATTTCATTAGCCCCTTCGTTGGCAGAGAGAATTCGACCAGAAGTGCCCAAAATGACAAACATTTTTTTATCCTGAAGAATTGGTCCGCCATTCTAGCGTCGCCATTTTGAATTTTCAAATTCAAAGTTCAGATTCGTAATAAGCGACCTCAAAAATCCCGGAGTTCTAATTTTCAACTAAATCGAGTAAAGTTTTTTATTATTGTCCGCCATATTGGCGCCGCCATTTTGAATTTCCACATTTTGACTTCAAATTCGGATTCAGCGAGCCCGAAAACCCCCGAGTGAGGCTCAGATTTCAAATCAGAGCAAGTTAAATAGGGAAATAAAGGTTGACGCACTTTCGCGTCAATGCCACACAGGGCACGGAATTATTTGACGCAGTATTGCGTCAATGCAAACGAAGGGGTCAAGGAGCATACGACACACGTGTGCGCGAGCGAAGCAGCGGGCAGAAAGGTATTAGGAGTACAAATAAGTCTCCGCGTTTTTTTTATTTATAAAACTGGGCATTTATTATGAAAGAACAGCACTTTATGTTTTATGCAAATTGCAATTGGTTGTTGTCACTCCTGATGTAAGTGCAAGTTCTTCTTGCGATGGGCGCGAGTCTCCCTTCAATAATGCATCAAATTCCGCGTCTTCGTACACTTTCGGCCTTCCGCTACGTTCATTGTCTTCGACGTCAAACTCGCCGTTCTTAACCTTTAGAAACCACCTACAACTTCTCTCACCATACGCCTCAGCTGCAAATTTCTTCAAATTAAAGAAGTAAATCAAAAGTTCCCGCGAGTGGCGCTTATTCTAGTCTCGCTATATAGTTAACAATTATGTGATGCTGATACAAAATCGCTGATGTTTCAAGGTTATGGTCTTGCCAGATGTCCAGCCTTACGATATCACGTTTTGCATCAGACAACTTCAGCCATAACCTCTTGGTGAGGCCATCTTTTGTCAAACGGCGGAGACTCGTTTGTACTCCCAATAGTAAGGGTATATCGGGGGACCGTACATGGACTTACGTATGTGGGGTGGGATGGGATTGCATACCCCGTCGGACTATGCCGTCCAGTCAAAAACCCTGTAGCTAACGATGATTCTGGGAGGAATAGGAAAAAAGCATCAATGATGCAACTGGTTGGCGAGCGGAAAATAGAAGTTGCTTTATGTCTGTTTCAAGGAGGTACGATCACTTCCACGGGGTCGAAAAACAGTCTAAATTTATCTCACCCACAGCTGCTATGATTGATGTTTACTTATGTTGATTATTCGTATTATCGATTGTAGTGTGCCAAATGTCGTAAATGATGAATTTATTGCACGTGAAACAAATAAAAACTGAAAAATTATATTGTCAGCGACTCGGTAGTAATCTTCGTAATAATAATATTAACATATCCACCATAAAAACGGACTGAAAAGACAAAAAAAATCAGCCGGAAACATATTAAAATAGGCTTGAATAACCTCAGCGGAATTAACACGATAGGCAGAATACAATTATACATATTATGTATAATTGTATTCTGCCTATCGTATTGACGTCCAATGGCGTCATATCGCACCGTGAAACTTCCTCTGCAATAACGATGCAGCGAATAACAATTACTATCGCGTTGCTTGTTCGTGTAATTCTCCATCACTAAACCTCAATACTTCCTGACGCCGGTTGCCAACGATTAGTACCCTATGATCGCCACAAAAAAATTACGCGCAATTTAAAATGTCAGATCATTTAGAGACGCCGTTTAGTTGCTCAATAGATATAGTAAAATACATTTTAAGCCTTTTTGACCACCGGATACCATCGTGGGGGTGAAAGTTGAAAAAAAAACCGTATCCCATGAGACACGAGACCTGAAGTCGGACCATTTTTTTAGCCAGGAACTCGATTGGACCGCTGGATCAATCAAAATTGGTCCTCATTGATCGGAGACACAACCGGAAGTTCGGCCATCTTTTATCTCTTGCTCGCATGGATTCAGCACGCTTCCATTCGGTGGAATATTGTTCGACGGATTTTCTAGTCGCTTTCTTGTCCAGGCCGATACGAACTTCAGACTCATTCGTAAATTGCCAACAGCGTCGAGAGGGCCTCGGGGCACGGCCGCGGTATCCTTGACGGCGCGAGGGACAGGTTAGAGCGATCGACAGCGACTACTGCGTGATTCCACGACATCAGGCATGTTTAATAATAACAATAAGCTGTTTCAATATCCGTACGTCTCTTAGTGGCTAAAACGAGTGAATTAACTTGTACGACGTCGATCGGTGTGAGTGAAGCAGCCAAACGTACACGAAGGTCGTACCGATGATCGAGTAGATTGCATAAACGTCCGGACGTTTATCGAGGGAACGACGAGCCCCTTAAGTCGCCCGTCTCACTTTCCGTGAATTGAACTTGGAGCGCGAAGACCTTGACGAAAAGATATTATCCTCTAGGTCGACGATTACGAACGCTCGACGCCCTCTTCCCTCGCCGCTGATCCCTGAAGCTTCATTCCCATGACCTCCATCGTCGCGGCTCTTATTTTGCTCTTCTCCAGGCCTAGCAGTTGTATCTTCTCCATCTGCTCCGTCACGTAGATCACTCGACGCTTGAAGTAATCCTTGGCGTCCTCTACGTTCTTCTGGACGTAGTAACCCGTACCGACGTCCACCAGGACGCTACTCGTGTCCGCCAGCTTGCCCGGAACGTACATCGACTCGGTCAGCGGAACGAGAATTTCGCCACCTGCACCGACAAACATGCTAGTGAAGTCTGCCTCGTTGAGGTGCAAAGAAGTTGTTTTTTTTTTATTCGTGTACCGGGTATCTTTGGGCAGAGCTCAGTAGCTAAAATCGGCTGAAAGAAATTTGAGATAGGCGAAACGCAATGGAAGGTCTTTTGCATTCTGTCTTTTTTAAATATTATTTATTTTATTTTGTTTTATTTTTTGAATATTATTCTTTTATTAATCTTATCTATTGCTTGTTTTTATTTTCGTTACTCACGATAAGAAACGTGAAAAATCCTTCGAGTTCTACCAATTTTTGTAGCCTAAATCTGACGAAAAAAATGTCTGGGATCCGATACACTTTTAGTATCCCCCGTGGGTAAACTTCGACATCTTAGGAGACTGCGCAGGACAATACGTTCCAATTTGCATGAATGGAGAATTTATGTGTCATTGCGATTGATTAAGTATAGCCCGAAACTTAGGCGAAGCACGCTTTCGTGGATTTAATGCCGCCTACGCACCAAACTGAGACTCTGTTGAAATGAAGTTCTTTGACTATTCGTTGTTTACGGATTGGGAATTGTTGAGATAGAAATGTGTGCTTTCAATCTGTATGGAATACCGGACAACTGACACAAATGTAGATAGTTGATGAAAAGGTTATTAATTTACGGATGCAAGCAAAAGACCGAATTTTAAACACCTTGCATACGATGCAAACGAAAATCTGGATGAAACAAAACTCGTAAATACAATTGACCTGACAAAATGAAAAATGAAAAAAGAAAATCACCTGACAAGATTTTTTTTAATGCATGCTAGCAACACAGGAGTCAAAATTGGTGTGCAATTCGAGAATATACTCAGAATGTACCGAAATGCAGTGAAATAGTCATTTTTGTAGCTCCAAAACTACGTAAGATCATTGGATTCGCACTTAGATAAACGGAACATCGATTTTAATTTGGTTTTGATAACATGCGGAAAAAAAAACAAAAAAATCGATCAACTGTCATCTTGTAATGATAAATTCAACATTAAGATCCAAAATAGATGACGAACAGTCAAAAATTTGAAATTGTGCAAACGAATAAATTTTTTTAACTTTCAAACGATTTAATTTCAATAAATTCTGTACAAGTCGTTTTTAATGAATTTGAAATACCTTTATACCGTCGGGACATTTTCACGAACTTTCGCCAAATCTTGATACATTTGAAAAGAGAATTTTTTTTTTAATTTCTTTTGTCTCAATTTTATTCCATTATTTTGTTTGAAGAAGTTTTAAAAATAAATTTTTGAGCAATCTTTGACAATGAGACATTTCGAAAATTCTGGGAAATTATTATTTTACGAGTTCTGGCGCAAATGTGCGTTAGTTTTAGGTTAACTGTGCAGCGTAGCGGGGCAACCTAACCTCCAAAAGGAACGCCGAAGTTCGGATGACGGGAAAATGAAAGGGGGAATAAAGTGGGCACGGAAAAATGCAAACTCACCCTCGGCGGCGGGCGTGACTTTATCGAGACACAAGCTCGACTCTTGGTACTTGTTTTGCGCGACTTTGAGAGTTTGAAGGGAGTCCTCAAAGACATTTAGCTCTTGGTCCAACTGTTGCTTGAGCTGTCCGAGCTGTTGGAGGCTCAATTTCGTCAGGTCGATTTGTTGAAGATGTGGCGCTTCGTTGGCTGATATCGTCGACATTTTTTTCGTACTTGTACAGAACGCTCTGGGATCGTGAAACAAACGGAAAATTGGATCTTCACTTGTCAGGACCCACAGCACGAAATCTACAGTGTTCGATATATAAATATGACCAAAAACGGGCATCGAGATTGGATACGCTGGAACCGCGCGCACGCGCTATATCGATTGTGGAACTAATTCGCCGTGTGCGAGAAACAATCGGTTGGTAGCAATTTACCATCGGTCAGCATTCATTTACCATCAGTCGGAAACCGTTTTACCTTCGGTCGGAAAAATAAATTATGTGAGACGAATCTTTGGAAGCCAAACGACAATGTTTTACTATTGGTTATTGACAAATAATGTCAAAGAATATTAAATTGGGGTGGAGGGGGAGACGGTACTTCTGGAGAAACAAACTATTTCAAACTTATAATAAAAACAGCCACATTGAATATTTTTTTTAACTCCATCATATGGTGTAGGAATCGCAGATTAAAGGTAAACTTATAATTAGAACGATAAAACTGCTAGTAAAACTATAGACATATTTTTCTCGAAAATATGTTTGCGCAACGGTGTACACTACCTTATCTTAAGACGTCCTTACATACCGACCGAGCTGAATAAGTACGAGAGACCGCGAGCAATTCTTAAATATATTGCCAAAATGAAAAGAAAAATAAATTTGGACAGCGCAGAAAACCCGCCCTGTTTCCAATCAAACACCGAAATATTCATTCCCTTTTCAAGACGACCGCTGTTTGGGAGAAAACATCAAATCACGTTTTTTTACCGACTGAGAGTGTTTGACTTTTCACCAAATCTCACCATTGAACAGAGACTTTTTGTCTTCACACGCTTGAATTATTACGATCGTAATAATTCAAGAGTTGTGAAGACAACAAGCCTTTGTTCAATGGTGAGTACTACGAGCGCTCCTAGGGTAACGATCGACATCGACCTTACTGCTACATCCCGCGAGATGGCGCCACGTGCGCCACAATCTGTTGCGTCTGCCGCGCAAACGCTTCGCTCTCCGGCACGACCGTCGTCCGACCGGCACGGGACGCCACACACGACGCGCTCAAACGTGAAAATGGCCCCGCGCAAGAAAAGTGTCAAAACTACTCGCGATTTGTTGACCATTGTGTCCGACAAGGAGAACAATTATTCGCGTCGTCTGTGTGACTATCAGACGCGCGTTCGAAGGCGGGACACCATCAGAAATGGAAGACAGCAACAGGTGAGTCCGATCACAAAGTTTCCTCGCGTTCTATTCTCGTCTCTTTCGACCTTATCACTTGGTATTTTTTTTCCCTTGTTGCTCCAGTTACATTCTACGTTTTTATTAACAATTTGTTGACTAAACGAACGAATGTTCTTGGAAAATATTTATTTTCGCTCGCGTCTCGTTCGAACGAATGCTCGAAAAATGAGGTTAGGATCCGACGAGTTGACGTTTTTT
This sequence comes from Ophion costatus, assembly GCA_951751655.1. NCBI lineage: Eukaryota > Metazoa > Arthropoda > Insecta > Hymenoptera > Ichneumonidae > Ophion > Ophion costatus. The sequence continues at coordinate 38,234,176 of OX632361.1, forward strand.
TTTTTTATTTTCCAATACGATTATCGACTTTTCGGACAGAATTTTTCGAAGAAGAATCGACGATCCACGAATAATCTTGATGCAGTTCGAGAGCGATTGTTTTTCGAACGAGAATGATGTTTTATCGAATTTTGTCCACCCCGCGTACTCTTCTACGCTCTGTTTGGCGATCGTGTTCCCACGCCTAGCCGGCCGTTACGTTTTTAAGATTTAAATCGCGGTGGGTGTGCGTCCGACAGAGATCCGGTGCGTCGCGATTTTTCCGCCGCTAGATGGCGCCACTCCTACCGTCGACCAAGATTTTGTGGGTTCAACAGTCGACGGAATTGTAGCCTTCGAATGTTGGACTTCGGTTGTTTTGTGGAGCGCGCGGTGATAAAAGAATTGACGCATGAAAATAGAAATGAATTTATTTGATTAAAAACTGCAAAGCAATAATAATAAATGATTATTTAAATGATCCGCTGCATTTCGATTCGATAATTATTATGTTTCTCTTGCAGAATTTTAAGAAATTATATCTTTTTTATTTCAATGTATGAAACAATTTTTGAGACATTCTTCATGCAGTGATTATTATACATTTTTTTTATTTTTTCGAAATTCTAATATAGGTGTACATTTTGTATAATCAATTGGCGAGTTTGAGTAGTCGAGAAAAATAAAGAATAAACAATAAACGGCGTATTGATAACTAAGAATATTTGAATAAAAATAAAATAATTTTGACAAAAGCAAAAAAAAGACGTTTTAGCACGATCGAGTATTTGGGAAAAACACGTGTCGATATCTACGCATCGAAGGGCATTTTAGCTTCGCAGTTAACTGTACGGAGATGGTAACAATTTATTCACATCTCCTTACGCTGTATTATCTTTACGATCTACTCTCGAAAAATGCCGTACTTTTTTTTGCTATACAAGATGACCGAAGGGTCATCTCGTTCCATTCTCTCTTCTACCTCCAGAGATAGAGAAAGAGAAGAAAGAAGAGAGTGAAGTAGGCATCGAAGGAAATGGAAAAAGACAAGGATAGGTAAACAGCGTGAGGAGGAGCTCGTGAGAGGGGAAGCGGAAAGGAGGTGAAAAAAACGAAGACAACGAGATCGAAAGGTAAACAGATCAAGAAAGGGTGAAAGAGAATGAGGCAACACATCGTGCAGAGGGCGAATCTCACTGCCAGCGAGGGGGAGCGGTAAACGAGGTAAACAGACCAAGAGTGAGAGAGTGAGTGAGTTTGTTTGGCAGTGGTTACTAGAAAAAGAAACCCATAAATAGAATAAGATACAGAGAGAGAGAAAGGCACACAACTTGCGCTCCTGGGAGGGAGGTAAACAGCGAAAGAAAGAGAAAGAGACAGAGAACGAAAACCTTAGCCCCTCGATCTCTCCCAGTCTCATGAATACACTTCACTGGCACACCGCGGGTGCCGCTTCCAGTGAACAGCCCGCCATTCGTTATCAGTGTTGTTTCGGTCGTCGTCGTCGCGAGACCCGCGAGTGAGTGTTGTGCACCTCGGATATACCTATATACAGATCAAACCTAACCTCAGTTTTTCGTATTTTCGTGACCCATGCGTGCACCCTCCATGTGAATAATATATCTCTTGCGTTTTGTCTCGTAAGTAGATTTAACGGGCAAATTTGCCCAAATGGAACGGATTTTTTTTTCCTTCGACAATAGCGTTGGTGTTTGCATCTTTGGAACGCAACGAAAGTTCTTTTTTACGTTCCATTCACCAGATTTTTGTTACCGATCTTTTTACAGATCGATGAGTAAATCTTTTTTAACGGCTTAGAGATTTTTGTAGGCATAATCTGTCGGAGAAATTGAAGGAATGCGGAAATATTAATTTTCATTGCATTCCAACGATCAAATTGTTTTTTTTTACCGATCGCATTTACTGATGCGGCTTTTTTGTTTCTTTTTCTATCGATGCGAATACGTAAGAAATTTCGTTGGACATTTGCACGACAAACTAGCCTCGACCGAAGCGTTCTCGCAATTACGTCTTCGACCCCCCCCCCCTTTAGTGCTCGAAGGAAACGTGAATTTTGCCGATCTCCGACGATTTTACTTCTGGCTGTCCTCTTCATCCCGAGACACGTTCGTTTGGAATAGAAAGAAAAACAATAAAAGAATGAGAATCTTCTTGATCGATTAGGCTCGTACGATTTTATTATTGTAAACGACGATAAACTTGTTTGGGTTAGTTCGGGTCGATTTGGCTCGTTCAAATTCATCGTAAGCGACAGTGAGTTACTTTTTTTCTTTATTTTATTTATTATTTCGCCACGTTTTCTCGCTCGCGCGCATCGTCTTTTTCTGATGCTTCGAACTTTGTACGTAGAGTCGTACGAGTGTGTTGTTTCTGGGATAAAGTCGCGTGGTCCGATGATCCGTTGTCCGGCCAGGAAGTTGGGAATTTTGTCAATTCTTTCCTTAACGAGCTAGGAGGAATAATAACAATAATTATTGTATAATAATGACGTATAATAATAAAAATATATAAATAAATAACGTAATAATTGACATACGTAACATGATAATTGTAATAACGGCAATACTAATTGTATAATAATAGCGTATAACAACAATAACAATATATAACGTATAATAATAACCAATTATTAATGAATAACGTATAAATTATGTAAAATGATAAATAAATTACGTACAATGATAATGAAAATATAGATTAAATTATAATAATGGCGATTTTAATTGTATAATAATAACTAATTATTAAGAGCTTACGCTGTGACGACCGGAAAATTCAGGTGATTAAAAAAAAATTATTTTGACAGACTAAGATGATTGAAAAATCGTTTGGCCATTTATTTGTATGTGCATTAAAAAAGTTGCATACCAAATTCCATGAAAAATATTAACACTTAAAGAAGTTATTCAAATATTTTTGTTGTTATTCAAACTGCAAATTTTTATCGTATTTTAATATTTAAAAAAATTGATTTTTTTTCCGGTTGCAAGTTTTTCACAAGTTCTTTCTTAAAATAGATAATATCCATTAATTGTAGGATTTGATGGGATTTTTTTTGTAACGAGTTTTATTTTTTAAAATAGTTTTTTCTTCGATCTTCCGAGGAAAGATGACATCGTTATTATTAGTAAGTAATGAAAAAATGGTTAGAAGAGAAACGTCGGTCAAGACTATCGCGCCGAATAAGTGTACCAAATTTCAAATCAATCTGTTTATTGGATATCGAGAAATCGTGTACACGGTTTCGAGAAAAACGCTTTTAAAGTTATGGCGTTGGCGTTTGCATCATCATCACGCAACGAAAATTCTTGATTTACACGTTATTTTCCTCATTTTTTATTATTATAGAACATCTTTTTCGCTTTTTCGAAGATCGCTGAATAAATATCTTAAATAATGGTTAAGACATTTTTGCAGGTAAAATCGGCCAGAAGAAATTAAAGGAATTCAGAAATGTTAATTTTCATTGCGTTCAAACGATGCAAACTTCAATCGCATTTAAAGTTTTACTAGCAGTTGTGATTAGTTTACCTTCCGTCTGCGATTCCTGCACCATACGTTGGAATTTCCTCCTCAATTTGAGTTGCCTTACGCGACTACCTGAAATTTTCACAGTAACCAAATCCCGCGTTACATTTTTTTAATTATCAAAGCTTCTGGAGCATAATGATGAAAAAAAAAATTAACGTAAATATTTTTATATTTCAAATTTATATTTAAATGTTAATGTTATATGCGTATATATGTATATATGTATGTATGTATGCATGTATGCATGCATACACGCACACACATACACGAAAATATATTCTCATCGAAAAGCAATTCATCATCCGCGTGATCGCCTGACGAGAATTTTCACGTCGAGCTCCAAAACACGTCAGTCTCGTATCGACCGCCTTCGAGGGTTGCGTCGCTCAAATATATATATATATATAGGAGAAAGTGATTTTGAAGACCTTCGACTTCGACTCCTGTCCTCATAGTAGCGTACGGTCCCCATACTCAACATTACGTAAACCCCAATGATGTCAAAAGCATCTTCCGATCAATCCGAGCATGTCTATGCGAAGGTCATTTCAAGGACCGTCCTGTATTCAAGATCTAAGATTCGTTGGCAAAAAATTTAAGGACCGTGCTCAAAAGAGCCAAATGTGCTGATAGCTAATGTCGAATAGATAGGACGGGTTTGAAATATCCTTTATATATATATATATATATATATATGTATGTATATATCGCGTGGAACAGAAAAAAACCTAACGAGTCACCTTGATCCGAGTAACCAGTTTCGGGAAAATAAAGACACACGATGGTGACGAGAGATGTGCAGCATACGAGAAGAGCCAGAGAGAGAGGGAGAGAGGCAGGGATAACAAAAGCCTTCGGTTTCTCTCTCACGTTTTATTCCCCGTCAATTCTTTCGTTTGCCGATCGATCGTCGCAATTTCTCATCGCGTGTGAACTTTTCGACGATGCGCAACACTAGACGAGGTCGATTTTTTTTCTATCATTTTTCCCTCGCGAGGTCGAACGGTTCGCGATAGTGAAAAATAAAATAAAATCTTCCACGAACCTGTGATTCGTGGGGGATAGTAAAATGGAAAAAGTTGCGATGATCGTTTGAAATATTTCTGAGAGCAATCACGGCATTTCTGAGTTTTCCTTCGGATTCGTAGAGATATATTTACAGCTATCTATAAATGTAGAGCTACGATTTTCACTTCCATGCTTGTCGATTCAATTTGCCTGTTCGTTCGATCTTGCTCCCTCTCTCTCTCTCTCTGGAGGAAATATTCCTGTTTGTGGAATGAGGTGTTTCACAAACTGCAATTAGGAAAGTAGTACAATCACAGTGACGTACTCGATATCACGTATCCACCTGTTAATCCGCGTATCCTGACCGTAATGAATGAGACGCGATAATGAATGTGTACCTTTTTAATTCAGGGCTTTCTTGCGAGAAACGGGAAAAAAAGTTACGTTCGACCGCTGACCTAGGTGCTCGAAAGATGCGTGTATGAAAATTGCAGTGGATGAAGATTTCGTGAAATTTAAGGTTAGGATAGTGTGCAGGATTCGCATTGTTTAAAGCAATTGATTGAAACAACTGTTTAAACCAGTGTTTAAAACACACACAAAAATACAGTCCTGAACAAAAGAATGGTTAAAACACTTTGTTTCAAACATTATTTAAACACGTTACTAAAAATATCAGTGTTTTTTCTATTTATTATATCAAAGGAAATAGATTTTGGTTTATTTAAAATCGATCGATTTGATTTACATATATTATATGAAAATTCTTCACTGAAGCGCGGCCGCGGAGCGCGAAGAATTTCGTGCATTGACACGTCAGTATTTATCCTTGTCGGTCACGTACAAAAATATTGCCATCACGCTCGCACAGATACGGTGACCGCCGTCTTCACAGATTGTAAACCTTTTCTCTCTAATATTGCATGGTGGTGGGCATGTCATGTTCTTATTTTTGGTTCGTTGTAATCATTGTCCTTCGAGTACTCGTGTGCTCTCGGGCGTAAACGTCATTCGAAAACGGATTAGGGATACTTCGTTTTGAATTATTTTTTTGCATTTTAGTGGATCATAACTTACAATGTAACGAGAAATGGAACAATACAAAGTCAAGATAGAATACTTTGTAACGTACAAATAAAACTTAACGTAAACGTAAACATTATCTAAACGGCTTCAAATTATTTAACATCTTACTATATAAATAATAATTTTATTGTGATGGCAGCTGTACTTCAGCGTACACCTCATATTGTTTGAAATGTGTTTTAATCAATGTTTAAAAACGGTTTTAAACATCTTATTAAAAACTTTTAGGTCCGACTGATTTAAAAGATTTTTTGTTTTCTTAATAAAACGTGTATTTTGTTCTTTCTGAAATAGAGCTGTTTTTTCCAACCCAAGAAGTTATTCAACATCCCAATACTTTAACAAAGTTGTGTACCAAGTTCAATCGAAAAATATGAATAACCAAAGAAGTTATAAACAACCTCGTGAAAGACTTTTGACCTTGAGGAGCTCAACGGTGACTTGGTTTTGGAGAGCCGGTTGATTCGAAACGAAAGAAACGAATTTTTTCCTCAAAATACTTCATCGAGCTTTTTTGATGTGTTTCAATCATGAAAAAAAATATTCTCTTTTTTGTACTCGATTTCGTCTGTCTCAAAAATTCTCGAAGTTTCATTACGATGGAATAAAAAAAAAACAAACTATCATACCAGTCTTCATACTCAAGTTTAATGAATAATTGTATGTGCAAACGAAAAAAAACGAACAATTTATTTGGGGGTTAAAATAGAGCAGTACTGTCAAGATCGATACACGCTCGTTGCGCTGAAGTTTTACGATTTTGTGGGGCATCCACGATGCTCGTCCTCTCCGTGACAGTCTCGCGAGGAGATGAGTCGTGTAAATCGAGTCGGGGCTTCGTGAATTCGATTAGAGTTGCGGGCGGGAACAGAAGGAGGCAGAGGAGGGTAGAAAAAAATGACGAACGGGCTTCGTTGGATCGGGATCATGACAAATTTCCAACTTTTATTTATTCGAAGGGACGTGCTGAGTTGGTTCGATTTTTTACCATGCCCTGGTTCAACTTTGGGGCGAATTAGTAAATACTATTGGGTTGTCCGAAAAGTGTCACAGTAAAGCAGAAGAAACATAAATAATCATGAATCTTAACCTTGAAGTTTAATCGTGAGGTAATTAAATAATTTGACGGATAATATACCTACTGTTACAATGGTAGTGCTGGGATACGAAGACACCCTACGTCTGTTGTGGAGAAAGGAGAAAGAAAGATTGCAATAGACACTAGAATGCCAAAAAATTGAAGGAGTATTTAATAAGGTGGTAGGTGGCCTGAAAAAATGGCGAAGAGACTGTCGGAGGTGGCGGTAAAATGTAAAATTAAGAGGTTAGGCTACTGTGACGACTCGAAAATCAGTGTTATTTAAAAAGTTAATTTTGATGGAACAAATAAGAGGATCGTAATTCTATAGATAAGTGACTTCCGAAAAATGAGCCTCCAATGTATTTGTTGCTATTTTCTCATTCATTGGGTTATAAATGATGATTCTCAATCGGGGGAAGCTTAAATCCCCCACCCTCCCACAAAAAGTCATGGGGTTTTAAAGTTCGCGGAAAAATGTGATAAAATAGGGAATTTTTCTAACATTTCGACGCCTATACTGGGTTTGCTGGGTTAAAGTATGAGTAAAAGTTATGGGCGTTTGAAGTTTGCGGAAACACGTGATAAGGTAGGGCATTTTTTAACATTTCGATATCTATATTGGGTTTGTCTGGATTCGTTTCGAAACAATTCTTCGGAAAAATTACTTATCTAAAGAATTACCAAAAAATAATAAAAAAGTTAAATGTTTAATTTAACTTTCATTTTTTTTCGAGTAAAAACTGCATCTTTAATGTTAATGACCAATGAAAAAAAGTGTTGAGAAGAAAAACGTTGGTCAAGACTAAACTACTATTACATTGAATAAGTGTACATTAATTAACATACTAACATGAAAATAAAGAATTAACTAACTCGAAACGATAGTACTAATCATGTTCGTGCCGATTTTATGGCTCGGTTGATTGTCCAAAAAATGAATGATAAAATCAAAGATGTAAAGCAGTAAAAAGGGATAGAGTCATCACGATTGTTATTATTGTTATTTCGGAGTCCTAACCAGTGGGCTGAATGTTCCCTCCCCACAGATGTAGGTTCATTATGCAACTCGTATAGGCGTATACGATGACCGACTTACGGGGAGTGGAATGTTTGTCACGCCCGGTTAGAATCCAACGAGGCCTTGTCTGCCACGTGCTCTCTCACGTACTTATTCGTCGTCGCACGGTGCTCGAATACCGTGCCGATTCATTTTATATCACTTTCACAACACATTTGCCACCGTTGTCGCCCGATACCTGCCGGTTTCGAATTCGCGACAATATACGCCCAGGCACGCCCGCTTGTTCGTGGGTGAGTGTCCCCGCTGTCGCTCTTGTGGCAACAAATTGTAACGATCTCGAATTTATTCTTCAACACCGAAGATGCAACGGGAGTCATTCGAAACCTGCCTACGACGATCCGTGTGAAGTTTGCAACCTTGGAATGTGCAACTACTTTTGTTTGGGGAATAAAATTCGTTGGTTTTTCTCGTTGCTTCGAGCACGAGAATACTTGAAGGAATTTTACGGTGGTGATAAAGAATGGACGCCTTGTGTCGTTTGGTCTAAGATTGAGTAGGAAATTTGCCATTGACCGGTTAGCCCTTCGGAGAATTTTAATGCAGGTTGGAAAAATTTCGTTTGATTGTATAACGAAAATGGATTCTGGGCTCTGTTTTTATTTGTATATACATTCATGAAATTGGGTTCCACATTTCATGAAAAAATATGAATAATTGAAGAAGTTCGAAACACAGTCGTGAAGGACCTCTGAACGTGGAGGGCTCAACGGTGTACTTGATTTTGGCCACCCGGTTGATCCGAAGTAAAGAAGACGAGTTTTTTCTTGAAGTAGATAGTACTGGCTAAGACTTGACCGAGCTTTTTTGCTATCGCGTTTCAATAATCGAAAAGAATTCGATTTTTTAATCGGCTTCGAGGACAAATGACGTAATTGTTGATAACTATTGAAAAAGAACGTTTAAGAAGAACAACGTGGGTCAAGACTCAACGACTATTGAACTGAATAAATGTACCAAATTCCGATTCAATTCGTTCATTAGATGTCGAGAAATCGTGTACACCGTTTCGAAAAACAGTTTCGAGAAAAACGCGTTTAACATTATACTAGCAGTTCTATCGTTGTAATCGTAAGTTTACCTTCGATCGGCGATTTCTGCACCATATGTCGGACTCTTCAATTTCAATTGCCTCAAGCGACGATCGATTTTTTAAATTTTGAAAGTAGCTTACCCCTCGAGCAGTTTTGAGACTAAAATCGAAATATTCAGATTGCATTGCAATTTATATAACCCGAAGACTAACTTATGGTGCGTTAACTGTTTAAAAATCAATCAGTTTCACAACATCGTTTCGGAGATTCGAAATGCCTAAGTCGAACTTTTATCTATATGGTAATACCGATGGTTACTCGTAAAAACTAGTTATAGGGCTATAGGAACTAGAATAATATTCAGATTAAAATAAGAATCTACAGATATTACACAAAGTGCAACTATTTCATGTCATTGAAAATGTAATCAGACTCTCAGAGCAATAAAGAATAGGTACATGTAAATAAACTAGGTTGGTTTAGGTAATTCGAAGAAAAAAAAAATTTATACATTGACGTATATAATTGGGTTTTTGTGGGTTTGTTTTTTGGATATATATTTTGTGGGGTATACATTGAGGTGTATAATGCGGTGGGCACAGGACATCTTTCAACCGATTACAGGCATTCAGCCTGTCGCAGCTCCCCCTACTCTACTACATCACAGTGGCAGCGGAGTGGGGGTAGCGTCAGTTTCGTATGATATCCAGCTAACTCGGACCTCTATACCCAACGTACCTCAACAAACGTGTACACTTTTGAAAGCATTTTCAATGCTAAAAACTGAGCAAACGGTGATTATAGTGTTCGGAACATCACTCAGGTGACACCCTTCGATTTTGTTGAAATTTGGATATGTTATAAAGCACCGAAAAGTAAGCGATACGTATTTTTTTTTATCGGCGGAAAAACGGTTTTAAGGGGTGAAACGCACCCTCAAAAATGGGGATATTTTTCGTTTTTCGTCGATAACGTTTGAACGGTACGAGATATAAAAAAAATAGCGAATTGCAACAATGTTTATTTTTTCGTCTACTATACATTGGATAACGATACCGTTATCGAGGAAAAACGAAACACACCCCTATTTTCGAGGGGTGGTTTCACCCCTTAAAACCGGTTTTCCGCCGATAAAAAAAAATACGTATCGCTTACTTTTTGGTGCTTTATAACATATCCAAATTCCAACAAAATCGAAGGGTGTCACCTGAGGGATGTTCCTTGTAAGTTACTCTTGCAAAATGTATTTTTCGACCTCTAAAAGTACTCAGTAAAAAAATTTCGTTTGTCACCTAACGAGTCTAACGATAAAAAGTGTCTGGGCAATTCCGAATGAGTGAGACACCTTTAGCGTAATTTTTATCGTCCTCTCCTCATGTGCGTTGATGTGTTTTTAAGTTTTTTGCGGGGTCACCAGCTTGTACTCTGCGCTCGTTTCGAAGTCGGCGAGAGAAAAAAAAAGAAAATAAATATTAATCCTGAACCAATTTTCACTTGCTTCGATCACTTCTTTATTGAGATTATTTTATAAAAGTAAACTGTACCGACTGCGTAATATACGTGCGCTTCGTAAACCGTAATGCGGCTAATATACTTTTCTCGCGCGTGAGCAAAAATAATAAAATATTAGTGTAACGCGTTGAGGAGAAAGTAACGGTATAGCTGTGGCTGATTCTTGAGATTTTGTTCGTGCAACGCAACGGTAAAATAATCGTTTTGTGCAGCAAACGAACCCAAACGAACCTACCCGTCACTTGTGATATACTTCACATCCAATAATCGAGGTTTTTCAATCATAAGAAATTCTATTCTTTTTAAATACATTTTTGTTGCAAATCAAAGTTTAAACCCCGGGCTGTAAAACTATGCAACAAAAAAATCGTCATTAAAAAATGTTAAGCTCTGCACACCCCTTAACTCCACAATTGAACACAAAATGAGATTTGAATGAAAATTCTCCTCCCAGCCATCAAATGCAAGAATCTACTTTCCCAAAATGTCAATATGACATTTTTCATCTGACGTAAAATTCCTCGCAAATGAAGTCGAACCTTGGCGAGTTCTCGGCGCGATTGATATTGTAACTGACATCGCAAACGTTGCGCAATCGAAGATGGCGTCTAAATGGAATTTTGCGACACACCGTCAGGGGGGGGGCGGGTGCGAATGAGAAAAGTGCACTCGAGAAAGTACAATGCTGCGACGCCTCGAAAAAAGAGAAGAATAAATGGTCGACGTTTCGAGGATCGAGTTTACAATGGCTCGGCTTTTGCTGTGCAACGAAACACAATGATGTCCCCACATGAACGCCTCTCTATGATCCGTAAACTCGAGCGTGGGTACAAAGACACAGTCCTGGATACCATTGTTCCTATAGCTGACTTTTCGTTTCGACGGTAACACGGCTAGTCAATGAAAATATCAAGACGAGAAGTTACACTTTATTCCTCTCGATTCGATCGAGGAAAAAACGACGAATTTGCAAAAATTTCGAATAAAATAATGGTCACGGTGTAAAAAATGTTTCGATTATTGAGAAATGTCAATTGAATCATGATGACGTTTTTTTAATTATTTTTACATTTTAAATAATGCTAACTTTCGCCCGCGTGGATTTCGTAATTTTTGTTGAAATACTTTCCAACCCCTTAAGAAATTATTTTATCTAAACGCTGAAATACGTCATTCTGAATTTATAGCCAATAGGCTAAGCAGCAATTTTATTGGGTCTTGAACAAACGTCGGAACTCCCATACAAAATTCCACTCACGATGTCACCCCCCCCTCCCCAAAGGTTGATTTTCCAAAAACGCTGGAACACGTCATTCTTAATTTTCAACCAAAAGCCTAAATACGAAGTTTCATCGGTTAACTTTGAAAAGGACGGATTTAATTCAAACCTATATACTCTATTTTACCCCCTTAAAGGAAGAATTAAAAAAATACACATTAAAAGTTATCCGAGAGACACTCCATCTATCGGTGAAAACTTGAATCAAATCCGTTCAGTACTTGTGAGATTAGCGCCTAATAAGTTCATAAAAATTAGAGTATTTTGATTGTTGTATTTTACTCGATGTTTATATATTTTATGATTTATGATATTAGTCGGTTTATAAATTTTATGATTTCGATAGAAACATTTTTTCATCAATCGGGCACACAAAATATTACCCTTTACAACTATTCTAAATATAATAAAAGAAATTACTAAAGTTATCAGCGCACCTGTGTAAGCCCAAAAAGATCTACGGCAGAAATAAAACCACTACTAGAATTTAAAGAAATTGGTGTAATCATGAAAACTATAAATTATTGAAATGAACCGTCTAAAGTTATCGAGACAGACATTTATTTTGAATCTAAGTTTGCCTATATTCGTCGACATTCAAATTTATCTCCATCCAAATTTATCGAGATTTAAATCTAAATTTCCGTTTGAACTCCAATTTCAATTGAAATCCTAAGCTTTACTTTTAATCTAAATGTTAATTTCAACCTCAATTTTAGTTTTAATTTAAATTTAAATTCAAATATAAACTTATTTAAATTTAAATTCAAATATAAATTTATCTCACTTTATTAACCTCGACATAAATTTATCGGGATAGACGGCCGAATTTTTCCAAAAAAATTCAACATTTTAAATGCTATTTCTCGTACGGCTCCCATCGGCAATATTCCTTTGAGATCGGATCAAAAGGGCCGAATCGATCGTAAATTCCCACCCACTCGAATTCATAGGTAAATGGGGAACACCGGTTCCTGGTAAGAATTTTTCGTACATTTATCACACTCAGCGCTCGAATTTCTTGCCAGGGCGTGGGGAACGGAAGAATTCGATTAACGCGAGATTAATAACGACGATCGTTGTCTGTTGAAGTCGGTGATTTTTTTTCTTCGTAGGCAAACGACCTAGATCCCCACACACATACACGCGAGTTTGATCGCAAACGAACCGTGACCCGTTATCCTCGGATCGGCAAATCGCTAATACACGCCTCGTTAGAGTATTATTATCATTGTTCCTTTTGATTGTTGTTATAGTTGCGCATATCGCACTGCAGCACGATTGAATTGCTATCGCTGTATGTATGCACTCTATAAAATATATATTGCTCTACGTATTTACTACGTTGGTGGAATTATAATCTGATCGGTTATGGCTTCCTGGGGAAAATTAACTCCATCACCTTTCCCAGCATTCTTCCTCAATGCGTAACATGCACGCTTTTAGCCAAAAAAATAAAGATTTCATCACAATCTTGCTATACGGGGCGATTCGCAAAAGTGTTGCAAAAAAATGAACTTACCGAAGACATCGCAAATATTTGCTTTAAAAATAACAAAGAAAATAAATAATAATTATCATCATATCGAATTTCAATAATAAGGAAAAATAGTTATTATTAATGTAATTTTCAAGAGTATTGCAAAACACAATTAGACTCGTCGAAGATATTCATTCCAATAATAATGATAAGGAGAAGAAATAATGATGGTGATTATAATATCGAATTTTAATCCTAATAATAACAAGGAATAGCAATAATGTTAATGATAATAATGATAATATTAAATTTCCATAATAATAATAATAATAATAATAATAATAATAATAATAATAATAATGGCGGTGTGATCACAAAGGGTTCAACGAAATAAGAAATAAATATTCTTTTTACAATTGACAGGGGATCGTTTCTTCTAAATTTGTTCGTGTGAAAATAGTTTGTTAATTTTTCCCACCATGGTTAGATTTTTCTATTTGCAATATTATGTTGATTAAATTTTTTTCGTAGATCTTGAGATTAAATTGCAATCTTTTAATATGTACTCGCGACGATACGTTGCAGTGAATTTTGTGATTGAACATAATTTTAAACGTATAAATAGAAGAAAAAAAAGTTGAAAAATATTCCATGTATTCAGAAAAATCAATATATTCATTTCCCCCGCAGGGAGATTGCCTGAAAGGCTGGTGGATAGAAACGCTGAAAGAAAAAAATACTTAAAGAATTGGGAGACTGTATAATGGCATTCAGGACACTCGACGCAGCAGGCTGAAAACTACGCGAATTAATTTATCAAATATCCCTAAACTAGTCGTAGGCATGCATTGGACGGACGGGCACTTTTAAGGGAAACTTAACATGATATAGTGTTGGTGGTTATAGTCTCATATATTTTTATGCGGAATGCAAAAATGTAAAAATGTACTGATCACTAAGTTGGTTAATGTCACAGCAATCGCAAGACATGTGGAATAAATCTCCTTCTTCTTCTTCATTTCTCCCGCAGTGGAATGTTGTTTTCACGGATTTTTCGTTTCGAATTCGAAACGGAAAAAGATACCTAACCGGAAACTAATTAGCTCTGCAACGTAACGATCGATCGCGATCGACGTTGGTGGATGTGTACACACACGAAATAAACTGAAATCTCACTCAACTAAACATCGATCCATCGACATCCATACCTGAAATCGACTTCCGAATAAATCCCTCAAGATTTTTTCATTTCAAACACACACACACACGACGATTATAATAAGCTCTACTCTCCTCTTTAAACAAGCCGTCCACATGTCACATCTCGATGCATTACGAAAGATCGTATTTCGTTACGCGACTCTCGTTTCGTTTTTTCAAACTTATCACTCGGGTGGCGATCCATTTGCATTTTTTGGACCTCGCGGCTCGACTCGTTCCGTAAGTTTCACGTTAACGAATGAATCTCCGGTGGATATTAATATTCAGCCCGCAAGAAAATCAGCCGGATCCTCGAATATTAATACGACAGATGGAAAAGAGCAAGAAAAGTGTAGGGAAGTAGAACAGGTGGATTAGAACCAGCTGCGTTGATTCAGTAGCGTGCTACTATTCTCGCTATTATATTTATATGTGTACATCTGTATGGGTGCAATGCCGGAAAAAAATACCGCGCGCCAACAGTATGCAATAATTATGGATATGTATGTCCGCACGTACATGCATATACGTACAGGGTGTCCTGTTATGAATGAATAAACCTGCAACTGTTGATAGGTCGGATCATGCCCTACTACCCGTGCAGAAATGTGACCGGGCATTCCCTACTTTGTGTCGGGCTCTGACCAGACTTGCCTTGTCTGGTTCACCTGACCGGACTCTCCCATGGAACAAACTGGGAAGATCGCAAAATCGTTTTGACGGCTTATCCTCTATGTTTGAAAATTACAATCTTCTGGTTGGGGTACATTGTCTCGGGATTAATGTCGGGATTAATGTCTACCCGGCCAGAACATTGACATGTTCTGAAAAGTGGAGCCTGTCGTTAAGAACTAAGGAAAAGCTACTTTGCTTTTCACCTCATCAAACATACTTATAATTAACTGGGATGAAACTTATACATCTGTTGTAATTCTATTCATCATTGAAAGCTTTAATTTCATCAATGATAACCGACAAGGATAACAATGCTTATCATAAATACCGGGATTACGATAACTAATGATTTGAGCATTAAGAATAGCCAAATTATTTATGAGGCAAAAAAGTAAAGCAGGTCATTCGTGATTTTTGAATGCCTTGACGCCATTTCGGGACGTATCAATGTTCTGGGCGGGAAAACGTTACCTGAATGTATTTCGCCAACAATCCGCCAGGTGGCTACAAGCGAAGGTCTTCGCGTAAGCAAGGTACCATCGTACGAGAATTAAAGTTCGTCCTGCGAGTTGTACCACGTATAGAAGTGCCATGCTTACAGCGTGCACTTACACTTATGATTTTGTGTTACTTGCGAAATAGCCCATTGCACTCCAGGCTTGTTTTGCTCGGATATGGATCTGTGTACGTTTTCCTGTCTCTTTGCTCATCAGGAAATGCGAGAAGGCGTGTGAATATACTCATATGCTACCTTAGCAAGTAGATAGCCAACAAAAAATATGTTGCCGAAATACTAAATTGAACACACTCCCGATTTTTCCTCCTCAAGAATTCCAAAAACGCTGAAACGTCATTTTTAAGTTCCTCATCCGTTGCTGGTTATTTCCCGACCTATTCCCTACATCTTTCCTGGCCACTTACCGCTTGTTCTCCGGCCCGTTCCTGATCAGTTCCCTAGAAAGGGAACGGTTGATCGGGACCTAGCCTTAGACCCGTTACACTGCGAACCTATTCCAGGGTGGAAGGCCTGAACAGAGCCTGATATTATCTAGGGAAGGCAGATCAGGGGCAGTACCAATCCCCGACTCAAATTTCTACACGGGTATATGCTGGCATTTCCGCTTAGTAAAAGTCCCACGGTTTTCAGGGTTTCGAAGGTTGCATCGTTGAAATGCAACGATTTTTTGTTGGTCACTTTTATTTAATTATTTTATCAGCATCCAAAGCCTTTTTTGGCAAATTGAGGTCGTAAATCTCTAATAAAAATACCTAAAAACATTTACGCGATTTTCGCTGCCTAAAACCGCCAAAAATAAGGGAACAATTAAAAAGAATTTCTTTTTCGTTGCTTTCCAACAATGCAAACTTTAACCACCACGATTTTCTAGATAAAAATCATCGGATTTTGGTTCTTCGCATGTCATTTCTCCAAATGATAGCTTTTTCGACCCAGTATTAAAAAAAAAATACTCTCGGTCATTTGTTTTATCTAGAAAAGCCTTCTTTCTTAATCTCCAATGTTGAGGAAACAATTTTCGTACAAACCAATTCGAACATCTGACTTTGATAGCCTGCGGTGTAAAAAAAAAGTACTACGCATATCGAGGAAATTACTTTAAAAGTTGCTTAGGTATTGTCGATTCATATCATGTGTACAAATGGCATGCGAAAAACCGAATGCGGAATATTTTTAAAAAAATAACGTAAAGCCCAAAATCTCGAAAACCGTAGGACTTTTACTAAACTTAAATTCCGGCATATAGTAGGACATGATCAGATCTATCGACAGTTGCAGGATTATTCATTTATATCTGGACACCCTGTATATGTGTATATGCATACATAATATCATTGCACACTGTTGGCGCGAGGCACTTTAAGATTTCTTAAAGCTAATATGGTAAAAGTAACTACAGTTTGTTAGCAGGGCAATCGTAGTATGGCTGACCCAACTATGTCAAATACTATATTACGATCGCTTTGCCAATAGAATATCGCATAGTTTCACTGTACTATATTCTTCTACCGTGGGCGTTCGTTGTATGTGAATACCATTCCTCTCGATATGTATATATATGTGTGTGTGTATATGTATGTATATATATATATATATATATATATATATATATATATAACTATATTACTATATCACCATCGCCCCGTCAATAAGCAGCGGTTAGTTTCACTATATTTTACCATCGGCTTTTATTATATGTAAATACCATCGACTTTTATTTCCGTATGAATGGATATAATCCTCCTTCGAGTTGAGGGGTTAGGCTACTGTAACAATCCGAAAATCAGGGGTATTAAAAAACATCATTTTGACGGAATAAGTAAGATGATTGCAAAATCGTTTGGACATTTATTATTATGCACATTGACAGTGTTGTGTACCAAACTTCGTTACAAAATATTAATAGTTTAAGAAGTTATAAATAATCTCATGTAGAACCTTTGAACGTGAGGTGCTGAACGGTGTACTTGATTTTGAACACTCGGTTGATCTGGAACAAAAAAATGACTTTTCTCAATATAGATAATCTCCGCTAATACTTGACCGAGATTCCTTTGTTATCGTTTTTTAATCATCACAAGAATTTAATTAAAAAATAACATTTTATTCTTCTTGGAAAAATGACATTATTGTTGATAAGTAATGGAAAAATAACGTTAATAAGAAATTTATTTAACAGTCGCCAAAATCAACGTGTTTGAAAAGGTGCCAGGTCCTCAAAACAGCCAGATGTGTTAAAAGCCAACATAACGTTGATATACCGGGTTCAAATAACATATTTCCGATATTTATGTTATTTTTCTTTTTCTGTAATTATTGTGTACCGTTTGCCGGAAATAAGTAATCTTTTTCGTCGCTTCTTTTTCTTTCACTATCACTCCGATATCACTTGCGGAACACGCGTTCGTCGTAGGTCACAAGAAAGTTAACAACCTCGATAGTAACACGATCGGTATTCCAGCTCGAACTGGGTTAAGAGTTCTTTCTCTATCGTGATTTTTAGAACGCCGCGCGAATGCAACTCGTCTCTGCCATTTTGCTGCGCAATGCAATCACAATCTGTTCAGCTTTTACCCGGGCTCTTGTTCTCCTTAAGTTTACTGCCGGCAGATACATTAAGGACATTCGACACAACGATCACACGGGATAATAAAATTTGGAACCAACTTAGAAATCTACGCGTTGCTTTTGTAAACGGAGAGATGATTTGGCTTGATTTCTTTTCTCCTAGCAAAAAGCCTCATATTGTAACCCAAACAAGGCATTGCAGGTGGAGAAAGATTTTAGATTGGAGGAAAAAAATGTCTCCCATAAAAAAAAAATTTTAATTAAAAAAAATTTCAATTAAAATTTTTTTTCGAAAGTGCAAATGTCGAAAAATTCAGAATTTTAGAAAATCTAAAAAACGCTTTGTCGATTCTGGACGAATTTCATGCAATTCAAACATATTTTTATAAGAGGATTCGTTTTTTTATAATATTATAAGCTTATAATATTCTATTATAAGCGAATTATAATAGAATTCGGGTCGATATTGCCGAGTTTACGGGAGTTTGAAATACCAAAGAACTTTTTGATACTTTGAAATTCCATAAAACCGAAATCGTTGCACCGATTTTTACAAAAATAATACAGAACAATGACAAGCCACTTGGTAGATTGCTAGTCATCTGCAAGTTATTAATTTTAATTTTTGATAGTCTTAAAGCTTGCATCGTTGGAATGCAATACAAATTTTGATTTTCAATCATTTTTGTTGTCGCTCAAAATATTTTTTTGATATTTAGGTTATAGAACTTCGAAGTCTAAAACTGACAAAAAAAATGTTCATGATGACACTTCTCCGATTAAAAACAAACGAATCTTCGTTGCGTTCCAACGATGCAAACTTCGGCATTTTTATTTTTTACGGTGACCCCATACGCACACGCTCCCATCCGGACACTTTTATTCTAAATATCTTTCTCCGACTGTTTGAAATATTCAGATAGCTCTTGCAGCAAAATCTCAATTTTTCCAACGAAAACAACACTTCGTCTATGGGAAAGCAAAAAAAATCATGAAACGCATCAAAATATTGTTTTCCATATAACTTTTTCCAATATAAAAAATATGATCTGACATAAATGTTTATATTAAGTAAATATATTGAAAAACAAAAATCCCGCCAAATTTTTTGGGAATGTTCAAAATTGCTACGATTAATTGCCCTCAGCTGATAAAATTTCAAACAAACAAAATTCCGTATGTTTGAAATTGAAAGGAATTAGAAGATTGCTAAAAATTGCTAGACCACGTTTCCTAGAATTCTTTTTACCAAACCTTCAATTCCCTAGAATTTTGAGGCAATAATTCCTAGAAAAATTCACGAAATTACCATGAGATTGAATCCCAACTACAAGTTGGGTTTGTTTGGAATTTTGGGGAATTGACGGTTCGGTAAATATTGCCAGGGAATATCCCCTATCAATTTTTGTACCAAACCTTCAATTCCCTAGAAAGATATACCAAAATACCAAGGAATTGGATCCAAAGAATCCCAACTGCAAGTTGGGTTTGTTTGAAATTTCAGCAAATCGAACGTTCGGTGAATAAAAAGGCCAGGGACTACCCCTTAGCTATATTTACTAAAATACCAAGGGTAAATTCTCTAGCAACGTTTACCAAACCTCCAATTCCCTAGAATTCCAACCAAACTCAAACAAACTGAAACAGAAAATTCTTATTCTAAGCCTTGAGTTTTCTTTTCTCTCACCCACCACCAACACTAAAATTCCTTCTCGAGCTACCAACAAAAAAATCCATCTCCTCCTCCGGAATATCCCGAATTCGTTTTTCAGTTCGTGCATAGTTTTCTGTGAAAGACAAATATTCGAGGCGATTCGTTTCGCACGCCTGCCGCGACACAAGTGCCCAAATTTACACCTGCGATGCGTCCAAACTTTCTTACGTGATCGGAATCGCTTTGAGAGTCTCAAAAACTAGAGGAGAAGAAACAGACGGGCGTTGCATCATTCGGTCGCACCGGCGCGTCTCGGGAGTTCGGTACTTTGTTAACAAAGAGCTCGAACGCGTGCTCGTGTACGCACGATGTCGCAACGCGAGTCTTCGATAACTTTTTAGTGACGTGGAGAGTGACACTCATGCGAGAGAGACAGAGATAGTGGCGCTAGACCGAGACGGACGTAAGAATGCGTCTTGACGTGTCTCACGCGCTGTGTGGGACCACGTGATGAGAACTATTGTTCACGGCTTTCTAGGCAGTCACGAGGTGTTCTATTGCGGATTCCCTAGTCACTGTGAACTCTTACGATTTCGACGTGTCCGTCCGTCCGTCAGTTGGAGCAGAGAATGCCCCCCCCCCCCCCCTATTCAGTCCACCCGTTGGTAAAAAATGTGGCATCAATTCAGTGTTTTTCAACTTTCTTGAATACGCGACCCCTTTACAAGTAAAACAATTCTGGCCACCCCCCTTCCCAAAGCTGGCAAGGGAAGTGTTGAAATCATTGGTGCCATTCACTACTTCCTACCTATGTGAACTGATAGTCGAGTAAAAGAGACGAAAACCCAGCACTTTTAGCGTAGGAATAGTATTTTTTTACTGAAGCTAGGTGGTTGCATACTGAAAGTAACCTTAATGAAATGTTGCCTTTTACCTCACCCCAACCCTAAGAAATACGCGTTGAAAACTGAAACATCGCCGTATCTCGATAATTAATAGCTCGATGAAAAAATGTTTCAAACAAAAGTTGTTGGGAATAATAAAATACGTATGAAGTTGTATGACGTCCAGCCCCCTATCTTCAAAAATAGCGGCTCAAAAACGATTAGAAGATTCTGGGTCAGTGGGGCTGTCGCGTTTTTGTGCCGCTATTTTCAAAGGTAGGGCATTAGACGTCGGATAACTTTATACGTATTTTATTATTCCAAAGAACATTTGTTTGAAACATTTTTTGATCGGGCCATTAATTATCGAGATACGGCGATTTTTTAGTTTTCAACCCCTATTTCTTAGGGTTGGGGCAAGTTGAGGGGCGAAATTTCATTGGGGTTACTTCCAGTATGCAACCATCTAGCTTCAGTAAAAAATTCTAATTCTACGCTAAAAGTGCTGGGCTTTCGTCTCTTTTACTGGACTATAACGTTCTCTTCAACGGTGAACATAAAAACTAAGAAGAGAAATAGGCTTCAATTGGAACATGATTTGGTTATTTGCGTCTCTAAAATAGAACCACGATTCGACAACTTATTAAAAAATAAACAGGCACGGCCTTCTCACTGAAATTGTTGCATTTTTATTCTAGTGTAGGACCTACAATCTTTGCTTTTTAATTTTACCTGGCTTGCGACCGTGATCCCCCGAGCAAAATTATTGCGGTTACTGGCAAATAATTCGTTTCGGAATAAAATTGAGAAATGACCTTTGCCACCAGAATGGGGGAAAATAAATAATCGAACGGATGGAAACCGTAGATGAGGGGGCAATTTGGCAAGACGTATGGAATGAAAATGTAACGGAACTGGACAGAAGAATAGAAAGAGGCATAACAATTAAAATTGAACAAGAAATTCAATACAATTGGAGCAAAATCGATGCATCATATAAGAATACTGCAAGGAATATAAACATAGGAAAACAGGTATACAGATGGAGAAATATTGTCAGGACTAGATGATTAGGAAAGAGGGGAAAGAAGGGTTTGTGGACGCCAAATGTACAACATGCAAGCAAGATTTGAAAACTTTTTATGGCGTTGAATTTCACAACGTTGGAATTCATTGTAAACTCGTTTCCATTTTTTTTAATTCACAATATACATTATTATCCATTTCTGTGCAGTTTTACGTTGCAAATCTCCAAAGGGTGTCCTAAAAAACCTTTCGACTCATTTTCGTGCTTGAAATATACCGAACAAAAATTTGGGACAAATGATAAAAATGAAGTTACACCTCGTGTTCACGATGCAAACTGCAACACCGTAAATTTTCGGAGCCAATCGAGTCCCAATTGAATTACACAATTGAACCACTTGACCCTCCTACCCCCGAGGAACCACAAATAAAAATATGAACAAACACATCCCCCCTCTCGAACCGCCTCCCTCCTTGCCCTTCCGCGTCTCGCTGCGGCAGGGTGATTCTTTTTTCTTATCTTCAATCTCGCCTATGAAGAGAGCTCATCCGAACTCCGACGACCGAGAGTGAAATCTCTTCGCTACTTCCTGCGCATTGTGCGCGCCTCTGTTCTTTGTACGACGACGCCACCGCGTCTATCTCGCACTCATGTCAATCATCGTACCGACGACCCAACAAACGCGTTTTCATTTTCGCTCCCGAGATCGCTTCCGCTTCGCATAATTTCCAATAAAAAGTCGCATCATTTTCACGTATAATCGTAAAACCGCGCTCATATGGGAAATGCGCGGGCGAAGTGGAAAACGTGAAAAAAAAATCGAGTGGCGGGAGGGATTCTCTTCGACGATTATCCGCATTAGAACTGAGTGTGGTATTGAACGATTTGACGGAACGATTTTTTTTGTGGTGTCCTTGTCGACATGAGGTAACGATGACGATTCGATAATAAATGTTTATGGAGATATTGATAATTGAAAATAACGATATTTATAATATGTGTGAGTAGATGTTAATAAGTAAACATGTTATTATTTTATATCAATATTTTTTTTTTGAATAATGTTATTCAAACATTTATTATTATTATATTATTTATTATTTTATTTTATTGTTATATAATATTTATTGAAAATTAATTATTACACATAACATTATTAATAATATTATATAATATTATATAATATTATTAATAATGTGATAATTAAAAAATGACAACAACCTTTAAAATGTCAGTGAGTATTGTTGTTTTTATAGTTAATATCGGGTGTTTTTTTAACTAATTGAGAGAACGGGAGATTGATTGATTAATTGTTTTGTCTATGCGAATTAGTCAAATAAAATAGCAAAGTACAACATAGTATGATGCAAAATTAAAAGTGATTCGAAATCGTGAACGCAAATTCATTATAAATATAAACTGTCTAACAAAATCATAAACCCAAACTCATTATGAAGACAAACTGTGTAACCAAATCATAAAGACGAACTTCCATATGAAATCATAAACCCAAACAAACGAAGAGATGGGGGGGGGCCCGGCTGGAAATTTTCTTATGGCGCTAATCACGCTCGCATCGGGTTGCCTGACTGCCGTTATATGGCGCTAGTATGGCAACCTGATTAGGGCGTGAACAAAAATGTAACGCTGTTCCTCATAATGGCGGGATCTGGCAGCCTGATTACGCGCGAATCTGGCAGCCTGATTACGCGCGAATCTGGCTGCCTGATTACGCGCGAATTTGGCAGCCTGATTGGGCCGCTATCCTGGCGTCTTATGATGGCGTGTATACGGCTGGCTGATCGGATGTATTATATAAAAAAGATACAGAACAAATAACATAAAACTTATTTTGTTTATTAAATATTTAATACCAATTTACATTTGAAAGGTTACTTATCGACAGCAGTGTCTTTGGTTGTTTGTTTCTTTGTTATATTTGTTAATTGTTATTATTTTTTGTTATATTTATTATTTTTATATTTTTGTTTATATATTTCAGAAATATATTTAAATATATAATATATATTTATTTAAATATATACCTTAAACAAGGTATAACCTTGTGGTTATTCTTTTTTTTGCCGTGCTGAGCGGTGCCCGTCCCAGTCCTTCGCGTTGTTAATAACCTTACCGACAGCTTGTTGGATTTTGTTTATTGTCACACTTTCGTCGTTGGTGGCTTTCGATAGTATGACATCTGAAATATGCAAACATTTGAAATCTATATTATACGTGTTGCAAGAGAAATATTATTTAAGCGATGCAATATACACTGATACAAAAAATTAAAGGAGCAAGAAAAGTTGACCATTTTTTTCGTGTTTTTCGAAAGGTACTTTTCGTGTTTTTCGAAAGATACTTTTTTAAAACTGGTGGCAAAAATTTAAAAAACAAATTCACTACAATAATAATCAGTGTTTGTAGAGTATGTATTCACGTTTCCAAAACTGCCGGTCGAATTCCCGTACGACCATTAGTTCCTCAGATATCGATGACTGAAGACAAAAGGACGTTTTTTCATTCAAAGGCCGATATCTCAGCGAAAAATTGTCGTGCGGAGATTTAAAAAAAAAGCGAATTGAAGTGAATTGAATGGGCTCGATGACCTTGATATTGGTTAAGTCCGAAAAAAATATCCGAAACCCGTGCAGAACTTTGAAAAATGTAAAAATTTGCAAACTTTTTTTGTCTTGATATTACTTCCGACCGCGCAGTCAGTTAATTTTTGAAAAAAAGCATATCATTGTCAGAACTAAAAACTCGAAACTTCAAGCTTCAAAATCCTTTTTTTATTTTTTTCGTACGACCATTTTTGACGAAGTTTCGAAAATCACGAAAAAAATGGTCAACTTTTTTTGCTCCTTTAATTTTTTGTTTCAGTGTATACTAGTATTATAATTAATAAATTACCTTGCAAGCAAATGAAAAAATCGGTTTTTTTGAAAACTGATTTGGACCCGGACTCCTTGACAGCCGTAAACTGCATTAAAACTTCCCGGGCGATGAACCTTTTCAAAATTTCGCGGATCGTCTGCAGCAGTGGCACACGAGCACTGCAAATCGGAGCCATGTTCGATATCTGAAAAGAGTAAAAAATAAATTGAACAGTTCACATACGAATGAAAGAAGAATGGTCAAAAGAAAATTTGTATTTAAAATAATAGTAAATTACATCACAAAAAATAAATGATAAAATAAATAAATAATTTCTATTTACTCACGATTTCTTTTCGGAACTTCTCATCTGTTGACAATTTTCGATTAAATGCAATAAACGATTCCATCGTTTTGAATGGGATGTCGAGATCGTACCGTCCAGCTGTCTCGTTCAAGCTTCGAATTTCAGCTTCGTCCCTGAGATGTTGCGTCCGAAACATTTCCTGCAGCTCATCCATTTTTCGGTTCAATTGATTGAACTGCTGGTTTATCGATCGAAAACCTTTGGTTATACTTTCGGAGAGAACTGAAACAGAGGCACACAAGCACAATGTACAAAATTTAAACAAGTTATCCGAAAATTAAAAAAAAAAATTCTAACGCCTCTCCAAAACACCCTTCGATCCGTCGTTGAACAAACAGCGGAAAGCCTCTTATCAATGGACTCGTAACAGGCCTAATGTTACGTTCAATTTCTCTCTCTGTTTCTATACAAAGATTCAAAGATTCGACAGGGCACAAGCATTCTCAGATAACCTGAATTACAATAAGATAGCATGGCACATACGTGATTGCTATAAGGACTGATTTATCGAGAAATAAAAAATATTCTTGAAGAAAAAACTGAATTTTTCAGTTTCAATTCGAAAATGAAAAAAATTATAACAAATAAGAAAATTCAGATTTAAGGATGTTGAGTCCCTATGAAACATGTTAATGTTAATTGTTCAATAAATAGCTTCTTAATCGTCATGAAATTTTTACACGACCTCCTGAATACTTCATGTAAAAACGTACCAAATTTTCAGAATTCTATCATCATTACTTGAACCTCCTTAAGGGTTAAAATAAAAAATGATTAAAAAATTCTCAAAATTTGGTACGTTTTTGTATGAAGTATTTAAGAGGTCGTGTTAAAATTTCACGACGATTAGGAAGCTCGTTATTAAAAAATAAACATTTTGTTAAGAACAATTTTTAAAAGAAATAAAAAAAAAATTATCAATAAACTTCGTTTTGTTTCCGTTGCTTTCAGTATATTGTAGATATTATAAAATTGAGAGGTCAAAAAAAAACCTATTGCAAAGTTACATCAGTTTCCATAAAACAACATTTAATTTGTGAATTTTAAATGTGGAAGTTCGATAACGAGCTTCCTAATTGTCGTGCAATTTTTACACGATATCTGAAATACTTCATACAAAAACATACCAAATTTTCAGAATTCTATCATCATTTGCGATTTGGGACTCAACATCCTTAAGAAATTAAAAATCTTACCGTGAAAATCGACGTTGTTTTCGCTGACGATTCTGGTGCTATCATCGATAACGGGCAATATTTGATCCAACAAGACGTCTGGTTTATGCTGCTGTGTCGAAGAACGATCATTTTTTTTGTTTTTTCTTTTTTTTTCTTGCTTCAATGAAGATGCACTATCTGAAAATTAACACATGCAAATTAGTCTCAATATATCGAGGGAGCAAATGTGAATAAGAATATGTGAAAAGTATACATCAAAGAAAGAACCTTTATTCCTCATTACGGATCCTTGCCGCCCATCGATAGTCGATTGAACATCTACAATTTTTAATACGATTGATCTTATATAACAATTCCTTCCCAAACTCATGGCATATAGAAAATTATGGAAAAAAGAGGAGTCATACTTTAGCAAAAAATCTTGGTTAGATAATAGTTCATGATTATGAATAAATAAATTTGTAAATAAATAAAAATTTCCTTCCGGTACGAAATTTACTTACGAAGATTTTGTGTACAAATATTCTTTGCAAGTATATTTTGTCCGAAAGCATAATTCTGGTTTTTTTCCTAACTTTTCATTCCTAACCATGAATTATATATAATATCATAAAATGTATAATTATAATAAACAAACATTAAACTTTGTACTTACAAATATTGTCGTTCATGTCGGTCAAGTCCGGGACGTACCAATCTGTATCTTGTAGTACTTTTGTCTTGTACGTCTGCGTCAGTCGCGCAGCCTTTTCCTCCGCCGGGACCTCGGAATCTGATGTAAATGCGTAGCTCTGCTTGCTTATAACTCTAAGCTTCTGAACAGCTTCTTGATAATTTCCTATATAAGATGAAATGAACAGTTTTATTTGAAAAAAAAAGAATTGAATCGGAAGGGAATTTTTTGTTTGTTTATAAAAAATGACTTACGTGCGGCTCCTCGAATGTTGATTGGGAACGTCGGCCAGGACTCTGGCGCAGGGGCATGGCATTGAACCAGCGAGTGCAGGATAGCAAGATCCTCATCTCCGTAGGGAAGTGGCATGAACCTCGTCACAAGTTGGTCCGAATGGATATCGTAGGTTATCCACTGGGACGGTACGATATCCGTGCTTTTCAATCCTTTCTGAACTTTTTCGTCGTTGAACTCGACAATTTTGTACGCAAAATTGTCTACCTATTGAATGATATTGAAATGTCGTTAGAAATATTCGTATAGCCTCGACAACTTTTGAGGTTAAACGCACGTGTATTCACAATAGAAAAAACATTGTGTTCTTGAATAAAAGTCAGCCCACATCAATCAGAATATCCACGATATATATTGGTGAATAAAAATCAATTTCAACTTACTGCGATTTGTTCGTCGGTCTCGAGAGATTCCATTTTATTTAAAAAAAACGAACCGCACACGTGCGTACCGGCACACTCGTCGTTCATCCGCCAAAAACTTCCGCGAATGCAAACAACGGCGACACGACACACAGTTATCACGGTGGCGCTACAGTCGTAAATTAAAGCGGCAAAAATGTAAACAAATGCTTGAATTATTTATTACGTTTGGATAATACAAATTATTCGCGATTAAATAACACGATGATTTAAGGAGGTTGGTGACCGACATAAAAAATTTGAAAATGATTAGAATTTAATAAAATTTGGTGAATATATTGTATAGTATTATATATATGACAATACAAATTTTTCCAGATTTTTTTTCTAACCAGTTGTCGAGTAATTGAACATTGAAGTTCACGTGTATAACGATAGCGTTTTCATATATATAAGTATATATCCCGGGCATAAGAATTCTGCTTTAATGCTTAATTACTCGATAACTAGACAGAAGAAAAATTTGAAAAAAATTGTGTTCACATATTTGATACTAAAGAATGTTACGACCAAATGTTATTAAATTCTTAACATATTTATTTGAGTCACCAACCTTAATCTTATCATGGTCATCCTTAATCTTATCATGGTATACATTTTTTTTTGTTTGTACTTAGAAAAAAAACAAAATAAATCAATGAAGCGTCCAATATTTATTCAATAATTTAGCCATGAAGCAGCGGCATTACATACATTTTTTGTCGATTTGAAACATCATTAATTTTAAAAAGTACCATTTTTGTACACACATCGTCGAGAGTACATGTTTCGTCCATGTTTGTCAACTTCACCTTCCACATCTCGAGATTGTCGGCTTTGCATGGATATCCAAATAGTGCTTTTTCGCGAGTTATTATTTTTCCTACTATTCGGATAGCGCTCGCCGGTTCACCGCGTACAGTATATATAACATTTACCATTAATATTTTATTGTTGTTTAACAAAACAGTGTTGTCTGGATGAGAAGTTGTAATGATAAAGGCTTTATATCGAAGCTTTTTTATCATTTCAATTTCTTGCCGGCTATTACGTTTTACCGCTAATATTTCCATATCGGGTGGTATGACAACTGTTTTGACATCCACAAAAAACGCTTCATGTAAACGACGACAAATCTGTGGTAACGGTCGTTTGCCACTTCGCAACATTTTTTTAATTTTCCCGAGAGCATTTTCAAAAGAAAAAGCTGAAATATTATCGAGCGAACAGCCGAGATTTTCAACATCATCTGCCAGATGAATAAGGGAATGCATATTCAATACTTGGCACTCACGACCATACAGCTCTAGCGCTAACGAAACAAAGGTCTGAAGATATATTTTTGCTTGCCCAAGGAATTTCGAAGCCAAATTTCTTGAGCAAAGAATTCGACTTCCTACGTGGAAGAGTAAGAAATGCTTGTAGAGATTTTCCGGTAGAATGTCTTTTAAAATTACAGGGGACAAATACAATAGAAAAAACCGAAATTCTGTTGCTTTCCATTTCCCTACGTCAGCCAACGATCTTGTCGTACGTTGGAAATCTTGAGGCACCTGTATATCCATTAATTGCTGGGACAATCGAAATTTATTATTTTGACTGATTCTCACTTTTCGTTTTCCATTCAACCAGTAGTCCAAGAATTTTTTCATGATTCCCAAATATCCGAGGTGCATGAAATCAAGCACAAAATGATCGACCATGTTGAGATCACGGATAAGAAGTAACAGTGAAATATTTATGTGGTGCTCTGGTTGGTTTTTGTTGCGAAAACTTTCATCCGTTCTTTTGTCACACGTTGTAGAAACGTATACAGTGCGATTTTCGTATCTTTCGCCTTCTATGATACAACGCTCACAACTAAAGTATCCATTGTGACTTTTAACAGATTTGATTAAAGAACGAGCAGGTCGATCGCACGTGAAACACTGTATACGGATTTGAAATAATTGTTCATTAATTAGGATTCCATCGCGCAATACCAGTGACATCTCATGAACAAATTGTTGTAAATATTGTTGTAGATCTTTGGGTTTTTCAGTCCCTAAATACATTGCCACAGGAAATGGCTTATATACATCCGGATCAAAAAATACTTTGCAGAGAATGGGCCACAGTTGTTGATTACTTGACTTAAATAATGGCAGTCCATCAATATTAAATTGTAAATACAAAATCTTTTCTCTGTGGATATCTGTATTCACGTACCTCTGAAGGTGATTTTTCATGCCAAAGTACACAAAGTGACCATTGGTTTCACCATTTTCGTCTGTAAAATCGACTATTTCGTATGTAGCTGAATTTGTGTTCAAAAAAGTTTTCGCTGACTGAGGTAAATTAGGTAGTAACCTTCGTCGGAAAATTTTCAACAAACCGTCAACTTGAGTGTGTGGGATATTGTTTTTGATGACCCATTCTCGCAGTTCTTCAGCTTCATCTCTATTCCTACGTTGCACATTTTCTTGACCAGGCTCTTCATCTTCGCTGCCATTAGAATCTTCTTCGCTGTGATTAGAACTGAGATTGGAGTTGAGATTCTCTCCGCTGCCGTCGGGGTCTTCTTCGCTGCCACTAGTAACCTCTCCGCTGATATCGAGATCTTCTTCGCTGCCCATATTAACCTCTCCGCTGATATCGAGAGCTTCTTCGCTGCCATTGGAACCCTCTCCGCTGGCATGGAGATCTTCTTCGCTGGTGTTCGAATCCTCTCCGCTGGCATTAAGAATTTGTTTCCTGGTAACTTTACCGAGACCTTCCTGATCTTCAATTTTATCATTTGGGCCCCTTTCTGTAAATATTCAAATTTTTGGTAAACAAAACGACGTATATCATTCTCATTTTTTAAATTATATTTTATATTGATATTATTCTATTTAAATTTTTTTATTTTTTTTCAAATTTTTTAATTTTATTTGTCTATTTTTTAAATTATATTTTATATTGATATTATTCTATACCCAGGTGCATAAAAATTGATAAAGTTTGTAAAAGTTGAAAAAAGTAAGGTTATACATACCTGGTACTTGTACAGAAGATCGAGACTCGTCAACTTTTTTCTCTGAACGATATCTCCTAACGCGCAGCCGTGTCAAATACCGCTTCCTCTGCTCTTTACGATTCATTACGTTTTCACTGATTTATGTGCCCCTTATTTTTATATATCGTGTGAAAATTTTCAAATGTTTACCCAACACGTTCGATGTATACAATATGACACACGTGCAAGCATATGTATACAGTTTTTAAAAGCACCACCGCAGCGCCACCACTTTAGCGCTAGCCTGAGCACTGCCATGCATGGGCCTCCTAATAGAGCCATATTAGGGCACTGATAAGGCAAACCACATTATGGCCATTGTCACGTTTGCCATAAGTTTGCCTGACCTGTGGCTGCCTGTTCACGGCAGGCTCACGGCCGAATCAAAATTCCTGTAATATGGATAGCCACACAGCTCCCCGATCACGGCCTAATCATAAATCTGGCTAGCCTGAACAAATTTCCAGCCGGGGGGGGAAAGAAAATACGACCAGACACTGATCGATTAGCTATTACAAATCAACTCGCAGACATAAAAAACATAAAAGAGTGTTACTGTGCCTAAGAACGATTTGAATAGACTAACAGAATGTGACAACGCAATAATGTCGAAATTAACAAAATCGCAGGAACAGAATGAGACAGAGCCAGAGAGAGAGGGAGAGTTAAGGTGTGTACGCGCACCGAAGGTAATAAATATCAAATAACTGATCGCAAATAGGAATGTGGAGAGCGCAAACACACCAGAGATTAATCTTCGCATATCGACGTTACCACAGAAGACGCGCATAGGCATAGATCATTTAACGATCCTACAAATGCCAATGTGCCAATGCGGTTTTCATTCCCGAGAGCGTCTTCGATCGCGCTTGGAAACATTGAGGAAAACTCGCAACCATGTAATCGAATTCCGTCTTTGTCTTGTGATTGTCCTCTCTCTCTCTCTCTCTCTCTCGCTCTCTTTCGTTTGATCGATCGATCGTTGGCACGCGCCTGTGCCAATCCTTTTAAACCCAAAGCCTTCGCCATACGTGCCAACGTAATCGTAACCTCGTCCATCAAATTCCAGGCTATAACGAATCGTGGATGTCCACTGAAAATTGTGGCAGTCATTCGGACACGATTCGTTTCTCGAAGTATCGCAGCTATGTGTTTTTTATTCGACTCAATCGATTAAATTTTAGACGCGGGATATTAATGGTCACTCTTCTTTTTTTGTTGTATTTTACTCGGTGATTCTCTTGGCAATGTCCTGGCAAATTGCGGAAAGGTTACAAACAGAAATTCGAGTTTATCGAATTCAGTTTTCAATTGTTTTAATTGGTAATAAATATAATTTAATTGTTTTACTTAATTTAAATGCAATTTCTTTAATTAGTTACAATAATAATGTTAATATTGTATTTAGTTGTAATTATAATTCAATTTAAATACCTCGTCGTTTTTATTGATTAATGCTAAAGGACACTAATTTTTGTTTTGACGTAGACACGTCCAATGAAAGTTCAGCTCCGTAAAGTCGAATGAAAATGAAATAAATGAATTAGGACAAAAACTCACGGAAAATCGCACAGGAATTTTGACGTTAATGGCCAGTCAATGTGGCAGCGATTGCGGACAGTAATTCAATGATAGCGTAGACAGCATTGAGTCTTGCATTTTCACTGACAAAAATGCCGAAAATTTATTAACATATTGTGTAAACAAATACAACCAGCAGGCCTATATAATACTCGGGTAATAGTTCGTTTTTTTTTGTCTTTAGGCAGAATAAATTTGTATTCCGTGTACAGTTCTATATCTACATAATAATAAACTTACATCTACATAAAAATAAAGTTTGAAGAAAAATTATTTTTTCTTCATCGTTAAAAAAAACTGAAATGTGTTTCAGAATTTTCTCCAAGTTCTGCAACCCCAATTTTCAAAAAAATATTTTCTGTTATAAACATTTTTTTTTAATCAAACAGTTTTCGTTGCTCGTTGTCAGGGTTTGAATTATTTTTCTCGACACTGGTGGAATTCATGGTTCCTTCGGATTTGACAAAATTGTCAAATTCACTCAGAGGACAGACAATTTTTTGACAACCAAGGCAAAAAAAAATAAGGAGCCTTGATAGCCCCAAACTGGTAAATAAGCGTCGATGCTCGTTTGTCAAAGCGTTCGGGAAAATAATTCAGTGAGTGAGTGCTATTTCCGACGGTCTCTGACGAAGCCTGACGTATTTATGGTCCTTGCAGGTTAATGACACGCGAAATTTCGTTGAACCAACAAAATACAACAAAAAAAAGACCGAAAAAGAAAAGAAACAAGACAGTTACGAGAGTGTTTCGAGGGCACGTAGAATGCTCGGTTTCCAGTACGGAGCTGGCCTCCGTGTCGAAGTCGCACGATTTTCAGTGAACCGTGGTCACCGTTTGACACACTGTCAATAACGCGAACCGCAAGACGATTTTCCGCCAGTCGTATAATCGCGTCACTGAGCCGCTAAAGAGAGCGGTGCTCCGATAAAAGTCGTCGCTCAAAAGTGAACAATTAAGAAACGAGAATAATTTTTTTTTTAACTTTTTTTTCATAAAAAAAATAAAGGCCAAAAAAATAAACAGCAAAATCAACCAAAAAAAAATATAAAAATAAAGAGTAAATTACAAAAAAAAAATTAATCAAACGTAAAAAAACACGAAAAAAATTATAGAAACATAAATCCAGTGAATTGGTAAAATAAGGAATAGAGCGTAAAAATAGAGTGAAAAGTTTGCAAAAAAAAAAAAATAATCAATACAAGACGAAGGTGAATTTAAAAAAAAACAAGGAGGTGGGTGAAGCAGCCAAAGATGTATAAAATTCGGCTGTACGTCGTACCGGAACAAGAGGAGACCTGCGAGCCCGACGATCTCGACGAGCTCGACTCAGCTCCGTCGATAATGCAGCGACGAAATTCTCGTCGTCCAGGCTCGGTGCGCGTCAACGTGATACAAAAGGAGCGTCGTTCCCACGATAAAATCGCCCCCAAGATACACCAGATCCGCCAGGAGATGGAAAATACGACGCGATCGAATTGCCACGCGAGATCGCTCGAATTGAACCGATCGCCGAGGAAGAGGGAGCAAACGAACGACGAGGATCGGCGCGAGGATGAGGCGGAGGAGTCGAAGGACGAGACCGACAGCCACGACGAGTCGGGCAAGGAAAACGACTCGGCTACGGGGAAAAAGATCGACGAGGAAAATCGGGCTAGGAAATTGTCGCGTTTGCCACCGCCGGTTCCCTTCAGGGTGTCCTCGCTCCCTCAGGGCGGCGTCTTCGCCTCGCCGCGCATTCGTCAGCTCGCCCTCAATCTTCAGGAAAAAATGTTGGAACGTAATTTGGAAATGGCGAGCAACGAGAACCGCGAAAATTCGTACAATCGAGGAATCGACGGGGCGAGCAAACCGGTCGCGAGATCGGCAACTTCGGCCTCGCGAGCGCAGCGTTTCGATCGCGAGCGCAACTCGATCTCGAGAAGCTCCAGCACCGGCAACAAAAGGGTCGCCCGCGATTCCGCGGTTCGCCGCAGCGGACGCAAGGAACAGATCCAGAGCGGACGATCGCCGAGGATCGTTCGCGTCAAGGACGAAATCGGCCCCGAGCGCGGCGATCAAGCCTCCACGGGCTCCGTTATCCTTCGACGGAACAATAAACTCAACGGATACAGGGTGAGTCCCCTTTCGCCTCGGCTCATCGTTCATTTTTATTTCGTCTTTTCATGGTCCTTCCCGAGTGGAAAACGTAACTCATCACCACCTTGCGATAAGCTAGCAAACCCGTGAAAGAAATTTTGAGGGCAGCCATTAAAAAAATCGCGCCCCGACTAGGCCCCGACGGGAAAATAACAGGGTTGGGTAATTTATTCAACGCGTTACCTCCACTTGTTGCGCAAAAAAAGGCCTTTTTCATGAATTTTTTTAAAGAAAACTACAAAAAAATTTTAATCGATCAATATACCATCTTAAAGAACACATCTTGAGGAACTTTCAGTAATTTTTTTATTGAAAAATATTACATTGTTTAGTGGCAAATGGCCGTCAATGAAATAATGTTTTTATATACACGGTTTGCGGTGACCAACATTGCGGCGAAGTGGATCGCCTGAAAAAAAAATGCGGATGGATTTAGTCAAATATAAGTATAAACTAGTATTTAATCGAAGGATTTTAAAAAATATTCATTTTTCACAAAATGGCGGACAGTCAAAGTTAATGGTTCGATTTTAACGAAAAAAAACGGCCGTTTTTTAACTATAAAACGGCTATTTTTTTCGAAAAAAAATCGAACGATTAAAGACTACATTTTTATGTATTAAATAAGCCTGCAAAATTTCAAGAAGATCGGTTCATTAGTGTTCGAGTAATCTTGGTCACCGACTTCAGAAATGCCATTTTGAGAAAAACGCGTTTAAAGTTTCAATTTCAGTTCTTTAATTCACGGATTCTTCTCTTTCAACGCTCATATCTCAGTCAATTTTGTTCGGATCGACTTGAAATTTTCAGGACATATTCTCAGATACTTATGCTTCAAAAAAATGCAATAAAGAATATCGATTTTTTCAAAATCGCAAGTGGGGGTAACCCCTTAAAAAAGGTCGTAGAGAGTAAAATGGTAAGGGGCCCAGACGGGATTCATCAGGGGAATGGTTGTTACAGGGCATACAAGATAAACTGTAAAACTGAACTTGTTTTTTATTTTCTAATTTCGAGGTGAATAATGAATAATCCTTTATTCGAAGAAAATAGTTTTCATTATTGCTAAACACCTCGCTTGCTATGTATCCACTAATAAAATTGATCATTATAGGGCACCCGTGAAAGAAATTAGGAGGGCAGCCATAAAAAAAATCATGCTCCGTGAGGGTTTGAATATGGATTCCCTACTAGGGCTTTCCACAACACAATCGGACTAGGCCCCGACAGGAAAATAACAGGGTTGGGTAATTTATTTTAAAAAGGTCGTAGCGAGTAAAATGATAAAGGGACCATACGGGATTCATCAGGGGAGTGGTTATTACAGGGCATACAATATAAACTGTAAAACTGAACTTGTTTTTTATTTTCTAATTTCGAGGTGAATAATAAATAATCCTTTATTTGAAGAAAATAGTTTTCATTATTGCTAAACACCTCGCTTGCTATGTATCCACTAATAAAGTTGATCATTATAGGGCAGCAATAGGGTTGCTTCATGGCTTCGATTCGGTTCCGTTGAGGCAACCAGTCAAGCCCTGATTTATAAGCCTCTTTAGGCCCTGGTCGACAAAATGTGACTGGCCTCAAAGGGACCCGGTCGGGTGCCATGTTAGGGCCCTTACAGAGTAAGGGAAAAATAATCGGGGCCTAGTCAAAGCCCTGGCTGAATTCTTTCACGGGAAGTTATGTTTCGGTCCGCCGTTGGCTAGCCGTCTTAGTTATTGACCACCCAGCCTTGTAACGCTTTGGTCGTCTAGCGACTGAATACAAAAAAATCGATGGTGAGAAGATAGAAAGAAATATCTCATGGCTGTACAATATTCCTGACCTTGCCATAACCTATTGCCATAACCTATGGAAAAAATTGGGTGACGTTTTGATGTAAAAAAATCTTGCGGCTATATATTTATTTTTTTCGTGATTTTTTTTTGCATGTTTATTAGGTGTACAACTTAGTTCGGTCCGTTTTCAAAAGATGGCTCTAGGTGCTATAAATGGTTGACGGCAACAGCTGATTTTTGCTGTATCGTGAAGTATCAACATCTCGGAACCAAATATCGTTTACAGACCTTTGAGTTTTGGGCATCAAGTCTAATTTTTACTGCGGCGAAAATGTCGAATTTCGTCCCAAATAAGCACCATTTGTGGGAAGTGTTGATTTTCTGTTTCAATTGGAAGAAAAGTGCAGCTGAAGCCCACCGAAGCCCGCATCGAATCATGATCGGAGCATACTATGTATAAAGAAACACATAGCTGTTCAGCGCGGCGTCGAAATATTACCTATTTCTGGAAACTTCAATACCCCATAACATATGGAATTAATGCGAAATGTCAGCCTCCGCCGCCGGAATATCACTTACTATAATGGAATAAACAACATCATGGCGAAAAACAAAATTTTCCGTCGTTTTTCGGAAAAGTCCTCATACTGCATAACTACCGTAATATTTGCGCTGTAAATATATTAATGATTGGCGAGCCAGTTACTAGGTCGTAATTCAGACAGGCCAGGACAGTGTTTTTCAATTTTCTTGAATACGCGACCCCTTTACAAGTCAAAACATTCTGGTGACCCCCCCCCCCCCCGAGCTGGAAAGGGAAGCTCCGAAATTATTAGTGCCATTCGCCACTTCCTACCTATGTGAATTAACGTCCAGTATAAGAGACGACCTATGTGAAGTTGGCAACTGACTTTACAGAAAGTAATTTTTTTTTTTGCATTCGTTTGTACTCGGTTTGTACCCGTTTGTACCGTCTTAAATTTCGTTTGTACCTTAAGGGGGAAAAAAGTACGAGGGTATGAAAAAATGAACCGCAACCCATTTAGAGCTAAGCAATTTTAATAAACGTGACTGAAAAGAGAATCGTTTGTACCCGTTTGTACCGTTAAAAATTTTTTTTTTTGAATTTGTTTTTCAAAATTTTTTCTGAAAAAAAAAATTTTCGATTTTTTTTTTTTTAAATTTCCGTTTGTACCGACAAGTATATCGTTTGGACCACCTAGAAATTGTTTCTATTCTTTCGTATCGGTGAGTATATCGTTTCTACCACCGTGTAATCGTTTATACCCATTCGTACTGACGAGTATATTGTTTGTACCACCAAGAAAACGTTTGTACCCGTGTGTACTATCGAGCAATCGTTTGTACCCGTTCGTATCGACGAGTATATCGTTTGTACCACCGAGAAATCGTTTGTACCCGTCTGTACTATCGAGCAATCGATTGTACCCGCTCGTATCGACGAGTATATCGTTTGTACCACCGAGAAAACGTTTGTACCCGTCTGTACTATCGAGGAATCGTTTGTACCCATTCGTTCTGACGAGTATATCGTTTGTACCAACGAGAAAACGTTTGTACCCGTCTGTACTATCGAGCAATCGTTTGTACCCGTTCGTATCGACGAGTATATCGTTTCTACCACCGAGAAATCGTTTGTACCCGTCTGGACTATCGAGCAATCGAATGTACCCGTTCGTATCGACGAGTATATCGTTTCTACCACCGAGAAAACGTTTGTACCCGTCTGTACTATCGAGGAATCGTTTGTACCCATTCGTTCTGACGAGTATATCGTTTGTACCACCGAGAAAACGTTTGTACCTGTCTGTACTATCGAGCAATCGTTTGTACCCATTCGTATCGACGAGTATTTCATATGTACCGCCGAGAAAACGTTTGTACCCGTCTGTACTATCGGGCAATCGGTTGTACCCATTCGTACTGACGAGTATATCGTTTTTACCAAAGAGAAAACGTTTGTACCCGTATGTACTATCGAGCAATCGTTTGTACCCGTTCGTATCGACGAGTATATCGTTTGTACCACCGAGAAATCGTTTGTACCCGTCTGTACTATCGAGCAATCGTTTGTACCCATTCGTACTGACGAGTGTATCGTTTGTACCAGCGAGAAAACGTTTGTACCCGTCTGTACTATCGAGCAATCGTTTGTACCCATTCGTACTGACGAGTGTATCGTTTGTACCAGCGAGAAAACGTTTGTACCCGTCTGTACTATCGAGCGATCGATTGTACCCGTTCGTATCGACGAGTATATTGTTTGTACCAACGAGAAAACGTTCGTACCTGTCTGTACTATCGAGGAATCGTTTTTACCCATTCGTCCTGACGAGTATATCGTTCGTACCACCGAGAAAACGTTTGTACCCATCTGTACTATCGAGCAATCGTTTGTACCCGTTCGTATCGACGAGTACATCGTTTGTACCACCGAGGAAACGTTTGTACCCGTCTGTACTATCGAGCAATCGTTTGTACCCGTTCGTATCGACGAGTATGTCGTATGTACCACTGAGAAATCGTTTGTACCCGTCTGTACTATCGAGCAATCGTTTGTACCCATTCGTATCGACGAGTATATCGTTTGTACCACCGGGAAATCGTTTGTACCCGTCTGTAGTATCGACCAATCGTTTGTACCCATTCGTATCAACGAGTATTTCGTATGTACCACCGAGAAAACGTTTGTCCCCGTCTGAACTATCGGGCAGTCGTTTGTACCCATTCGTACTGACGAGTATATCGTTTGTACCAACGGGAAAACGTTTGTACCCGTCTGTACTATCGAGCAATCGTTTGTACCCGTTCGTATCGACGAGTATATCGTTTGTACCACCGAGAAATTGTTTGTACCCGTCTGTACTATCGAGCAATCGATTGTACCCGTTCGTATCGACGAGTATATCGTTTGTACCACCGAGAAAACGTTTGTACCCGTCTGTACTAACGAGGAATCGTTTGTACCCATTCGTTCTGACGAGTATATCGTTTGTACCAACGAAAAAACGTTTGTACCGTCTGTACTATCGAGCAATCGTTTGTACCCGTTCGTATCGACGAGTATATCGTTTGTACCACCGAGAAATCGTTTGTACCCGTCTGAACTATCGAGCAATCGATTGTACCCGTTCGTATCGACGAGTATATCGTTTGTACCACCGAGAAAACGTTTGTACCCGTCGGTACTATCGAGGAATCGTTTGTACCCATTCGTTCTGACGAGTATATCGTTTGTACCACCGAGAAAACGTTTGTACCCGTCTGTACTATCGAGCAATCGTTTGTACCCATTCGTATCGACGAGTATATCGTTTGTACCACCGAGAAATCGTTTGTACCCGTCTGTACTATCGACCAATCGTTTGTACCCATTCGTATCGACGAGTATTTCGTATGTACCACGGAGAAAACGTTTGTCCCCGTCTGAACTATCGGGCAGTCGTTTGTACCCATTCGTACTGACGAGTATATCGTTTGTACCAACGGGAAAACGTTTGTACCCGTCTGTACTATCGAGCAATCGTTTGTACCCGTTCGTATCGACGAGTATATCGTTTGTACCACCGAGAAATTGTTTGTACCCGTCTGTACTATCGAGCAATCGATTGTACCCGTTCGTATCGACGAGTATATCGTTTGTACCACCGAGAAAACGTTTGTACCCGTCTGTACTAACGAGGAATCGTTTGTACCCATTCGTTCT
Source organism: Ophion costatus (assembly GCA_951751655.1). NCBI lineage: Eukaryota > Metazoa > Arthropoda > Insecta > Hymenoptera > Ichneumonidae > Ophion > Ophion costatus. Next base: position 38,273,848 of record OX632361.1, read on the forward strand.
GACGAGTATATCGTTTGTACCAACGAAAAAACGTTTGTACCGTCTGTACTATCGAGCAATCGTTTGTACCCGTTCGTATCGACGAGTATATCGTTTGTACCACCGAGAAATCGTTTGTACCCGTCTGAACTATCGAGCAATCGATTGTACCCGTTCGTATCGACGAGTATATCGTTTTTACCAACGAGAAAACGTTTGTACCCGTATGTACTATCGAGCAATCGTTTGTACCCGTTCGTATCGACGAGTATATCGTTTGTACCACCGAGAAATCGTTTGTACCCGTCTGTACTATCGAGCAATCGTTTGTACCCATTCGTACTGACGAGTGTATCGTTTGTATCAGCGAGAAAACGTTTGTACCCGTCTGTACTATCGAGCAATCGATTGTACCCGTTCGTATCGACGAGTATATCGTTTGTACCATCGAGAAAACGTTTGTACCTGTCTGTACTATCGAGGAATCGTTTGTACCCATTCGTCCTGACGAGTATATCGTTTGTACTACCGAGAAAACGTTTGTACCCATCTGTACTATCGAGCAATCGTTTGTACCCGTTCGTATCGACGAGTACATCGTTTGTACCACCGAGGAAACGTTTGTACCCGTCTGTACTATCGAGCAATCGTTTGTACCCGTTCGTATCGACGAGTATGTCGTTTGTACCACCGAGAAATCGTTTGTACCCGTCTGTACTATCGACCAATCGTTTGTACCCATTCGTATCAACGAGTATTTCGTATGTACCACCGAGAAAACGTTTGTCCCCGTCTGAACTATCGAGGAATCGTTTGTACCCATTCGTTCTGACGAGTATATCGTTTGTACCACCGAGAAAACGTTTGTACCCGTCTGTACTATCGAGCAATCGTTTGTACCCGTTGGTATCGATGAGTATATCGTTTGTAATACCGAGAAACCGTTTTTACCCGTCTGTACTATCGAGCAATCGTTTGTACCCGTCGGTACTATCGAGGAATCGTTTGTACCTATTCGTACTGACGAGTATATCGTTTGTACCACCCAGAAAACGTTTGTACCTGTCTGTACTATCGAGCAATCGTTTGTACCCGTTCGTATCGACGAGTATATCGTTTGTACCACCGAGCAATCGTTTGTACCCGTCTGTACTATCGATCAATCGTTTTTACCCATTCGTACTGACGAGTGTATCGTTTGTACCACCGAGAAAAAGTTCGTACCTGTCTGTCTTATCGAGCAATCGTTTGTACCCGTTCGTACTGACGAGTATATCGTTTGTACCACCGAGAAAACTTTTTTACCCGTCTGTGCTATAGAGCAATCGTTTGTACCCATTCGTATCGACGAGTATATCGTTTGTACCACCGAGGAAACGTTTGTACCCATTCGTCCTGACGAGCAGATCGTTTGTACGGCCGAGAAATCGTTTGCTTGGGTTTCCGTCATCGAGTAATCGTTTGTACCGGTTCGTACCAACGAGTAAATCATTTGTACCAGCACTTAATCTTGTGTTTCGGTCCATACTGACGAGTATGTCGTTTGTACCACCGAGCAATAATTTCTATTTTTTCGTGCCACGGAGTATATCGTTTGTACCGCCAAGCGTAAGTTTCGTAGAGTAAGTAAGTAAGTAAGCGTACATGAGTACAAACGATTTCTCTATGGTACAAATGATATGCTCGCCGATACGACCGGGTAGAAACGATTGCTCGATAGTACAGATGGGTACAAACGTTTTCTCGGTGGTACAAACGATCTACTCGTTAGGACGAATGGGTAGAAACGATTCCTCGATAGTACAGACAGGTACAAACGTTTTCTCGATGGTACAAACGATATTCTCGTCGATACGAACGGGTACAATCGATTGCTCGATAGTACAGACGGGTACAAACGTTTTCTCGGTGGTACATACGAAATACTCGGCGATACGAATGGGTACAAACGATTGGTCGATAGTACAGACGGGTACAAACGATTTCTCGGTGGTTCAAACGATATACTCGTCGATACGAATGGGTACAAACGATTGCTCGATAGTACAGACGGGTACAAACGTTTTCTCGTCGGTACAAACGATATACTCGTCAGAACGAATGGGTACAAACGATTCCTCGATAGTACAGATGGGTACAAACGTTTCCTCGGCGGTACAAACGATATACTCGTCGATACGAACGGGTACAATCAATTCCTCGATAGTACAGACAGGTACAAACGATTTTTCGGTGGTACAAACGATATACTCGTCGATACGAACGGGTACAAACCATTGCTCGATAGTACAGATGGGTACAAACGTTATCTCGGTGGTACAAACGATATACTCGTCAGGACGAATGGGTACAAACGATTCCTCGATAGTACAGACAGGTACAAACGTTTTCTCGATGGTACAAACGATATACTCGTCGATACGAACGGGTACAATCGATTGCTCGATAGTACAGACGGGTACAAACGTTTTCCCGTTGGTACAAACGATATACTCGTCAGTACGAATGGGTACAAACGATTGCTCGATAGTACAGACGGGTACAAACGTTTTCTCGCTGGTACAAACGATACACTCGTCAGTACGAATGGGTACAAACGATTGCTCGATAGTACAGACGGGTAAAAACGATTTCTCGCTGGTACAAACGATATACTCGTCGATACGAACGGGTACAAACGATTGCTCGATAGTACATACGGGTACAAACGTTTTCTCGTTGGTAAAAACGATATACTCGTCAGTACGAATGGGTACAACCGATTGCCCGATAGTACAGACGGGTACAAACGTTTTCTCGGTGGTACATACGAAATACTCGTCGATACGAATGGGTACAAACGATTGGTCGATAGTACAGACGGGTACAAACGATTTCTCGGTGGTACAAACGATATACTCGTCGATACGAATGGGTACGAACGATTGCTCGATAGTACAGACGGGTACAAACGTTTTCTCGGTGGTACAAACGATATACTCGTCAGAACGAATGGGTACAAACGATTCCTCGATAGTACAGACGGGTACAAACGTTTTCTCGTTGGTACAAACGATATACTCGTCAGTACGAATGGGTACAAACGATTGCCCGATAGTTCAGACGGGGACAAACGTTTTCTCGGTGGTACATACGAAATACTCGTTGATACGAATGGGTACAAACGATTGGTCGATAGTACAGACGGGTACAAACGATTTCTCGGTGGTACAAACGACATACTCGTCGATACGAACGGGTACAAACGATTGCTCGATAGTACAGACGGGTACAAACGTTTCCTCGGTGGTACAAACGATGTACTCGTCGATACGAACGGGTACAAACGATTGCTCGATAGTACAGATGGGTACAAACGTTTTCTCGGTGGTACAAACGATATACTCGTCGATACGAACGGGTACAAACGATTGCTCGATAGTACAGACGGGTACAAACGTTTTCTCGATGGTACAAACGATATACTCGTCGATTCGAACGGGTACAATCGATTGCTCGATAGTACAGGCGGGTACAAACGATACACTCGTCAGTACGAATGGGTACAAACGATTGCTCGATAGTACAGACGGGTACAAACGATTTCTCGGTGGTACAAACGATATACTCGTCGATACGAACGGGTACAAACGATTGCTCGATAGTACATACGGGTACAAACGTTTTCTCGTTGGTAAAAACGATATACTCGTCAGTACGAATGGGTACAACCGATTGCCCGATAGTACAGACGGGTACAAACGTTTTCTCGGTGGTACATACGAAATACTCGTCGATACGAATGGGTACAAACGATTGGTCGATAGTACAGACGGGTACAAACGATTTCTCGGTGGTACAAACGATATACTCGTCGATACGAATGGGTACAAACGATTGCTCGATAGTACAGACGGGTACAAACGTTTTCTCGGTGGTACAAACGATATACTCGTCAGAACGAATGGGTACAAACGATTCCTCGATAGTACAGATGGGTACAAACGTTTTCTCGGTGGTACAAACGATCTACTCGTCGATACGAACGGGTACAATCGATTGCTTGATAGTACAGACGGGTACAAACGTTTTCTCGTTGGTACAAACGATATACTCGTCAGAACGAATGGGTACAAACGATTCCTCGTTAGTACAGACGGGTACAAACGTTTTCTCGGTGGTACAAACGATATACTCGTCGATACGAACGGGTACAATCGATTGCTCGATAGTACAGCCGGGTACAAACGATTTCTCGGTGGTACAAACGATATACTCGTCGATACGAACGGGTACAAACGATTGCTCGATAGTACAGACGGGTACAAACGTTTTCTCGTTGGTACAAACGATATACTCGTCAGTACGAATGGGTACAAACGACTGCCCGATAGTTCAGACGGGGACAAACGTTTTCTCGGTGGTACATACGAAATACTCGTTGATACGAATGGGTACAAACGATTGGTCGATAGTACAGACGGGTACAAACGATTTCTCGGTGGTACAAACGATATACTCGTCGATACGAACGGGTACAAACGATTGCTTGATAGTACAGACGGGTACAAACGTTTTCTCGTTGGTACAAACGATATACTCGTTAGAACGAATGGGTACAAACGATTCCTCGTTAGTACAGACGGGTACAAACGTTTTCTCGGTGGTACAAACGATATACTCGTCGATACGAACGGGTACAATCGATTGCTCGATAGTACAGCCGGGTACAAACGATTTCTCGGTGGTACAAACGATATACTCGTCGATACGAACGGGTACAAACGATTACTCGATAGTACAGACGGGTACAAACGTTTTCTCGGTGGTACATACGAAATCCTCGTCGATACGAATGGGTACAAACGATTGGTCGATAGTACAGACGGGTACAAACGATTTCTCGGTGGTACAAACGATATACTCGTCGATACGAATGGGTACAAACGATTGCTCGATAGTACAGACGGGTACAAACGTTTTCTCGGTGGTACAAACGATATACTCGTCAGAACGAATGGGTACAAACGATTCCTCGATAGTACAGATGGGTACAAACGTTTTCTCGGTGGTACAAACGATATACTCGTCGATACGAACGGGTACAATCGATTGCTCGATAGTTCAGACGGGTACAAACGATTTCTCGGTGGTACAAACGATATACTCGTCGATACGAACGGGTACAAACGATTGCTTGATAGTACAGACGGGTACAAACGTTTTCTCGTTGGTACAAACGATATACTCGTCAGAACGAATGGGTACAAACGATTCCTCGTTAGTACAGACGGGTACAAACGTTTTCTCGGTGGTACAAACGATATACTCGTCGATACGAACGGGTACAATCGATTGCTCGATAGTACAGCCGGGTACAAACGATTTCTCGGTGGTACAAACGATATACTCGTCGATACGAACGGGTACAAACGATTGCTCGATAGTACAGACGGGTACAAACGTTTTCTCGTTGGTACAAACGATATACTCGTCAGTACGAATGGGTACAAACGACTGCCCGATAGTTCAGACGGGGACAAACGTTTTCTCGGTGGTACATACGAAATACTCGTTGATACGAATGGGTACAAACGATTGGTCGATAGTACAGACGGGTACAAACGATTTCTCGGTGGTACAAACGATATACTCGTCGATACGAACGGGTACAAACGATTGCTTGATAGTACAGACGGGTACAAACGTTTTCTCGTTGGTACAAACGATATACTCGTCAGAACGAATGGGTACAAACGATTCCTCGTTAGTACAGACGGGTACAAACGTTTTCTCGGTGGTACAAACGATATACTCGTCGATACGAACGGGTACAATCGATTGCTCGATAGTACAGCCGGGTACAAACGATTTCTCGGTGGTACAAACGATATACTCGTCGATACGAACGGGTACAAACGATTGCTCGATAGTACAGACGGGTACAAACGTTTTCTCGGTGGTACATACGAAATACTCGTCGATACGAATGGGTACAAACGATTGGTCGATAGTACAGACGGGTACAAACGATTTCTCGGTGGTACAAACGATATACTCGTCGATACGAATGGGTACAAACGATTGCTCGATAGTACAGACGGGTACAAACGTTTTCTCGGTGGTACAAACGATATACTCGTCAGAACGAATGGGTACAAACGATTCCTCGATAGTACAGATGGGTACAAACGTTTTCTCGGTGGTACAAACGATATACTCGTCGATACGAACGGGTACAATCGATTGCTCGATAGTTCAGACGGGTACAAACGATTTCTCAGTGGTACAAACGATATACTCGTCGATACGAACGGGTACAAACGATTGCTTGATAGTACAGACGGGTACAAACGTTTTCTCGTTGGTACAAACGATATACTCGTCAGAACGAATGGGTACAAACGATTCCTCGTTAGTACAGACGGGTACAAACGTTTTCTCGGTGGTACAAACGATATACTCGTCGATACGAACGGGTACAATCGATTGCTCGATAGTACAGCCGGGTACAAACGATTTCTCGGTGGTACAACCGATATACTCGTCAGTACGAATGGGTACAAACGACTGCCCGATAGTTCAGACGGGGACAAACGTTTTCTCGGTGGTACATACGAAATACTCGTTGATACGAATGGGTACAAACGATTGGTCGATAGTACAGACGGGTACAAACGATTTCTCGTTGGTACAAACGACATACTCGTCGATACGAACGGCTACAAACGATTGCTCGATAGTACAGACGGGTACAAACGTTTCCTCGGTGGTACAAACGATGTACTCGTCGATACGAACGGGTACAAACGATTGCTCGATTGTACAGATGGGTACAAACGTTTTCTCGGTGGTACAAACGATATACTCGTCAGGACGAATGGGTACAAACGATTCCTCGATAGTACAGACAGGTACAAACGTTTTCTCGTTGGTACAAACGATATACTCGTCGATACGAACGGGTACAATCGATCGCTCGATAGTACAGACGGGTACAAACGTTTTCTCGCTGGTTCAAACGATACACTCGTCAGTACGAATGGGTACAAACGATTGCTCGATAGTACAGACCGGTACAATCGTTTTCTCGCTGGTACAAACGATACACTCGTTAGTACGAATGGGTACAAACGATTGCTCGATAGTACAGACGGGTACAAACGATTTCTCGGTGGTACAAACGATATACTCGTCGATACGAACGGGTACAAACGATTGCTCGATAGTACATACGGGTACAAACGTTTTCTCTTTGGTAAAAACGATATACTCGTCAGTACGAATGGGTACAACCGATTGCCCGATAGTACAGACGGGTACAAACGTTTTCTCGGCGGTACATACGAAATACTCGTCGATACGAATGGGTACAAACGATTGGTCGATAGTACAGACGGGTACAAACGATTTCTCGGTGGTACAAACGATATACTCGTCGATACGAATGGGTACAAACGATTGCTCGATAGTACAGACGGGTACAAACGTTTTCTCGGTGGTACAAACGATATACTCGTCAGAACGAATGGGTACAAACGATTCCTCGATAGTACAGACGGGTACAAACGTTTTCTCGGTGGTACAAACGATATACTCGTCGATACGAACGGGTACATTCGATTGCTCGATAGTTCAGACGGGTACAAACGATTTCTCGGTGGTACAAACGATATACTCGTCGATACGAACGGGTACAAACGATTGCTCGATAGTACGGACGGGTACAAACGTTTTCTCGTTGGTACAAACGATTGCTCGATAGTACAGACGGGTTCAAACGATTTCTCGGCGGTACAAACGATATACTCGTCGATACGAACGGGTACAAACGATTGCTCGATAGTACAGACGGGTACAAACGTTTTCTTGGTGGTACAAACAATATACTCGTCAGTACGAATGGGTATAAACGATTACACGGTGGTAGAAACGATGTACTCACCGATACGAATGAATAGAAACAATTTCTAGGTGGTCCAAACGATATACTTGTCGGTACAAACGGAAATTAAATTTAAAAAAATCGAAAATTTTTTTTTTCAGAAAAAATTTTGAAAAAAAAATTCAAAAAAAAAAATTTTCAACGGTACAAACGGGTACAAACGATTCTCTTTTCAGTCACGTTTATTAAAATTGCTTAGCTCTAAATGGGTTGCGGTTCATTTTTTCATACCCTCGTACTTTTTTCCCCCTTAAGGTACAAACGAAATTTAAGACGGTACAAACGGGTACAAACCGATTACAAACGAATGCAAAAAAAAAAATTACTTTCTGTAAAGTCAGTTGCCAACTTCACATTGGTTAAGAGACGAAAACCCAGCACCTTTAGCGTAGAATTGGAATGTTTCAATGACGGTAGATGGTTGCATACTGGAAGTAACCCTAATGAAATGTTGCCCCTCAACTCGCCCCAAAACTAAGAAATAGGCGTTGAAAACAGAAAAATCGCCGTATCTCGATAATTAATAGCCGGATTAAGAAATTTTTCAAATTAAAGTTGTTGGGAGTAATAAAATACGTATAAAGTTGTATGACGTTCAACCCGCTATCTTTAAAAATAGCGGCACAAAACGATTAGAAGATTCTGGGTCAGTGGGTTTTTGTGCCGCTATTTTCAAAGATATCGGATTGGACGTCGGATAACTTTATACGTATTTTATTATTCCGAACAATTTTTGTTTGAAACATTTTTTGATCGGGCTATTAATTATCGAGATACGGCGATTTTTTAGATTTCAACCCCTCTTCCTTAGGGTTAGGGCGAGTTGGAAGCAAAATTTCATTGGTGTTACTTTCAGTATGCAACTATCTAGCTTCACTCAAACATTCGAATTCTACGCTAAAAGTGCTGGGTTTGTGTATCTCACTTTTAGTTTTTCAAAAAGAAAAGAAAAAAAGCAAAGATGATGTCGATCTAATCATCTTTTGGATAATGTTGAAGGTTGCATCGCTGCAATGCAACGAAAATGAGTTTTTTTGTTTCCCAAATTCATATCAACAGATCTGTACTACGAAAATAATGGCAACACTTTTAAGGATTATTACTTAGCGATCTGGAACATAAATCTGCAAAATTTAATTTTGGATCATTGTGAAAATATGAAAAATTTAAAAAAATTGTCATCGCATTTCGATAGCGCAATCTTCAACCCTATTTTGGGGACTTCTCTAAGATGCACAGCTCTGAGCTACACATTTTACGATATTACGAATTTTAGTTCCATAGCCAGCTAAAAAATGTAGTTTTTCAAACCTAATTACCCGACCTAAACTACATCGAAGTCACTCCCCCAATTTTTAATCATTTTTTTAAGGTGTTAAGGAATTCACCCATAATCGTTCTTTATTTTCCCTTTCTCCTCATTTTTGTTCTTACCCAAGAACATTAATGGCATCGAAAAAGCCTTCGAATGTTTTTTGTAACTTAAATTTGCACACAACAATTAGAGAATTTAAAAAAAAAACATTATTTTTACTGCTATCCCATAACGTAAACCTGAACACAATTTTTGTTAAACATTTATCCTAATTCCACATTTTACAACTTAATGAAACAAAGTCGAAACGTTTTTAATTAAAATTTTTGTTAACCCTGACATTCTATAAATCCTAAATCTTCTAGATTTTCCCATCCATTTATTGCACACACTCGACCAAAATAACAAGTATTGAAAAGCCATTTTTTCAACCGCCCAACTTTGCCCCCTTTTAAAGCCAAAGGAAATGCGTCGGGGAAAAAAAGAATCTCTGCACCGTGCACTCTTGGCTTTATTCACGGAATAAATTTACCGGTGTGTTAATTGAGAATTGCAGTACGCACGTGCGAGGATCAGTCCCAAGTGTGCAAAAGGGAAGTGACTCACGTGCTGTGGACGGCGCGGCGCTCCAGATCCGCTCGCAATTATTCTCGACTCTGGCGCTTTGCCTTCAGGGGAAAATTTTAATCGTTGCCCTTTATCGTTGAGATCATCACCGGACGTGACGACGAACCGTGTCAAATTTTATGTCTAAATTATGCGCGATCTACGCGAACCGTGAATAAAGTGGGTTTTCCATTTTTAACACAAGGGTAGGCGTTTCCCTCGCTGGCTTGATTTTTGTACGGAAGTTCACGGCGAGCGCCAATCTCAAAGATTGATTAACGAGACTCTAGGACTGAGAAATTTGCGAGTCAATGTCGTAATCGGAGATCTCTGTAACGAGTCTCCAGTTTCTATCGATGGAACGCTATGAATTATTTTTTATACGGCTTAACTTTTTTATTCTTATGAAATCTGAACGTTTCAAAAAAGAGGTGAGAAATGTTAAAAGTATTAAGGGCCCTACTAAATTTTGGAATAATCGATAAAATGGGAGCAATTCGTGGTAAAATAGAAATAATAAACAATTTAAATAATATTTAAATTTAATAAATTAAATAATAATAAATTATTTTAATAATTAAATAAATAATTTGAATAATAATAAATTTAAATAAATAATAAAAAAATCGGAGTAGTTGGTAGTAAAAATAGAAACAATTGAGAAGTAGGAATAATCGATCCTAAAAAAAAAGAGTAAATGGAAATAATGAATAATTTAAAAATAAATTGTTTTTAAAATGGCACTAAAAGCATGAGTAAAAAACCAATTTGAAAATTGGTACTAAAGATGTGAATCATTTTTAAAATCTCTACATTCGGTAATACACGAATATATATGATTGATTAAATGATTAAAAATGGGAATAAATGCTCCTAAGAATAAAAATAATTGAAAAAATAGCACTAAATGGTACCAAAAAAATCCTTCAAAAAATTGACGGATTTGGCACTTTAAACAGAAATAATTTTTTTAATTGACATAATTGGTACTTAAAATAAAAAAGAGTTAATTAGTTTGTCATTAACAGTGTTGCCCGACTCTTTCAAAGTTGAATAATTGAAAAATCTCAATATCCCACACTACAAATATAAATAATTTGTCGAACGAAAAAAAGTGGGGATAATTGGTACTAATAATACAAGTAAATGAAAAAATTGCATTAATTGATTCTACAAATATAAATAATTGAAGAGTTCCAAAAATACAAGTAGTTATAAAACCTTCGATCCTGTGTAAAGTTTTTACTATTACTTCGAATCGTTTATTGTTATTCTAAAAGCAAATTTTCAGAACCCGACGATTCGAAAAAATAAAATAAAATCGTCCAAATTACCGTTATTTTCCGCTTCTCGCCTTAATTTATACTGCAGGAAGCTTTACACAAACAAATCGGGAATTATCCTCCAATTATCTTGTAAAAGATAAAGTAGCACAAGATCGATCAATGCACACCTGCAGTGCGTGAGAAAAACTGCTTGCACTCATCGCCTTTCTGAAACAACTCTTTAAAAAATAAAAAATAAATAATCATATTTAATAAATTACTTAGTTGTTTGAAAAGTCCGGAAAACGCACCAAAATAAATCTCAACCCGCAAACCCTCTTTTCGACCCAATGTAAATGCAGACTTTTTATAGTACAGTCATTACTCCAGAATTTCGGAAAGCTCCAAATGCATTTCCATAGCAGTCTGACCACCAAACCAAATGGCTATACAAATATTCCAAACAAACCCCAATTGACTACCCCAATTCTCAAAACAACCAAACTCGAGGTTCAATTTCGGGGTCAATTTGGAAGTGGAACCACCCTCGAGTCCAGTGTATTCTACCAATTAGGAGCAGAGCAGGGAGAGGCTAAAGAGTACGAGAGATAGGTAGAGGAAGGGCGGCAAAGAAAAAGGGACTAAAAGGATAGCACTACCGTCGGACACAGGTACAGAAAGAATATCGCTGTTCTTCTCGAAAACTTTCTTCCGTCTCGTATTTCGTTCTCCCCCCTCGTTGCGCCACATTTTTCTTCATACATTTATTTCGCTCTCGAGTTCCTGCAATCGCTTGGCCGGCGTGTTATTAGGAGGTAATCGTTGGCGAAACTCTCTCGAGCCAGCAGCAGCAGCGGCACAAAGGAAAGAAATATATTATCGAGAGGGAGCTTTAGCGCCGTTTTCCTCCAGCCCCCCTCCTTCCAACCTCAATTTTGGACTCGGCTCAAACTCGATGATCGTCGAGTTACATTTTTGTTTCTCTGCCCTTCGTGTAATGAGGCACAAGACTGCGAAGATTCGATTGTAAATTTTGCAATGATCGCATCGAACGTAACCTCCAACTACTGGTCGCTCCCCTGTTCCCCCCTGGTTGCGTGCACATTAATGCGATACCCGAGCCGGTGGAACGTTGCACTCCTTCACTTCAACTTTGCACAAATTCGCCGACAATTGGCGTTCTCCAAGTATCACGGGGGCCCGAGCACGCGAAAAAGTAACGTATGGTAAACGTCCTGGGTGCACGAACGTTCGCCCGTCGGTCGTTTTTCACTTCTTTTCGGTACCCGTAAAGAGAAGTGCACCGGTCGGAATTGAGGAGGAAGGAACTTACTGGCAATTCATTTGCGTTGATGAAGCTCGCATGGTCGGAACGCCATGCAGCCTTTTGGTTCCCGATGCAGTCTTTTTGTCCGTGATGTTCCTTCGTTTTTACGATGCCCACACTTGTCAGTGTTGCCAGTTCCTCAGGAGCCTTTCGGAGTATTGCCCACAGCCAGTGCTGGGCAAAATGTAATCTAACTACTGATTACTAATTACAATTACATTTTGTAGTTGGTTATAACGATTACTGATTACATGAAGTAGTTATAATAGAAGTGGTTGAATTTCGATTGCTAACTACAAAATGTAGTCGCAATCACGATTACATAAATACTTTGTCTAACTACTTTTGGTAAGTTGTTTTTTATACTTTTATTTGTTACGCAATCACGATTGTGTTGTGGGTGTTAACGGCGGGGTAAAGTTAATTCGGCGAAAAAAGGCATGTTTTAAAGATTTTTTTTGGCGTAACGAATAGTGTTCGTTTATTGAAAAATTTACATATAATAAAGTAACATTTGAACAACATTCTCCTAAATTTGCATTGCAAAATATTCAAAATTGAGCGAGTGAAAATTAAACACCGGAGGCGCCTCGAAAAAAGTTGGTTTGCGGTGTGCACCATAACTCGCAACAGAATCATCTGAAACAAAAAAATCAAAATGCATTTGTTAAAGGATATGTTTCTCGAGGTAATGACGGGAGGATTTTTTTTTTCGATTTTTCGTAGCACTTTGGAGCCAAAAACCCGATTTTCGCTAAAAAAAAATCGGCTAATTTGTTGTTGAAAAATTAGTAATTATTAAAAAAAACAAAAAAGCTCTCGACAATACCTGGTGAATTATGTGAAGAAGTACTGTGCAAAATTTCAAAGCGATTGGTCCAGTAGATTTTGAGTTGTCGTGCACACGGACTTCAAATATGACAAGTCTCAGAAAAACGGTTTGAAAAACGCAGAAGAGTTTGGTCGCTTAGCGTTCATAGCACATAAGTTTGAGAACACTTCTCGATTGCATAAAAATCTGAGAAAATTCATGCATATTAAAGGTACTCAAAAGATTAATTTTGCATAATAATAATTCCAAAATGTTATTAACAAAATGATGAAAAAAAAAATTAGTCAACAAATTTCCCGGCAACCCAATTTTTTTTCGTGATTCGTTCATTTTTCTGAACACGTATGAATTTTTTCAGATTTTTCAATTATCTTTGAATTTTTAGAAATTCAAAATAAAACTCGATAATTTTCTTATACTCACTCAAAGTCGTCGATGCCAGGTCCGTAGAGCAAAAGGCTTCCATCAAGATGATCGAGAGCATCTTTTTGCGTTTGCCTACGCAAAACTCTTTCTTCTTTACTGTCGTGCGCCGCGCAGCTGCCGCCCAGGTATAAAACCCGGCATGGAGCAATAGACGCTCAAATACTCATAACTTCGTCAATTTTACTCCGATCGACTTGAAATTTTAACACAATATTCTTGATATATTATGCATTCATTTAAAAAATGAAAAAAAAATTTAATACTTCACCCCGCCCTTCAGTTTGATTTGAAGAAACGTCGGGATCACAATCTCATCAGCCGGCGGAACGTATACTCAGCGCGCAATAACTTGCCTAGCTTTGCATTCAAGTCGACGGTCACAAGCGAATAAATTGTATATAGGTACCTATCATTATTTATATTCTCGATTGCGATTTAACGCGACCACGCGCGATGCGACGCTGCCATTACACATCAGTTACCTATTGCTAGAGAACACGAGGGCGCCAGCCATTTCAACACGTTGAGGTGGCGGGTTCGATTTTAGTCGCGCGGCGCAGGCTTATTTAGTCGGTAGATTAAATCGAGCGCAAGAGCAAGGCGTCGTGATGACTTAATTGTGTTTGAGGCTCCTTGTTATAACTATGGAGGATGAAAATTATTCTTCTGTCGGCTCTTGTGTATTCTCGATGGCAAGTTCTTCAAACTTTGTGAGGAAGATTCTACGGATTGTAAAAGAATAGGAATGTGTACGTTGTGTCTCCCGAAGCAAGTGAAAATATCGGGTACAAAGCCGTCAACATCTAACTTCATTACGCACCTGAAGCGAAAATGCGGGGAAAGCGCACTCAAAGACTACAAAGATCATTGTGATACAGTTAAAAAAATTAAGCTCCAAATTCAACGAAAAAAATCAACCTCACAGACGCAATCACAGTCTAAAGTATCGCAAGGAGAATTTAACAAAAACTTAGTGAAGTTTTTTTTATACACTCTGTGATACCGTTAAGAGCAATTGAAGATCCGTATTTCAAGAAAACATATGAAAATGCGGGTATTAGTCAAAATGGATTAAGCCTTATGAGTCGAAGATCATTGGGGCGATTAATTGAAGTCTATTGCATCAACGAATCCAATAACATAAAAACCACGCTGCAAGATGTATCGTGTGTGTGCACTACGACAGACATATGGTCCGGAAAAAAAGATTTATCGGTGTTACGGTGCAGTGGATCAACTCAGATTTGCAAAGAAAATCAATGACCCTGGCATGTCGAAAATTCAAAGGGACTCATAGTTACGATAGAATTGCTTATCTACTAGAAGACATACACAGTGAATTTGGACTTGACTCGCACAAAGTTTTATCCACTGTCACTGACAACGTAGGTAATTTTGTAAAAGCTCTCAACGAGTTTGGTGTGGTAATTGAAGCTTGTGACCTCTCAGTAGACGACGATGAGGACTCAGACGTTGAAGATATTTTTTGTGCTACTTCAGAAGATACTCAGTCAGAAGTAAGGACCTCATCACATGATGTTAGGTCTGGTGACGAAAATATTGATGTCGCTACAATATCACCTAAACTGCCAGCTCACTTGAGATGTTCTGCTCGTAAACTTAATTTATGTGCAACCGCCGATGTTAGGAAAGTCCTTCGGAATAAAAATACCAACATTTCCAAAATGCACGAGCGAGTGATTGTTAAATGTAACAAGTTGTGGAACGTCGTCGGTCATCCAAAATTAGCAGCAATAATACATGCTATTTTAGGACACACGCTTTTAAGGGCAGGTGACACTAGATGAAATAGTACTTACGATGCGCTCCGACAGATATCTGCTATAAAGGATAAGAGCACGCCCATTCACGAAGCATTAGGAATCATCGACCCCTTGCGGCAAAATGAGTTTCAATACATTGATGCGTATTGAAATTGTTCTAAACCAATAGCAGAGGCACTTGACATTTTGCAAGGTGGAACAAATACGTTTTATGGCTTGCTACTACCATGCTTACTATCTCTGCGAAGAAAGTTAGGAAAATTGCGCCATGAAGACTTTAAATAGTGCAACTCGTTGGTAAAGATGCATTTTGAAAGCGTAGAAAACCGTTTTGCTGATCTTTTGGATTTTTTAAACCTAAGGGGACCAAACGCAGCAATTGCTGCAATGTCGTACCCACGATTCAAGATCAAATGGTATGCGTGTGTTCCTGTAGAACATCATTCACGACTAAAAACCATTCTTAAAGCAGCCATCGCCAAAGAAATTTCCGAGACAGCGGTATCTGGTTCTATACTGGATGATAAAAAAGAGGGTGAAGATTTTTTTCATTTTGATAGTTCACCTTCAAATACCGAGGAAAATATATGTTATGTGCAGAAGTCAAAGACAGACGTGATAATTTCCTGTTGTTTATCGGACGTGGAGCGAGAACTTGGTATGCTCCACAGATATCCAGAAGTGAAGAAGGTTTTTGTTAAATACAATACGCCCCTGCCTTCTTCGGCCCCAGTGGAAAGACTATTTTCATATGCGACCATGACAAACCAACCTAAATCTCACAAGCTGTCAGATGAAATGTTCGTTTCGAACATTTCATCTGACAGCTTGTGAGATTTAGGTTGGTTTGTCATGGTCGCATATGAAAATAGTCTTTTGTCCCAGTGGAAAGACTATTTTCATATGCGACCATGACAAACCAACCTAAATCTCACAAGCTGTCAGATGAAATGTTCGAAACGAACATTTCATCTGACAGCTTGTGAGATTTAGGTTGGTTTGTCATGGTCGCATATGAAAATAGTCTTTCCACTGGGGCCGAAGAAGGCAGGGGCGTATCTTCAATGTAGTAATCCTAATTAGCCTCCATGACTTTTTTGTGCTTGCGTAATCAATCAGTTTGTTGTTTATCTACAGTCATGAGCAAAAAGATGTACACAAGAAGCGAAATTTGAAAGTAAATTTTACAAGTTGTTTTTTAAATCAACGAATTTTTGTACACTTAGTATCTGTGACCACGTGCGTATTGTTATTTTGTAAAATCTTAACAATTTCCGCCCAAAGTTAAGTAGCAAAGCGTTCTAATTTCGCTATATGTAGACATCTGCTGATGACTGTACAATAAACATACACAATCAATGAGTTTTTATTTTATTTACTCAGCGCTTAAATCCGTGAAGTAGGCACTTCAGCAAATTAGGGCCTCCAATAATCTTTTTGCTAATGACTATTATAAAGATACATAAAAATTGAGTTTTTATGTTGTTTACGCTGCCCTTAATTCAGTAAAGGCACTTAAAAAAATTAGGCAGATTAGAAATGAATATTTCCTGCTTTTCAAAGTCAATAGTTTTCTACTTAATTCAATTTTATCAACTGGCCAATCCCCACGGCGCGAGTCTCAGGTATAAACTAATCAGGAAATAACAGCTATTTATTTTAAAGAACTTTGTACACCTTTCTTTATTTAGTACTAGGAAGAGACTCATTTTTATCACGGAGCAAAATATTCTTAGCACCGAACTAATCAGCAGTTATTAACTACTTGATTGATGTAATCAGATTAATGATTACGTAAAGTAATCTGGTTAAATGTAGTTGGGTTACATGGAATCACAACTACTTGTAGTTCACTGCTTGTATCCGCAATTTGTAATCAGATTACAAAAAGTAGCTGATTACGCCCAACACTGCCCACAGCTACTCGTTTCCAAATGCGCTGCTGGGCCGCATTTGCACGAGGGCACAGAGAAACTGCAGAAAACCTGTGCCGATATAGGCGGCTCGTATTCTCGCTGACTTTCAGTTCCGAGCACCTTCGAAAACTCAGTTATATTGCCAGCCACTCATGATACTGAAGTTTGCATCGTTGGAACGCAACGAAAGTTTTGTAGCTTTATTTTTTCGACGGTTTTAGACCTTAAAAATCACTTAAACGTTTTTTTGGGCCCTTATCACAGATCTTCAGTCTAAATTTGTGCGAAAATATTTTGGATGATGACGAAAATGAGGAATTAAAAAAATTAAAAAGTATTTTCAGTACCTTCCAACGATGCAAACTTCAACATCGTCAGCCACTCGGTAGGTGGAGCGCAGGCCTGCGCTCGGCAAAACAATCACCCATCCAAGTAGCGGCCCAGGCCAACGCTGCTTAACACGGGAGAGGGCCCGTACGCTACTTTGAATTCAAATGTGCCGTTGGAAAATTTTGTTCGGCTGTCATCCAATATGGGTTAGTTGTACGACACTAAGAATGACCAAGGAATCGACAACATCTGTGGAACTTTGAATTGCCAGACGTGCCACTAGTTCTCCTCAACTTCTTGTTTATTGACTGTGAAATTCTTGGCTATGCGGATCACACGAGGGGGCAGAAATGATCTCCGTATCTGTTCCATCGATCCGTTGAACTCGGCTTACATCGGTAGCCGGTTCAATGAAGCGTGGACGTTGGACAGCACGACCTATAACTACGTCCCGTTGTCACGGATTTTACAGACACTTTGCCTCTATTATCCGTCGCTGTACAAGCTTGCAGGAAATAGCGCTCATTTTTAGTTCCTTCCATTTTTAGGTGCGGAATGAGCGTGAATCGAAAGTTGGTGAGAGGCCGTGTAATAATATTAAGAATAAATGTCTCGCTCAAGTACCGTGGCTAACAGGCGAATGAAATGCACAGTTACATACCCCATATATCACCAAGTGACAATGGATATATGTTCGTACACAATCTCGAGCATATGTATTACTTCCATTATTCATACGAAACGACGTACAGGCGAATTTCTCATTCCATAGCCCAATGGGCGGAGCATCGGAATCTGGCTTGAAATTAACGTCCTCTCACCTTCATATCGATATAATTATTAGCTCTGTATCCCAGCCTTTTTGAAAACCGTATTGCCCGGTCTTGGTACTTTATCCCTTAGATTTGGCACGAATTAAACGCGAATTCGAAAAAATGAAAGCTCAAGTTCTCCTTCAATTTTTTTCTTCTTCTCTAAACTCTTATTATTATTAAACTCTTATTATTGGTTAAAGTCTTGGAGCAGTAGCACGAAAATTAAATGTACCCATGTGTCAAACGCGAGAACTGTAGTCTTATCCAGTTAGTACCCAGAAATCACCAATACTTTACTCCAAGGTAGAGAGTTCTGCGCATGGCCCCCCACCCCTCATCCGCGCTCCCCACTCGTCTCTGCGGCGGAGCAATCACGTCCAGTTAATGTTGTAGAGAGTGGGGAGAAGCGACTCGGGATTGCGCCGCGCGCCGACCGGTGGGCGTGGCCGTGCTGGCAGCGATGTGATGGTGGGGGAAACTGCGCAACAAATGAGAGTAGCCACTACGAAATGTTTTACTGTACGGTACTATTTAACCCAGACATTTTCAAAATCATATAAATAAATAGACAAAAATATGAAAATACAAAAATTTTCCTTGCATTCCAGTAATGCAAACCTCAATTTTAATCATTGTCAATCATAGATCAATGTCAATCATATATATTTTATTAAATGTATCAACAAAAATCTCTTACAACCAACAAATCGTCATGCTTTTTGTTCTTATCAACTTTTTCAATCTATCTGCACTTTTTTTTTCTCCCATCGATAATATTTGATTCCCGATGAGCATGAAAGCCATCCTCTTTCCAGACGCTCGCCCGAAGCCCCGCGTTATTTATTACCATATGTGGCAATACGTTTTTCCCATTAGTGTCTCCTTAATTATCATCCGGAAAGCACCCGTGGACAACCAAATCCTCGGTGGAGTAAATAAGTTAGAAGACTTTATATACACACATATGCATACGCATTTCTTTTTACTCTTTCGAAAACGATGAGAAGGGTGTCATGAAGATGCGAGAGTTAATACACATGATCGCGGGGTCTTAATAACTCGGTATATATATATAGATAGATAGATATTAAGGCGTCTTAAGCTACACTGTAGAGCCATTCGGGTCAAGTGTGCGCACTGCAATTTAAAGGGTCCTCAGGCTTCAAATATAAGGGTTAGAAAAATAAAACCATAATAGTCAGATAGAGCATTCATTCAAGTAATAATTGAATTAAGAAATTTTACAGAAAACCTTCGCATAAAAAACCAAAAGAAGTATTCAGTAGAAACATTCAGAATGCGCTCACTTGACCCGTATTGCGGATAACTGTACGCACCCCTGTGGGGAAAGTAGGCACACGCTGGGAATGTGAGCGCATTCTTTTTAATTATAAATATTAATGCTCTGACAAATAAAATTGGAATGAAGTAAGCAAATGATCTGAACAAAACTTATAAAACTTTTCGATAGGTTTCTGCAATCTGCGGAATCTGCAATTCTTTGGAAAAACTCTAAACAGCTTTTTTTAAATATAATTTCGCAACACTATGGTAACGTGCTCAAGACAAATAAACGTAATCAATAAACCATCATCAATTACGTTTTTATAGGACAAATTCATCGTCCTATAAATCGTCTCTTCACGAAAGGTAACCATGGCTAAGTGTACGCACGCGCACAAATACACGGGCTAACTTACCCCAGCGAGCCAAAATACATATGGATGCCGATGATTGTACCGTCACCGAATATTAGTTCAAAGTTTTTGCCGATCATCAAGCTTAAATTAATTTCTAAATTTAATAAAATGACCTTACTTTAATTTCAATCCGGACTCAGGAGTTGCACTCTTTGCCGTGACAGAAAAAACTAATGTTAGGACCGTATTATCATTTTTATCAATTAAAAAAAAAAATACAAACGCCGCGCAGCGCGTCACTTTCGCTTCTCCGAACTAATTCCCCACTCACTTGTTCATCTGCGGAAAAATGTTTTTAAGGGTGGAAACGAAAAATGCTGTTTCCAGAAAAACGCATTTGAAGTTTAACGTTTAAGAAAATCGTATTTAATGTTTGTTTTTGACAAGCCAAACAAACAAACCCACGTGTTCTAAACACTTTAAGGATGCAAATGGTGTTTAAAAAAAAAAGCGATTTTCATCATCGTCATGAACGGTGAACTGTCTTTAACTCGAAGGACCGCCGGAATCGAGCCTCGACCGTCCGGCCACCAGTGTCGATTTATGTATCCCGCACAATTTATCGTAGACTTTCGTACCCCGGATTTTTACGATACGTTTTTACAATGATTAAATGCATATATATATATATATATATATATATATATATATATATATATATATATATATATATATATATTCATTTAATCATTCTATATATATATATATATATATATATATATATATATATATATATACATATATATGTTGAAAAAAATGAGGATTTCTTTCCTGCTCCCCTAACGAAACGATTAGTTTAATAATCATTCGAGAAAGTGTTGCATCAAGTGAGCGCTCATATCGTTTCGCGTCGAGATGAGTTCGTTGTGTGCACGAGCGATCGAAAGCGAAAGGATTCCGTGAAATCAATACGTCCTCGTGGTGCAAAGCGATTTAGTAGGACAAGCGTACTTCATAAACATTACATACCTACATATATATATATACTCATGCGTATGAGGTATTTATTCTCGAGCCATAAACGCCTTGAGCGTACATAACTTACGTCGACTTGACCAGCTCGAGTCGTAAGTGCTGGACACACACCGGCCTCGTGGAAATTCTTCAAGTAGCACGCCACTGCGAACAATAACGATCCTTCCTCATCCTTCATCGATCGTTTTTTTTTGCAATTTTTATTAGTTCATTACTTTCGAACATTTTTTTGACTTTTTTTTAAACATACACTGAGCAACTTTGTGCATAACGATGTAGGCTACTTCTTTCACGATAGATAGGGAAGACGATGGACACTATTCGAAATTGCTGTCCCGCGGCTGTATTAATTTATGTTCGCAAGTGCAAAGCCATCATCGTAAACGAATTTCTGATTAAAAAAAAAATAATGCACGTATAAAAAATGTTTCGGACAACAGATATATGTTTTTTTTTTACGTAGAATAAGATGTCGCTATTGAATATATAGATTTTTATTAGTAAACGAAAGTCGACCTTGAAATTACCTTGAACACGTGCGCCAAACAAATAAGTTTTCTTGCTTGTTTACTGCACGATGGAATCTACTCGATACATGCCTTGGAATTTTTTAATTTATTTCGCTGTTTTTTAGTTATCTCGATGTCTCAAGATATCCGGGCCACCCTGTATGTGAAGCGTTTTTTTTTAATGTATAGAAGTTTTTTTTCATATTTTTAAGATGTCATTATTCATAATTTCGTTTCGTATTTTTAATTTTTGATAATTCTATTCGAATTCATAATTTTTTACACAAGTTGTAATGAAAATCATCAATTTTTTCACAATTTTTTGTATAATTATTCATAATTTTATTTCATAATTGTTCATAATTGTATTTGATATCCTTGATTTTTTCAAAGTTCATTCATATTTATAATTTTTCATATAATTATCCATAATTTCATTTCATATCTTAAATGTTTTTGTAATTTCCATCGCTTTCCATTGTTTCTTTTATTTATTTCTTGCCATAGCTATTAATTGCCATAGCCAATAAAAGTTATTATCTTTTTTTTTCACATTTTAATATCCTGAAAACGTTTTTTTCTTCATAATTTCGTAAAGTATATAATTATCCACACCGCATGATCCTCAAATCCACTCCAGACACACATACGAACCAAATTTCCGATACTCCTGAGCGAAGCCACGGGCAAAAGTCACTTTTACACAAAAATGCATACGTGACACGTCGTCGTCGAATTTGCTCTTTCATTTTTTTCAATCTTCTTTTTTTTCGTTACCGCCAATCAACTTTTTAACTTTCACTGGATTTTCTATGAAACTCTAACGTGCGGCTCGCTCTCAGTGGCTAACAACGG
Organism: Ophion costatus; assembly: GCA_951751655.1. Taxonomy (NCBI): domain Eukaryota; kingdom Metazoa; phylum Arthropoda; class Insecta; order Hymenoptera; family Ichneumonidae; genus Ophion; species Ophion costatus. Next base: position 38,296,406 of record OX632361.1, read on the forward strand.
AGCTCCGATGCACCTGAGGAGAGACAGGCGAAAGGGTTACGTGAAATTCATACCTACAACGTATCCTTACGCCGAGCGCGCGTAGACCAGAGATTGGATGGAAAAAACTATGCGCTGGTGGCTCGTGATCCCACGCCGGGCGAATGTCTCGGACCTCTATACCCCGGCGATTTTTTAGCCGTGTCAGATCCTATGAAAGTCGTGCTAAGATCAATCTCGAAAGAAAGAACGTCCTTTAGGAACGAGGCAGATGCTCGGTAGTTTCTTATCATCAATTGAAAATCACTCTGCCCTTCTATTTTTGTCCATGAATCCAAATTAGAAAATTCGAACGACTGGACAATACTCAGAGGTAAATAAAAAGGAGAGAATTTCTTCTAAAGGGTTTTAGAAGAAGAAAAAGAAAACAAAAAGCAAAGCCTAAGAACTGACAATTGAACGGGTCTGCATAGTATTGGGGCCCAAAAGCCGGATAGGCTTGAAGGTCGCATCGTTGGAAGGCAACGGTTTTATTTTGATTGCTTGTCTTCTTTGTTGCTGGAAGTCCAATTTGAGGAGCTGACGAACGGAACCGGACTTGTCCATGAATTAATTTTTACAGGAGAGGTCAAAAAACAAAATAACCAAATAGAGATGATTTCGAATTTTTGAGCTTCAATATATATGAAGGCTCTGTCAAAATGTAAGCCTGGACCTGGCTTTGATTTAATAAAAAAACGCTAATTACCAAGTGCTTATTTTTGTTTTGGAAAAGTCCGGTTTCAAATGCGTGGTTGACAACTCTGCTTTTGCATGAAAATCTTATAGATATATCGGGTTCTTAAATAAAACTGATTCTATGCATTGAATATAAACTTGTTTTTTTTTAATTAGAAATTTAATAATCCTACACAAACTCTTTCATGTCAGGTTCACAACAATACCATTCAATATCATCATTGTCATCGCTGTGGTCATCTTTTAATAATTTTTCATCCAGCCATCCATGGACAATTCCGTTTCTGCTTGAAAAGGCAGTTTTTAACAAATTTTAAGGTTTTTCGAGCCGCATTTGATGTACAATATTTTGAGAGCTAATAAAAGTGGGCTTAAAGAACACGAAAAGAAAATTGACGTTATATGGACAGGTCCGGTGTCGTTTGCCAGCTCCTCATTTGGTAGACTTGGGCTGTAGATCGCTAAACATGGAGATTAAAAAATGATCGCGGGATTTTTATAGCTTCAATTTGTCAAAAGAAATTTGGGAACTACACAAAAAAAAATTTCGCTGCTTTCCAACGATGCACACTTCAATATAATGAAACAGGTGGGTTTCCAATGTTTTTTTCTCGTGATAATATGGGGATAAGAAGGTTAGGATTTTACACACAATTAATACATGGTCTTGCCAAGGTTGAGTTTTTTTTAAGTTGAAAAATATGCATAAACAATGAATTCATTATTATTTAAACGAAGTGCAGCCGCTGCTGTATGGCCAATTGGTGTAGGTGGTTCTTGTACTTAGGCTGACAAATAAAAAATAAAAAGATGTACCTTTAGTGCAATAATAAAACTGTCGTATGACTTGACACTTTTGTCAAATTTTTTAAATTACGAAAATGGCCAGCTGTAGACAGAAAGTTCGTTTTTTCGACCAACGAAATAACTGTCATCGGTAAATATTCGGAACTGGGGCTCCTGCTAAAATCAGGGTAATTTTTTTTTTTGGGGTTGTTTTAGGTTGTTTAGGGTTGTTTGGGTTTGCTTGAACCCTTGAAGAAAATTAGCCTGATTCTAGCAGGACCCCCACTTCCGAACATTGACCCTGTCATCAATTGTTGTTAACAAATGGATAAACATATCGAAAAATAATTTTATCGTACGATAGCAACTGTTATAAACTATGCTCTATCCGAAATTGACGTGAATCGAACGAATAGATTTTATTATACGACGTACACAAGGCTGAAGTTTGCACCGCTGGAATGCAAGGAAACTTTTCAATCTTGTTCCCTTTCAATGTCCTCATCGTCCAAATTCTTGTCCTGCAATTTTGGGCTGCAGATTTCTCATAAGAATCGTAGAAAAAACATTTCAGTGTTTTTCGGGGTCCAAATTCGTTGAAAAAAATCGGACTATTGATCTTTCGTTGCATTCCGATCATACAAACTTTAATCTCCTCGACTTACACCGTTTCACAAAACGTATTGTTAAAAAAGAAACGCAAAAGAAAAGAGGGTAAATCGCAGCAGGCTGGTTTGCCGTACGCAGTGGGCGAATTTTTTTTATTCTTCACAAAATCTTTTTGTGGAATATTTTTGTTAATTTTTGTAAATCAAAGTTAGCTCCCAAGGCTATAAAATGCTGGAATAAAAAATTGTATTCTTGAAATTTCAAGATTAAGCAGACCCCTTTAAAAAAAGACACCGTTCGCTTTTTTTTATTCAGTTTTTCAAAAATTCAAAACCTCGTAAGTTACGAACCTCCGAATTTGTGTTTAAACATTTTTTTATGGAAATTTAAAATCCTTTTTATTCGAACGAATTTCCACATTGCTTAACGAATTTCGTACGTGGGGGATCACGTTTCACATTGTGCAAAAACATAAAAGCGAAGAAACTACGGCCCAACAAAATCTGCAATAGAAGGAAGAGTGCAGCTTGTATGTCCTTTCTTCTCTTGCATCTAATGTCCCTCTTTGAAGAGACGTTGTGAATTCCGACACAATTACACTTACATGAGGATCTGAAGATACACGCGTTTGTATATATATGTACATATACATGTAAGTACATCTACATGTATGTATGTATTTATGCATGTATGTATGTATCTATGTATGTATGTATGTGTTTATGCCTATATGACGAACATGTGAAAGACACTGTGAATAGAGCGTAAATAAGAACCCAGTAAGTGAAGAAACCATCGTTGCACACCTGACGATCTTCCTTTTCCTTGGGAGCAAATGTATAGTGGCTTGACATTATGCACTCGTGCGCGCTGTCTCGTCGAGCTTATTACGAAATGAAATGTCAACCGAATACTACGTCTAACACGTACTTACGAGAAAACTTTAATATACATATATATGTGTGTGTGTCATAATAAAATATTTTAGTAAAATCGTCAGTTTCGCAGTTAGTCAAATAGGCCAATTCAAATGGGACACCCTGTACAGCAGATTGGATTAAATCGTCAATTTATTATTAATTTTACTATATTATTATTAATCATAAAGTAACATATATTAATAAATATTTGACATACTTATCGAAATTAAAATGATTTAAGAATATATATATTATAAAAACGATAATGTACTTATATTAATTATAAGTGTTAATTAGGAAGTGATAATGATAACCTAAAAATCATTATAAATGAATCATATTTAGAATACTTATAAAAATTAAAAAAATTTGTAAATCAATATAGGCATTTTAATATAATTATATTGATTATAAAGTGTTAAAAAATAAACCGATTTGTTTTTCTTTTTCAATGAATATCCCATGATCCTTCAGTTTTGAGATCATATCATACCTGTACGTTTAGACTTGGAATTGAATGCTCTTTCGATTATCGGAACAAAAAATACACCATCCTATTTGAAAAACCAAAGTTGGCCCTCAAATGACTTTGATATTTTGACTTTGGAAAAAACTCGAAGACACCATTTTGGATACCCCTCGAAACCATGAAACTAATGTATTAAACATTTTTTGGTATCTTGGTTCCTTTGGGAGCAAATTACCTGGGTCAGTATAAATGTCTCGCCTTGTATATATATGCAAAAGTAATAACTATAAAGTATATAGTATATTATGACATAATTTTATGCTATTGCATGTACATGGTGCCCCATTTAAATCGACCAATTCGTACATCCGCAAAATTTCCCATTTCACTAGGATATTTAATGCCTATATTATGAAAATGAATTATAAAAATATTTTAATTTTACATTATCGAAATACATTGTGAACATATTTTATTTTTACACTATAGAAATACATTATAAAAGTATAAATATTTTCACACTATACCGTAAATTTGTATCGAATTTGACCAAATTTTTAAAACGCATATCTAAAAGGATCGAGTCTCGATTTTTTTGTAGGGGGGCGTACGTAAATTACATAACGTAAAATTTCCCAATTTTCGACACCCCCCCCCCCCCTCACGTAACGGAACCGTTACGCCTGGCCTGAACCGCCGCTCCCCTATTCCGTTACGTAACGGGTGCTTTGTCGTCAATAAATGCGTTAATTTTTTTTCAAAGAAATAACTAATTATGAACGGATTGGGTTTATACTCATTTTATGAAGTATAAATTCATCTAGTTTTATACCAATTTTTGACATAAAAAAAATGAACCCTGATTTGGCGACGAAAAAAAATTCTCTTCATCGATATCTATATGAAAGCTTATCTGTGAATAAAAAGCCAACAATTTATCGATATCTATACAAATGTAGCTATCATTATGCGTATCCGTTTTTTCATTTAGGTTTTTTTTTACAAAATGCCGACAGTTTGGACATTTTTTTCTATCTTCAAGGCCCTTATTTGTACTCAAGCAATCGTTAAGAACAGTAATGATCAACATTTTACAAATCGGCTACGTACAACCTTAGTCACCGCGATTACAAAAATGTTTTTACAAAATTGAAAATCGCTTGTTAAGTTTTTGAGTATTCGCTGAGACAAGGTCGAAAAAAGTAGTTTCGAGAAAATCGCGATCAAAGTTTTCGTTCCGTTTTTTTTTATACAAAGTTATGTTTTTTTTAGAATATTGATGCTTACATTAAAGTCGCGGGCGATATGACGGTTTTGTATCTTCATTATATTTCTCAAAATAATAAGGAATTGAACTTCATCTGTTCTGAACGATGAGTTTTAAGTCAAAAGAATTTGAACATGCAGAAATTTTGCTATTTCTGGCAGTTCTAAAATTGTAACGTAACGCAAACCTCGACCCCCCCCCCCACGTCGACCGTAACGCCAGACCGACCCCCCCCCCCCCCCCAATTGCGTTACGTAATTTGCGTACGGCCTCAGTAGTGCATGGCATTGAAAAAAAAACGTGAAATAGTAAGTAGAGTGAAAAAGAACTACGAAGAAAGACTGCACGAATTTTCTGACTAGAAAAAATATCACGAAGGTGTAGAAGATTATGAAAAAAACATTTCGTGGGCAATCCGTTGGTTCATCGTTAAATGCCCCATACCTATGGTCGATGATATATATATATATATATTTGGACTCCTTATTACGGTTAGTGCGTTGCGTAAATTCAAACATTCCGTGGTCGCGGAAGTCCCTTTATTCGTTGCCGGCGCGTAACGAGTTGCCTCGCAATAATATCCTGCAACTGGAGGTGAATAAGTCTCGCTAAGATATTTCCCCCTGTCTCCCTCTCAGCCGCTCGCGGATGGATAATGGGTGCGCTTTCGATATATTGAATGCCGAAGTAATGGCAGAAACATACGCGCTAATGGCTCAACCCTTCGATATTCGCGTTTGAGGGTCCATTAACGGGCCAACGTCACTAATGCACGTTGTTATTTTAATTTTTTTAATACTCCTGCCCGCCCGTACAGATAATGCAGATTGATAAATTTGATAACGGTCTCTCGTGCATTCATTCTCGCGTGGAGATGTAGACTGAAGAACGTTTGGAATATGGTTGAGATCAAACTCAATAACGTTTTCAAATTAATGAAAAAATCAAATTCGAAAGACAATGTTTTCGACGCGTAATTCTATAATGATCGATCGAGTCAATATTTGAAGAGTAATCTCGAGGGAAAGTGCCTCGTCGGTGAGGAGGCTCGAGCCTCCTATCGATTCAGGGGTTAGACCAAGGTTTTACATACAGGTCTGGAAACGAAGCCCGATTTCAATGGAACCGGTTGGTACCTTTGAGCGACTCATGTTTTATTCCGCTAGCTGCCACATGCGTCGCTGCTATCGTACGGTACGCCCCCCCCTCCACCCACGGGCTTCTGTGATTTCACCCTTCCTCCCTTGCCGCTTATTATTGCCCGTATTGTCAAGTGAACCGTAACCTCGGTCCGTGTGTCATCTCACGCTCTTGAAGTATTCATCTGTCGAACTCGAATACTTGGGAATTAATTGATTTTCGTCTATATTCAAGTAAAATACATCGCCGTATACTAGTAAAATTTCAAGCTAAGCTAGCGAACCTTTAACGAAAATATACGACTCTAAAAAACGTCCCATTTATACGGCCCTTTATGGAGGTAACGCGCTGGCCACATTTCAATCTAATAATTTATACACTTAACGACAACTCTAGATGCCAGATATAAATTGCCCACACGTGTAAAAAAATTCTAGAGATTCCGCGACGACAATATAAACAGTGGGTCACCGAATGTTTGAAGAAAATATTCATCATTGAACTTAGAAAAATGTGACTAGCAGAAGAATTTTCGTAGCCGCGACTCTTCAGAGAAAATGTAAAAAATGTCTAAATCTACTAAATTTGGGCGAAATTTGTAGATACTGGAAAAGAGCTTACCTGAACAATCGAATCGTTTAAATACGCCAATAATACGTATACAAAAAGAAAGCGACGAATAAGTGTAACAAAAAAGTATTTTACGCAGCTGACTTAATAAATCATTTTGTTACCTGAAAATAAAAATAAAAACTTGTTTGAGAATCGAACCCTAAAACTTAGGATTAGCAAATTTGGTGCTAACCATTTAGCCAAACTACGATTTGGCGATTTGGCATAAAGATCGTGGATGTTCATCATAGCTGGTTGGTTCTACAGAATTGTTATATGATATGCAGATGACCTCAATTATGATGGTGTATATCAATCATTTTGGTCTTGTCTTAATGCTATTTTTAAAATAGCATCTTGGTCTTAATGCTATTTTTAAAATAGCATCCTGGTCTTAATGCTATTTTTAAAATAGCATCAACATAAGTGATATTTTTATTTTTGCACAAGTTTTGAATTATTCAATACGTCCCATTTAGTTAGTTGTGTGGATACAGATGATTGTATTGGTGTTTCTCGATTGAATACACATTAAGCTAAGACGCAAATAAGTTTTTAGTTACCCATTATTGTCTGTTTAAACATTATGAACGAGCTAGTACTTAATTCGGTGAAATTTTTTTTAAATCGTACTTACCATAACTCGAAATCTTCAGACTTTGGACTGAGGTAACCTAGATTAGATATGTTCCTAACGAAGTGATCTATCACCCCCTCAAGGCGTTGCGTCAACCTTCCTAACACCCTGTAAACTGTATACTATCGGCTATTTTTCGTTGAATAAAAATTCAATGTATATTTAATTGTAAAAATTATAACTACTGTTTTTGAAAAATGCAGAAAAATCGTCGCATTCCACTGATGCAAACTTTAAGGTCGTTATAAAAAGTCAGTTTCGAAGTTACGTCAAGTTTCAGAACATCGTTTGAGGCAAAAAATAAACCCGTGTTCATCTTATCCCAATCGTATATCGTTAAGAACGATGTAAAAAAACAATCGGATTACCGAGATTGCTACACGTTAAGTGAGGAAAAAATACCTTTAAGCGAGGAAAAGATTTAAATTTTTCATTCTTTCTTCTTAAGAGGAAAGAATTCTTCACTATTTTTTAGACTCGAGGTATATTTTATTACTACTTTTGGCTGTTACGTGGTATTTTTTTTTTCATCTTTGAAAACGGTGGAGGTATGGTACGATCTTCCAAACGGGTTGCGGCGGACGTTGTCAAACGGCGTGACGTTGAGGGATCATTCTGAAAACAAATCAACGACGATATTTCTTTCCCTAACACTCATGCGCGCAGAATATGAACCAGGAAAAAGTGAGAAATGTTGAAAATCAATAAAATGGTACGCTTTGAAATAAAAAGATTGATTTTTCAAAAAAAAAGACTTCATTTGGAAATACTTTTTTTATTTTCAAAAACATTCAGGGTTGTTTTAGACAATAAGGTTAGAAATATTTATACGAAATTCCATCAAAATCGGTCGATTAGTTTTTGAGTTTTACGTCACGCCATTTTTGAAAGTGCAGTTTATAAGACCGTACCACACCTCCGCCATTTTTAAAGATTAATTTTCGAAAAATAGGTAACACCCAAAAGTAGAAATAAAACATACCCTACGTCTAAAAAATACCGAAAAAAATCTTTCCTTAATAATAAATAATGAAAAAAAAGTAGAAAAAAATTCTCGCCCAAAGGTATCCCCGCCTTAAGGTATCGTGATCACCATCCGGTTCGAGAAAAACCCAACTCCGATCGTGTTTTTCCACGGATGGAAAATCGTGAAATGCCGCGATCTCGTTCGGCAATTCTCGCGCGCACACACACACAATTGTGCAACAGAGACGGAACGGCGGGGCAAGAAAAAAGACGAGGGAAAAAAAGCTGCAAAACGTCGAATATCCCGGGTGTATACGGAGACTTATTTCGCGCGCGCCTCGCCTCGCCTCGCGCGGCCTCGAGCGAAAGAGATTTACAAAAGCGAAAGTATATACCCGAGTTGCTGCTGCTGCTGGCACTTATATGTATTCGCTTTGAGTTCTCTTTCCCGAGATCACTGACTCTCCGAGGACCGTTACAGGTTTTTTTCCTTTTTTTTTCTCGCGTACGCATTCGCTGTTTAAGGCGACGCACTGTGTGGACTTTATATGTATATACATATATCGAGAGGTGTCATAAGATCAGTTTTCTATAAAAACCGGAACGAACTCACTTTCCGATCGTGTAAGGGTTTCTTCCGTTTAGCAGCTTTTTTCCGGTTGCGCCAATATACGTATGTAACAATAATAATAACAATTATTATCATTAGTTGTTAATTATGAAAGATTATTACTATTATTAATTAATTATTAATTATGAACTAATAATAATTATGATTAATATGATTAATATGATTAATATGATTAATATGATTAATATGATTAATATGATTAATATGATTAATATGATTAATATGATTAATATGATTAATATGGTTAATATGATTAATATGATTAATATGATTAATCATTATATTAATATTAATATAATCATTATATTAATATTAATATAATCATTATATTAATATTAATATAATAATTATATTAATCATAATTGTGATGTAAGAATACTATTGTAAAGGGGAAAGGAAGGGCACTCATGTAAACACCCTCAAAAGGGCATACTCGGAATAAACTACTACTACTACTATTAATCATAATTAATAGAATTAATTGTGATTAATGTGATTAATATGATTAATAGAGATTAATTATGAAAAATTATTATTATTATTATTATTATTATTATTATTATTATTATTATTATTATTATCATCATCATCATCATCATCATCATCATCATCATCATCATCATTATCATCATTATTACTATTATTATTATTACTATTACTATTATTATTATTATTATTATTATTATTATTATTATTATTATTATTATTATTATTATTATTATTATTATTATTATTATTATTATTATTATTATTATTATTTGAGTTGGAACGTATATTCTTGCGGATTTTCACGTACTGCCGTGCAGAAGCTTGTTGGGGAGTCCCCAAATCCTACCACATCCCTATAGAGGTTTGATTGAGACTCCACGATGTTGAAGTTTGCATCGTTGGAGTGCAACAAAAATTATTATTTTTCACTTGGTTCATATTCTTTCGGAAACTCAGCTACGAAAATCCCTCGACGATTTTTTAATTTCCTTATCTAGAGATCTATCATTCGAATTTGCCGAATTTTTTTTTCTGAAATAATACAAAGCGAGGAGATAAAAAAAAATCCGTTGCGTTTCGACGATCCAAACTTTAAGACCATTGGAATCCAACTGGATTCCGCGATATCTGCCGATTGACGTCGTTTGTGAATTTTTTTATTCAAAATTCTCAGACGGATTTTGTTGGATATCCAAAAAAAATATCCTTTCCTGATGCCGTGCACAAATTTGGTGGGGAGTTCCGCGATACACTCTGTCCCTATAGAGATTTGATAAGGACGCTCCACGTGGGCAGTCCAGATTGGGATCCAAGTGGATTCTGCACTGTTCCCCGATGAACGCCGTTTGAGAATTCTTACCACGTACGAATCAAACATATGTGAAAAGTCACGAAAAAAAACTCGGTGTGTTGAAACATAGCTGCATCCTTCGCGAGCGTGTACGTGTGTGCTTATGCAAAATGCAGTAAAATAAATATCAAGCGATAATTAAAGCGGATTTTTAGTCATGCGATGCAAATCGATTTTTAAGATATACTTTTTGAAGCCCATTATGGTGTTTCAAGACAAGATTTGTACTTCTTGAAGATCCACTAATTTTGTATATCTATATTTATTGTTTAGAAAATTCTACGTTCAGAATGCGATGGGAGCAATCGAAAATCGTCTCGAATTCTGTTCGATAATGTGGGTTTGCATCAAAACGATGCAAACTTCAACTTCGTGTCTTTTTAGGTTTAAATTGGATTCGTACACTGATGATACTTTGACCAAATTTTAATGGTACTTGATTTCAGATAATTTCTCGCTGAGATACAGTGAACACTGCAAATCGTGTTTTTCCAAAGACGTTCTTGGAAAAGCTTTGTCACCGGCTTGTTTGTGGATATTTTCGCGTACAAATTTCACGGAATGTTCTTGAAATGACACTTAACAATGTACAAAAGGTTTCAATAAATTTACTCTATCCATATAGATAAAAAAGAATTGCAAAAAAGTGTTTTTTTTTCACGTTGAAACCCCTACCCTTCCCTTAAAAAAAAACGTTTTGCTTGGAAAGAGACACCCTATATGCTCACGAACGCAAAACTAGCAGTTAAGGATGTTGAGTCCCAAATCGCAAATGATGATAAAATTCTGAAAATTCGGTATGTTTTTGTATGAAGTATTTCAGAGGTCGTGTAAAAATTTCACGACAATTAGGAAGCTCGTTATTGAACAATTAACATTCACAAATTAAATGCTGTCTTATGGAAACTGATGTAACTTTGCAATAAATTTTTTTTTTTGACCTCTCAATTTTGTAATAACTACGATATACTGAAAGCAACGGAAACAAAACGAAGTTTATTGATAATTTTTTTTAAATTTCTTTTAAAAATTGTTCTTAACAAAATGTTAATTTTTTAATAACGAGCTTCCTAATCGTCGTGAAATTTTAACACGACCTCTTAAATACTTCATACAAAAACATACCAAATTTTCAGAATTTGCTCATCATTTTTTATTTCAACCCTTAAGGAGGTTGAAGTAACGATGATAGAATTCTGAAAATTTGGTATGTTTTTACATGAAGTATTCACGAGGTCGTGTAAAAATTTCATGACGATTAAGAAGCTATTTATTGAACAATTAACATTAACATGTTTCATAGGGACTCAACATCCTTAAGATACACCCTGTATATAAATATATAGATATATCGCAAAAAAATATCTCTCCATGACGTTCAAATACAATTGAATGGAAGAGCGAGCGGAAAAGCCGAGCTGCCCTTTTCCACGTATCATCCGATTGCGAAGTAACCTTAATGGAAACGCGTAACAAAGTCAACGTTGCGCGCGTTCATATACGACCAATAAAAATCACCTCGCTCCAATCCAGCTCCGTGCGTGTAATTTATAGCCCCCCGGCGGGGGCAAGGGGGGGGGTATTAATTCATTCAATCAGCTAGGTCGTTAGCCCTTCGCGGACGAGTGTACGTCACGACGAGATGTCTTGAGACTCTCGGGTCTTGAGACCTAACGGGTCGCCGCAGTTCGCTTTCTCCGCTGTCTAAACCTATTGCTCTTTTTATTCCGTCTTGTTTCTAGGCTATACCGAACAGAATTCCACTTGGTCACGAACTCCGAGAAAATAGCGACCGGTCGGGGTGGAAAATGGGGGGGGGGGGGGGGGGGAGAGAAGATTGCCGTAACACGGCTGTACACCTGTAACCATCGTAAAATTTACATCTCTAGAACGTAACGAAATTAATTTTCGAAAGTTTTTACTTTTGGTATCGTCGAAGGAAATAAACATTTTCCCCGGAGGTACTATGGCGCTCGGAAAAATCGTTTATGAAAGACATTTAAACCATTCCAAGTTTGCGCCGATGGAATGCAACGAAAGTTCTTTCATTGGCGGATCTTGACTCTATAAATTATCCAAATCGTTTTTAGGAACTTTATCAGAGACCTAAAACCTAAATTTGCTGAAAAATGATTCTGGATAATAGTGAAAGTGAAGGGGTAAAAAAAATAGAATTTTCGTCGCATTCGAACGCCGTAAATTTTAACACCATGGTTAAATATATATATGGTACACAAACGATATTTAAAAAAATGAATTTCTGTACTACCGGAACCATGCGATTCTTGCTTAATAATTAATGAGCTGTACCGGCATCAAGAAATAAAATGAAATTGAAGTTTGCATCCTTAGAGCGTAATGCAAATTAATTGCTTTTTACTTCCGTAATATTTTTGTAGCAGATTTTAGCTACGAAAAACACTCACCCATTTTTTACAATAATAATAAAAATAAAATAAAAATAGTAAAAAGAATTATCGGCGCGTTCCAACGATGCAGCAAACTTCAACATCATGAAATACAGTAAAGGAACGAGCTGCATTTAAAAAAAAAATTGAAAGAGTCTATTTATATGTGTGTGTGTGTGTAGATAGATAGACAGATAGATAAGGACTCTTTGATTTTTCAAAAAATGCAGCGTGAATTTCGAATTTATTAAACTACATTGTGTATATATATATATATATATATATATATATATATATATATACACATATATATATATTTATTTATTTATTTATTTACGTATATTTACGTGCATTATCTTGGCACGAAATTAAGTTTTGAATTTGTCAGACTTCGTGGTACTACTTATTGTATTTTTAAATGTATTTATTTATATTTATATGTTTATTCATTTATAAACTTATTAATTTGCGTATATTCACGTTCAATACGTACGAAATTAAGGATGTTGAGTCCCTATGAAACATGTTAATGTTAATTGTTCAATAAATAGCTTCTTAATCGTCATGAAATTTTTACACGACCTCCTGAATACTTCATGTAAAAACATACCAAATTTTCAGAATTCTATCATCATTACTTCAACCTCCTTAAGGGTTGAAATAAAAAATGATAAGAAAATTCTGAAAATTTGGTATGTTTTTGTATGAAGTATTTAAGAGGTCGTGTTAAAATTTCACGACGATTAGGAAGCTCGTTATTAAAAAATTAACATTTTGTTAAGAACAATTTTTAAAAGAAATAAAAAAAAATTTATCAATAAACTTCGTTTTCTTTCCGTTGCTTTCAGTATATTGTAGATATTATAAAAGTGAGAGGTCAAAAAAAAACTTATTGCAAAGTTACATCAGTTTCCATAAAACAACATTTAATTTGTGAATGTTAATTGTTCAATAACGAGCTTCCTAATTGTCGTGAAATTTTTACACGACCTCTGAAATACTTCATACAAAAACATACCAAATTTTCAGAATTTTATCATCATTTGCGATTTCTGACTCAACATCCTTAAATGTTAAATTTAGTGAGCTGTAAATATATATAGTTACACACCTATAGTCTTATTTTACTTTGATTTTTACGAACTTTTTTTTTACGAACGATGTTCACGATAGTTCGTTAATTATTCCCAATTTTTTTTAATTATATAAATTTATACAAAATTTCCAAAAATAAAAGGCACGTTATGACATGTTTATACATATTCATCATAAGGTGAACAAACAAAAAAAATTACGTTCATTTCAAACTTATTCAACTGCATTATGCTATTTATATCTATAATTATCCGTTCATTTTCATTTGTTCCGAATTTCCCTTGTTATCTTACGTTATTCCTCAATGCCAGTGCAGCACGTTAATTGTAATAGTCGAGAATCGCATTTAGTATTTAGCACTGCATCCCGCGGACGACCTACACATTGGCAAACGTCGGGCAGCCTTTTATGAACGAAGCGTCTTCACGCGGTCTCCGACATATCGGTGTTTCCACATATGAGCGAGCCATTCACGAAAAGCAATCACTTACGAAACACAACGCTAATATTTTCCCGATGTGATTGCGCGATCGCGGAATCACATAGAGAAAACAATGGAAATTTCGCAGCCTGTGTCATGGGGACACCCACGTGTGCCCCCGAGGATGCTCCATAAAAGTCTCCTACTCGTCCTCGCGTGCTCTCTACTCGTGGGTACGTACAGAGTGCCTCATTGAAATCGACCCACTCGAATATCTTCGAAACGGTTGTCGGCAACAAAATTCAATTTCGAAAAAGTTGCATAATTGCAGGAGGCACTTTATCTCCCACAAGTCGTTTTTTTTACATGGTCCCGTGAAGGACATTTGAAGGTCAACTTACTTTTTTTTTATGCAATGAAATATTTTTCAACGCACCAATCGATGCAGTGTTTTTGTCTACAGAATACTGACCTCCATCAATTGATGCGTTTTATGAAAACTCAGTTAGACCGAAGAGTGTGCTGCCTGAAACCGGTTAAGGGGGGAGATACCTTTAGGCGAGGAAAATGTTGCTAATTTTCATTTTTTTTTTCAATGGAAATATTTCTTCGCCATTTTTGGGATTTAGGGTATGTTGTATTACTATTTTGCCTGTAACAAGGCTTTTTAAACGGTCTGAAAAAAGCTAACGAAGATTTTTCGGCAACTAACACTCATACGCAGAATATGAATCTAGAAAAAGTGAGAAATGTTGCACATCGACTAAATGGTATGCTTTGAAAGGAACCGATTGAATTTCCCGGAAAAAGATGGCTACATTTTGCAATAAAAAAAATACTTTTCTGATTTTCAGAAACATTTAGAATCATGTTTTCGACAATAAGGTTAGAAATATTTATATAAAATTTTATCGGAATCGGTCTGCTATTTTTGAGCTATACGTCACGTCAGTTTGGAAAATGCAGTTTAGAAGACCGAGCCATACATGATTATGTTGAAGTTTGCATCGTGGAAACGCAACGAAAATTAATTATTTTTATTCGCTCGATTTTTCTTTGGCTATGAAAAGCACTCAAACGTTTTTACGTATTCTCGTTAAAGATTTACGACCCCAATTTGCAGAAAAGAAGGTTTCGAACGAGGATAAAAATAATTAAATGAAAAGTAAACAAAAAAAATGGTTGCAATCCAACAATGTAAACTTTAGTGTCACCATACTTGTGCCATTAAAAAAACCATGTTAACAGCCGAAAGTAGTAATAAAGCATGCCCTAAGTCTCAAAAATGTTGAAGAAATTTTTCTTTTGTCTCGCCTGAACCTGCCCCCCCTTAACTTCTGTACGAAAACCATTTTCGTATCGACAAAAAACATATTCGAGTGGATCGACTCAAACGGGACACCTAGTGTACGCGTCGCTATCTCATCACCATACAAAACGTGTACCTTCCTTTCAATTGGATCGACGAAGCATCCACACCTACGTTTCTCGTTGACTAATAAGTCGACGTCACGATTATTTCTGATGACTGATCGATCCTCGTCTTCGTGTGTTTCGTTGCACTCACTGCCTGTGCCTACGAAGCATTGTTGTGTTGATACGGGTCAAGGTATCCATTGGGAAATCATTATCGACAAACGTACCAGCAGAAGTCGTGAAAAGACAAATCCTCGGCCATATTTGACGACCGGAAGTGCCAGAATGACGCCACACAAATTGAAACGTCCACCCTCATGTTCATGCAAACGCATAGCTCGAACGCCCCGGCTCTTCCCCCTTAAGGGGCTATTGCGTCGAGTCCAAAATCAGGGTTATGTGAAAAAATGAATTTTTACGGAATAAATGAGATGGTTGAAAAATTGGTTGGTCATTTATTTGTACGTGCTTTAACAAATTTGTGTGCCAAATCTGTGGGCTCAATGCTGTACTTGATTTTGGCCTACCGGCTCATCTGTAACAGAGACAACGAGTTTTTTCTCAAAACAGATAATATTGGCTACGACTTGACCGAACTTTCTTTTGTTATAGCGTTACGATCGTAAAAAAAATTTGTGCTTATTTCCGATCTTTTGAGGAAAAATTACGTCGTTATTGGTAATAACTAGTAAAACAAAATGTTAAGCAGAAAAACTTCGGCAAAGGCTAAACCACTGTTATACTGAACAAGTGTAATAAATTTCAAGTCAATCTGTTCATTAGATTTCG
This sequence comes from Ophion costatus, assembly GCA_951751655.1. NCBI lineage: Eukaryota > Metazoa > Arthropoda > Insecta > Hymenoptera > Ichneumonidae > Ophion > Ophion costatus. The sequence goes on from OX632361.1 coordinate 38,312,628, forward strand.
AGTAATCGTGTACACCGTTTTGAAGGCCATAGTTTTGAGAAAAATACGTTCGAAGTTTTACTAGCAGTTCTATCGTCGTAATCAAAAGTGTATCTTCAGTCTGCGATTTCAGCCCCATATGTTGACCCTTCTTCTTCAATTTGAGTTGCCTCAAGCGGTGAACGATTTTTTTTTCTCACCAGCCCCTCAAGAAATAGGAATTTAAAACACTTTTACCATAAAGATTAGCTTTATCGCAGAACAGTTTTTTAATTTACGCATTTGCATTATTGACAAGGTGGTTCGATAAAACAAAGTGGAAATAAAAAAATAAAACATTCGCCGATCGTGAAATTGAAGTTTCTATCGTTGGAGGGCAATCAATTTTTTTTCTCGTCTTCCGCAAATTTCTTCTACCAGATTCTAGCTTCGAAAATTGCTCTCGACCATTTATTGAAGATGCTTCTCTGCAGACGTGTAGAGAAAAACATAAAAAAGAGTTTTCGTTGCACCCCAACGATACAAAGTCCAACGCCATTGCCAGTATCTGCTGGTACTTTTTTCCACTTTTCTCTCTGCTATCGAAACACGTAGTATACGTAGGTGCAGGGGTAAAAAATTAGAGCAGAAATTTACGATCGAGAAGTGAAGCTACAGAAATGGCAGAAAGAGAGGAAATATGCGGCAACGTTGCAGTCACTCCATCGACGCTTCACCTAAATGCAAATTTGTAACTTTTTCAATATTTAGTCATTTTGGTATATTCGGCCGCTATTATTATTATTACAGCACTAAAATCGTGTCATGACGTGCATTGACGTGTTCTTTATAGGCTGAAACCAAGATTTCGTAGCTGAGATAACCTACAAAAATATCCTAATTTTTTGAATGGTCAAATTTGGTGATAAGGCTAAAAGTTACAAATATCGGGGGTAGGTAGTGACATTCATTGCGATAGTGATTATTCCGATTAATTATTTTACGGTTTAGCTTTTGTTTCATGTTTGATTACTTCGGCTTGCTTTTCATTATCGTTTTCAAGATTACGTCAATTACATTTTGTTGCGAAGTTATAATGTTCTATGTTATCGTTAATGAGCTAGGTAACTAAAGACTGTTTGACGCGTACATATTTTTTATGGAACAATGATTCTGATGATGATTCCCAAAATGAAAGACTGATAGGTAAGCCCGTACATTTCTTGTCACATCTTACCCATTATACTGTAACAACTAATCCCTGATGCGGGGCAAAAAGTTACACTGTCATTTCCATTTTATACATCAAGTTCTAATACTTGCATCAAACTCACAATTAAATAAGGCACATGCATTGAAAGCCTATTAACTCCTGTATATGAAAAATATATGGAAATATCTCATCATTCCAAACATGACTTGCAGTAGGTAAATTTGACAAAAAAATTAACATCAACCCAAGTCCCCCCTACCTACAATGCCAGAAAAAACTATTTCCGAATTAGAATGGAAAGCACTACCACATCCACCATGTAATCACCGGATTCAGCCCGTTAGATTATCACTTATTTCGGGCTTTGAAAAACTGCGTGATTAACAATTTGATAATCAAAAGGATCTTCAACTCATTGAAGAGTTTTTTAATTCAAGACCTAAGGACTTGTGGATGAAGAAGGAGACTATATCATAAATTCATCTTATCTTAGGGACCGGTTACCTTCCATGACGATAAAAAATTCAATTTGAGCTTACATAATTTGCATCCCTGAAGTGTTCAAAACACGTGGGCATTTTTAACAACGTTAAAATTTTAATGCGTTCTTCGGGAAACAGAATTGTTTAGTGCGCGGGGCTCTGACAGCTCCAACGGATGGATCGATTCACATGAATATCTGCTTAATTGAATGGAAACTCAATTTGCGGGGCAATCAGTAAGCGTTTTTTGTCAAAAATTGATTTAGACATTTTTTTTCGTCCATTGAAGCAAAAAAATGCGTTTTTTTTCTTAAACGGCTGCCACTTCGTTATCCACGAGTTTTTCAGAAAACGAAAAAACGATAATTTCCCCCCCCCCCAAGTTTAGTCGAGTTTAATTATTTTTAACCCGTGTTTGTTTCAAATGAACTGGTAAGGCTGTAGAAGCACCCCGTGCAGACCAAAACATGCCAGGCACGGCTTTATTTGACCGGAGTTGGAGCCGCCACTTTCGATTTTTTTGAATAAATATAGAAACATTTTTTAAAGGATAAATAATTTTTTAAGATAATATTGGAATTTACGCTTTATTGATAATAAAATACGTTGAAACCCATTTCCAAAAGTATTTATCTTATATAAAAAAAAATTCCAAAGTTAATGCATTTTCGATGCCTCTCGACGGTAACCTCCCGTTAAGGATGTTGAGTCCCAATCGCAAATGATGATAAAATTCTGAAAATTTGGTATGTTTTTGTATGAAGTATTTCAGAGGTCGTGTAAAAATTTCACGACAATTAGGAAGCTCGTTATTGAACAATTAACATTCACAAATTAAATGCTGTCTTGTGGAAACTGATGTAACTTTGCAATCAATTTTTTTTTTGACCTCTCAATTTTGTAATATCTACAATATACTGAAAGCAACGGAAACAAAACGAAGTTTATTGATACATTTTTTTAAATTTCTTTTAAAATTTGTTCTTAACAAAATGTTAATTTTTTAATAACGAGCTTCCTAATCGTCGTGAAATTTTAACACGACCTCTTAAATACTTCATACAAAAACATACCAAATTTTCAGAATTTTCTCATCACTTTTTATTTCAACCCCTAAGGAGGTTGAAGTAATGATGATATAATTCTGAAAATTTGGTATGTTTTTACATGAAGTATTCAGGAGCTCGTGTAAACATTTCATGACGATTAAGAAGCTATTTATTAAACAATTAACATTAACATGTTTCATAGGGATTCAACATTCTTAATAAAATGTTATGTTTATTTACAAAGGTGTCGCAAGACTTTCTTACCGAATATATATATATATATATCTTTATTATAGAACATTAATATATATATATATCCACGAAGAAAAGAGAAAAGATCGACAAACGGGCTCCGTAACTTCAACACACTCGAGGATGTAGGCTCACCCGTTCGCGCTTTGACGTGATCCGTTATTCCTCCCATGTCTATACGAGGGAGGACTCACGCTCGCAACGCCATTCGCACCACTTTTACCGCGTTCCCGTACTTCATCGTTTTCCCCCTACTCTTGCGCCGCATTTCAAAATGATCTCAAGTGCAGTTTTTTCAAACTTTTTTTTCCCCTTAATTTGAATTTTAATTTTTACACACGAGGATAAAACGCTGCAAGTATTTCGCGATGAATATCATTATGTCCGTCAATCACTGGTATTACGAATGCATCTGGCAGTTCAGTGACTGGGACACGAAACGCGAAACATTTTCTCCCCATTAACCTCATGGTGCGAGCAAGTGAAAGAGGAATAATTTGCGAGAGAGCCTCGACGGGAAAAATGCGAAAGAAATGTCACGCAAGAAATGGGGGAAGAAGTGTCTCGTTTTTTTTTCGCACGTATTTCTCGTCGCAGGAATTTATAGTGGCAGGGTGGGGGGAAGAAGTGGCGCGGGATTGGGACTTCGGGAAAATCGAGAGTTTTGGATTTTCCAGGGTGGCTCGTTTCAAAATTAAGAAGCTGCTATCTCAGAACGTACGCACTGCCATCCAAAGGCAAAAGGGAAAGATATAGGTCACGTGGTTTGACCTTGAGTATAGCCAAGGTCACGCGAAGGTCAACCGTGCGCATTTAATTACGGATCCACGTCCTTCATCGTATACTCTTGCGGCTCAACTTGAGAGCGTTAAAAAAATCGATAAATATGAACAGAACAACAATTAAAAAAAAAAAATAAAGAAGGTTTCCGCTCGCTGTTGGGCCACAAAACGTTCGATTTTTCACTAATTTTTTATGCGATAAGTATTGAATATGGACTGTTGAAATTTCGTTTGTTTACTAAGCGGTCTTTATTGGACATGATAATATATTTTTTAATTTGACCAAACATGGTACTGGGAGTCAGACGAGCTATATGTGTCGGTGCGTCGGCGATGATGTTCTCCGCTTGCGGAAGTCCTTAGAGCTGAACAGGTGATCTGTAGCAAAAAAAAATCGAACATATTTTGACTTTGTACAATATTGTGTGTAAGTCGAACGAGAATCGAGAAGAAACAGAAAAATAAATAAAAAATATCGAGCGATCCAAGGTGAAGTTTAGTTTTTTACCAAAAAAATTGCAGTTTTTTGTTCATAAAATGAAAACTTTTGAATATTTTTGGACAATTCGAGTTCAATTAATGATGATGCTTGTTGCACACGTGCCTGCTAAATTCCATAACGATTGCTCATGTCGGGCGTGTAAAAGCACTTTCGCTAATTTGGAAAAAGTGGTTTCGAGAAAAATAACGCGTTTCAAGTTCGACCAAAGTTTGCTTGCGGGGGTCGGGTTGAAATTCCGAACTTTGAATGATCAGAACGCCCAAAGCTCCGGAAGAATACTACCCCGAAAGATCAAAACTCCGAAAGAATTTTACCCGAAAGACCAAAACTCCGAAAGTCGGAACAGCGTCAGAATGATTCGGCTATGGAATTTTGAAAAGTTTCAAAATTTTCGATAAAACGACGAATTATTTCAAGGAGTGTTTTTTTCCTAAGAAGTGATTTTACGTCAACTTTGAAAAATGTCTAGATAACGTTGTACATCATTCACAGTCAACATCATTTTTGACATCATTCCACGTCATTTACAGTCAACTGTGTAGACTTTAGCTGGCATGATCTTTACGAAATTTTCAATTTCGGAACATTGAAATTAGTCATTTTAAACCGTCGTGGCATTCAAAGCTCGGAATTTCAATCCGGCCCCTACTTGCGAACAAATTGGATAGTTTCATACTTACACCTAATCTGCTATGCCGGGATCACAGAGTACATTTTTCTCTTCATTGGTTCTTTCTGATCCAGCCAAACCCATTTTTATTTTTTCCAAAGTGGAAACCTCCCTCAAGAAAATTCGATCGAGCTTTTATTTTCCATTACAAAATAAAAATCAGTATACAACTTTTTACAACTTTCACCCCCCGATAAGGGTGAGTTCCGGCAAACGAAAATCGCTCATTATTTTTTTCCTGGCTCCTTTATGGTTGCTTTACCCGTAACGCCAATAAAAAAGATGGCTATCTTCATTGCGTGAAAGATAGAATTTTTTTTTAACTTTTTACACACCTTCACCTCCCCCCCCCCATTAAGGGTGAGTTCCTGCAAACGAAAATCGCTCATTATTTTTTCCTGGCTCCCTTATGGTTGCTTTACCCATTCCGTCAATAAAAAAAGGTGGCTATCTTCATTGCGTAGGAGAGAGAATTTTTTTTCAACTTTTACCCACTATTAAGGGTGGGTTTCCTTTGCCGATATCCCTTAAAATGTTTTATATGATCTTTTCTAGGCACCCAGAAGCGAACTGAGCCATAAATTGATCGAAAGTCAAAAGTAAAAAGAAATAAAAAATTTCTTTGCTTAGCAACGATGCGAACTTCAGACCCATATATAAAGGCCACTCGCATCAAACCATGAAACAAGAAACGCTCCCCTCCCCCTTCCCGGTATTCTCGTCTTTGGCGACAAATTTCTCGAATCTCGCAGGCAATGCACGTCGGGAATTTTGCGTGCGGAATTGAAATTTCGCGAAATCGTCGCTCTCTATGCTCGAGCGACATTAACCATTTCTAAATTCAACGGATTTCCCCACTTTTTCCGACCTACTTCTTCGTCGAGACGCGAGAGGTGTACGACCTTGTTTCGCGTCAGCAGACGAGATCGTCCGGATACTTTGCGTATTGCGAGTGGGCCGCGCGCGCCCGCGGAAGAAATTTCAATCGCGTCGGGATGAGATCCGAGACTGTCAATACAAATCGATACAATCTTGACTGCGTGCAGCCAAAAAAATCCTCCGATGTAGGTACGCACTCGAATCTAATGTTCAATCGAAATGCCTCGAAGGTTTCTCATGGGATTTTTCCTAACTTCTACAATCTAAATTTGCGAGAAAAACGATTGGGTAATTTTAATAATAGTAAAAATAAAATAAAGAATTCTCGTTGCATCCCCCGAGGATGCAATTTTAAAAACCGTGAAACTAGTCATTCCACAGTGAGAACAATAATATTTTTTCAACAGTACTTGCCAAATTTTATTAATTATTTCTCGTTTTTTACTCGAGGTTTACGAGGGGGGACCTTCTGCTGTCAGAGATGACGGAGGACATTTTAAAAAAGGAACCCTTCGGGCTAGAAAGATACCCCAAGACTTTGGGCAAAAAAATGGTCGATCGGAAAATGTCGTGCCAAAAGAAATTTTTCCTGCGGAAAATTGCCTGTTTTCCTTTTTGAAGCAATTTAATACGATTGCCTTAAAAAGTAACTTTCATGTATATATACTAAAATACGGAGCATATATATATAGGGTCTCTATTTCAGTTGAATGTTAAACTTTATAAAACTTTATTAAACGTTAAACAACCTCATATATATATATATAAAGTCCTGCTCACTCGACAGTCGAGACATTCGCCTCGTAACGTGTGATCAGAGTAGAGTACGAGATCCAGGTCGGATGTATTTCGTATTCGTAACGCCGAGCTGAAGAAATCGAACTTTTCGCGATGGGTTCAAGGTCAGGTTTACTGTGCCATGTGAATATACGATTTTGTGGAGACGACAGAATTGTAATGTAATTCAATCGTTCGAGAAAATGTATCCCTATATATATATATATATATATATATATATATATATTACTTTAAAGTAATATATATAAAGTAAAATATAATATATATTACTTTAAAAAATTCTTTTCCCCATTTCGAAGGCTTTCTGTTTTAGATTCCCCTTATTTCCTCCCTTTGTATATATATAATATATAAAGGAAGGAAATAATGGAAATCTCGAACAGGCAGCCTACGAAATGGAGAAAAGACTTTTTAAAAGTAGCCAGAGAATTAGAAATTGAGGAAATAATAGATATGATAAAAGAGGGAAAGAAATAAAAATAATAGAAAATTTCATAGACGAAGGATTGAAAAACTTGAAAAGAAGGACTATACACTGCAAATCCAAGCGTGTTATTTGTTACACGAAAGATGTGTAATTTTTCGAAATTAACACGTGTAATGCCATAGACAACTTATAACAGCACAGTTATGTGTGTTACAGCCAATTCAAACACATTCGATGTGTACTTTTAAACACTTGAACCGCATTAAATTTGAACATGTCATTGATGTCTAATTCAAAACATGCAACACGTGTAGTTGCAGACATTTACACGTTTAGATATCAAATGTGTCTTAAATAATGCATTTATATGTGTCACAGTACAGTTAAACACATTTTATACGTATTTGTAAAAAGTTGATCCGAATTAAGTATCTTTATAAGAATTTGTTAAGAATATATATATATATATAATTTCTCTACCCACCCTATCCGCTTCACGTAAAAAAGTTGTAAGTTCGATTCCATGTGGAGGCGAAACATTTTCTTTGAAATAAATAATGTCAGGAGGACGAGGAATGAAGAATCATGATATCAAATCATTGAGGTAGAACTCCAAATTGAGTACTTCATTTAATTTTGCATTTATGAAATATTCTATGCATTCAGTAGACGGACTGATCCTTTCAACCAACACCCATGCAGCGTATAAAAAGTTATCAAATAACACACCTAATACGCATAGAAATAATACCCTTAAGTGTGTAATATAAAGCGCATTAAGCGAATCCCGAATTTACACACTTGGAAATGTGTAGAAAGTGACCACAAGGTTTAACACATGTAACCGTGTGAAAACAACGCACCTGGATTTGCAGTGAACAAGAACACATTCAAAAATCGACATATAATAGGTTGTACAATGCGATAGTAGAAAACGACGAAGCTCCGTGGCAGTATTGAGCGGCAAAATATGTTGAAGGAAAGGATAAGGAAAAATGGGCCAGGATAAGGTGTGGAAATATAGGAAGGGATGGAAAAAAGGGCGAAGTAGATTGGACTTGTAGGATATGCAAACGAGAAAGAGAAATAATGGAGCACCTGATTACGTGTGAAAAAAGAAGACTGGTGATACCTGGAAAAGCGAAAATTTATATAGGGGTAAAGGGGGAAGGGGATGAGGGGGGACTAGAAGATAAATTAATAGGGTTGCTGAGAGGGGACATAGATGTAAAAATGTGTAAATTTTTTAGGGAAATAGAAAGAGAGTGTAAGAAAAGAGAAGCCGTGGCAATGGAAAGCGAGAATGAAGAGTGTGACGAAGATTAAAAATTGTAAAACTGGAAAGATATAAGGTAGATTGGAAGAGAGCGATGTTAAAGGGTGTAAAAGCCAAAAATGCGATGCAAATAAAACTTACTACTACTACTACTACTACTATATTATACAAAGGGTGGTCTGAAAAGTGACGCCCAAGAGTAAAATATATATGCCTCGTGTAAATCCTATTCGAATCACTCCCATGATTATTCTACTACAAACTTTTTTACTTTTTGAGAAAAAAGCATTTTATTACTTTGCCCTTTTGTGTATATACTTTTCCCGCGATTTCTTTCACGTATGTTATCGATATAAAATGCACTGTTAAGCAATGAATAAATAACCAGCTAAACACTAACTTAGATGCCTTAGATTTAGGTCAAAAGTTGAAACAATATAGGTTGAGAGGATCAGACAGTAAAGTTCAAATGGTAAAAAAAATACTTATTCTAGTGTAAACGACTCCCATTTACTTATGAAAACTTCTGAGAGGAAAGTACATACACAAAAGCGAACAAAATGGAAACCTATGCTACAGGAAAACTCGACATTTTTTTTAAGGGCTTAGGCTGCTGTGAGGACCCGAAAATGACGGTTCAAAAAAACTAATTTTCATTCATTTGAAACATGAAACATGAGACATTCATTTGTACGTACATCAACAAAGTTGTGTGCTAAATTTTATAAGATATAATGGAAGAAGTTATAAACAATCTCGTGAGGGACCCTTGAACGTGAGGGGCTCAACGGTATACTTGATTTTGGCCACCCGGTTGATGTGAATCAAAAAAGTTTTGTTTCTCTCTGAAAATAGATAATATTGGCTAAGACTTTACCGAGATTTTTTAAATTTTGAGTCAGCCGTTAAAAAAAGTATTAATTTGTTCCCATCTTCGGGGAAAACTAGCGTCATATATTGTAAATAATTAACGAAAGAAAAAGTTAAGAAGAGAAAGATCGGTCAACACTAAACTACTATTTAAACGCATTGAAACGCATTCAACGTTTTACTAGCAGTTCTATCGTTGTAATCATAAGTTTACGTTCAATCTGCGATTCCTGCACCATAAGTTGACCCTGCCTTTTAAATTTGAGTTCCCTCGAGCGACTATCGATTTCTTTATCAGGAGTACAAATAAGTCTCCGCCATTTTTATTTGATGAAAAATTAGGCATTTATAGTGAAAGAACAGTATCTGCTTGTTGAGTCACTTCTAATGTAAGCACAAGTTCTTCTTGCGTTTGGCACGAATCTCCCTCCAATAATGCTTCGAATTCCGCGTCTTCGTACACTTTCGGCCTTCCGCTACGTTCTTTGTCTTCGACGTCAAACTCACCGGTTTCAAACTTTTGAAACCACTCATGACAACTTCTCTCACTTAATGCAGCCTTACCATATGCCCAAACCCAAACAAGTAATCGATGCGCCTCAGCTGCAGATTTCTTCAAATTAAAGAAGTAAATCAAAAGTTTCCGAAAATGATGCTTATTCGGCTCAAAACTCGTCATTTTCGTACGAAACAAAATTATGCGATGCTGATACAAAATCGCTAATATTTCAAAGTTATGGTCTTGCCAGATTTCCAACCTTACGATATGACGTTTTACATCCTATAATTTCAACCATAATCTCCTGGTGGGGCCATCTTTTGTCAAACGGTGGAGGCTTATTTGTACTCCCAATAATTTTCACAGTAGCCTATCCCTTAAATGCTCTTGCCTCGAGAACTAAACAAGATCGCAGAACATACATATGGATCGTTCGGATAAGTATCGATACGAGGCAACGAGGTTTTCCTTTTGGACATTACTTTACGGGTCACCCTGTATATATATGATATCCAATCATTATTATTATTGTTATTAATGCGCTGCTCTGCCAATTAATTCGCAAATATATATACGTAAGCAAACATTTTTTATCGTACGTACAGCCATATCGATGACCAAACCGGTCATCCCACGGTACCACTGTTCTGTCCATTGATCTACTCTCCCTGAAATAGTGCAAGCTCCCGCATTGCTTATAAATAAATAAATATATATATAGGGTGTCCTGTTATGAAGTAATAATCCTGCAACTGTCGATAGGTCAGATCACGTTTTTTATCTGATTCCATTGACTCTAAAAGACACCCTGAATTTTTTTTTCATTTTTCGAAACAACCCTTTGTGAAAACAAAAAAATTCCGAATAAACCATCTCGATTTGAAAATCTGAAAAAATATGCTGGAATTTCAGTTTAGTAAAAGTCCCACGGTTTTCGAGATTTTTTCCTTTATGTTGTTTAAATAAAAAATCATCAGCGTTTGGTTTTTTGCGTGCCATGTCTACAAATTATATGAATCGACAGCAACTAAGCAACTTTTTAAAGTAATTCTTACGATATGCGTAGTATATTCTTTTTTACACTCCAGGCTATCAAAGTCAGATGTTCGAATTGGTTTGTATGAGAATTCTGCATAAGTTTTTTTTTCATAAAATTTGCTTGACATCTCAGGTTACAAAGAAGACTTTTCTAGATAAAACAAATAACCAAGAGCATATTTTTTAATCGGGTAAAAAAAATTATCATTTGTAGAAATGGTATACGACAAACGAAAAGCGGATGATCTTTATCTCGAGAACCGTGGAACTTTTACTAAACTGAAATTCCAGCATATAGTAGGACGTTATCTGACCTATCGCCAATTGCAGGATTATCCATTCACAACAGGACATCCTATTCACACACACACACACATATATATATATAAGTGTACTCCCATATATATATATGTATATATCCCCTGAGAAAATTTTTCATTCCTCGTTCAAGACACAGTGAATTCAACGTATACGTGGAAATCCGGACATCGATGCGGAATTGTTGACGAGAAATCGAGTCGTACGCCGTTGTGATCTATCCATTATGAGCTCGGATCAGTATCCGGTTTCGTTCTTCCGATCGAAATTGAAAGTGTTGCCATATTTCGTCGTGAGTCGATCTCGATCGATTAGCGACGTTCGACTGGTCTTGTGGAATTTCTACCGATCGTCTTGTCGATTTCTACCGATCTGACGCTCATTATTTACATTATATACCGGCCGTGAGGAGGGAGGGGTGGGGGGGGGGGGATACGCCTAACATCGCGTTGATATGCAAGATTGAGGGACCCTTTTTTATATGATGGAAATAGTATAAAAAGCTATTTTTATTTTATTTTAGATGAATTTTTTCAAAATCCTAAACACTGGAATCGATTTTTAGAAAAATTATCATAAATATTCGTAAATCAATTATCTCAAATGTGACGGCACCGAATACCACGGTACGCGATGATGTCACGGTTTTTAGGATTTTGGAAAAAAAGTTTGGAATTGTAATAAAAATCAAGATTTTTCAGAGCCAAATAACTTTTGAACGTTTTAAGATAGCATCCTGAAAAAAAAACAATTTCGTGCTGAAATCTGAAAGAGTAGTTTGGTTCTAAAAAATCTTTATTTTTGTTACAATTTCGAATATATTTTTTTTTATCCTAAAAACCGTGACGACATCGCGCATCTGGGAATTATAATAAAATGGGATTGTGACAAAAATAAAGATTTTAAGCCGTGTAACCTTTTACGATTTTAGGCCGAGATCGTTTTTTTTTACAGTTTTAGGAAAAACAGATTTCGGGTGATAGGAGAAAGAATTTTTAGGATCGAATTTTCAGCATTCTAGAAGGAAATATTTTTCAAAAAGATAAAAAAAAAGGATGTTTTAGAACTGAGTGATTTTTTAGAATTCCGAGTTGCAGCAGTTTTTTGTAATCTAGCAAAAAAAGACTGGATAATAATAGAAGTAAAAACTTTTAGAAAATATCAATCCTTTTAGTATGAAAGGTCACAATTCTTACTTTAGAATTTTCGGTCGAGCCAATTTTTGACAATAATGAAGCTAAGAACTTTCACGACCAGGCGATTTGCTGCACTCTTCCATCAAACGAATTTTCAACACTCTAAAACGTTTCGAATTTTTAGAATATTACATTATTCCGGAAACAACTTTCCGGATAACGCTAAAATGATCTTTCGAGAACAAAATCATTGCGCTGATAAAAAAAATTCAGAAATTGAGAGAAAATATTAATAAATTTCCGCGACGTAACAATTAAAAAAGAAAAAATGTCAATCATCCGGTGCGGTGAAAGAACGGGATCACTCGATGGCGTGCACCCGTTCGGAACTTCCGTTTCGTGATATGGAACAATCACGAACGGACGCTTCACTCACGGTTGTCGATATGTTGGTGTCCGACGAAAGAGCGGGATTCCGAATCGATAATTATCGCGGCATTGACGAGTGAACGGTAAAACGTACCGAGAATGTCATCGGAGAGCGGTCTGTCTTGATTTGCAAGTACAACAACGTGCGATGACAATTGAAAATTCTTGTAAAAACTTATTCAACAATGTACGTGCATACATACATACACACACACATATATATATGTATATATATGTACAATGTATATATATATATATATATATATATATATGTACAATGCAAAATGATTTGTTGCAAAAGTTTAAACAATTTCCGGCAATACTAGAGATAGAAAGAAAAGAATTACGGTTCGACTTTTCTTAAAAGGTTTTTTCCTCTCGTTATTTCTTTAGGAATGATCATTTTAAGGGTAGTTTTTTAGATTTTTACTCTTAGTATCGCCGAAAATTGATCATACTTTTTTTTGGGTTTGCTAAATAATTTTTTTTTTTCATCTAAATTGCTATTTTATAACATAGTTTCTAAAATTTTATTTTCAGTACTGCCCTGAACGGGCGAAATTTTTGTTCCAATTTGTGAAAGAAAAAAGTGGTTTAAAAAGAATTTTGGAAGGTCCAAGGTTCGATTTTTATCGTTGAACCTTCGAAAAATGGTTATTCTAAATTTTGTCAGCAAACCCGAAAAAGCCAAATGAAAGTTGAAACGAATTAAAACGACACCGAAGATGAAAAAAAATTCTAATTTATCAGGAAACTTGCTTGCCGACTCATCATTGTTACCGACCGCGGGTATCGTCACTGATCTCTTTTTGACTTATCGCTCTCGCTGCCTCTCGAAGGTGGTCGGCATGTTACCTCGTGCAGAGAAATTTTACAGCACACCAACTCGATCCTACTCGTATCCTCGTCAAACAGATATCTGCGCGACCCAACGCTGCTTTTTTCTCAGGTTCATATTGAAGCTTTTCCCAGTCGGAACTATTGCTCCAATTTTTATTCACAAAATTCTGCACTGAAAAATGGGAAAAACATTAGCGGACTAAAATAATAAGAAAATTTAACGATAGGAATAAGCTTATTTTTCTACGGTACTTGAGTTACTTCTGAAAACGAATTAACCGAGTAGGTGAATCGCAAAAAAGTTTAATTTAGCTTTAATTATGCTATCAAATTTGCTTTCAATATATTTTATCAAATATCAGCCATTCAAGTTTTTTTTATGTATTCAAAGTTTCAAATATATTCTATAAAATTGTTTCTTGATTCTATTAAAATGTTTAATACAGCTTTAACCATTCTATTTAAATTGCTTCAACTATAATCTATCAACGATATTCTATTTTTAAATCCAATTAATTTCCAAGTTCAAATATATTATATGCAAATTCTATAAAAGTGTAAAGTTTCAAATATATTCCATTAATTTTTTCTCTTCTATCAAAATGTTCAATTCAGCCCTAATTATTCTATTCAAATTGAACTAAAGTTTACTTCAATTTTAGTACCTCAATTGAGAAAACTGGATTCAATTGAATTCATTAAAATTAGATTCTCCTAATTAACTTCCATAAAATCAACATTTTTACTAATTCGCAGACGGATTAACAAAGTACTCAAACCACGTAATTGCCTCCGATTCAATTAATTTCAATTGTATCCAAAAATCATGTCGTTAATCCCTGGACAATAAATAATTCTACCAAAATTGAAATATCTATTACTAATATAAAGTTTTAAATATAAACTATTCATTTTTTTATTTGACAAAAATGTTTGTTAAATTCAGCTCTGATAATTTTACTCAAATCGAAATCAAGGTTACTTCACTTTTGATACCGCAGTTTAAAAAATTAACTCAATAACAATAACATTCTCCTAATGTATAATACTTTCATAAAATAGACATTTTCGATCAATTAAAAATCCAATTAATTCAATAATAAATTAACGTCCTCGAAATGTGTATTTAAAAAAATTGCAATCCCCACGATCGAAGTAGACTCAAAGTTCATCATTTTTTTGACCCTTCATTTCCGTTCAACATTTCTTCGACTCTGCACTGATTGTCATAAAATGATGATGTACCACGAGTCTAAAAGACTTTTAGCCAGGCAGGAGTTCTCGTGCCAAGAAAGATCTTCAAATATCATCAAACTGACTTTTGAAGTGCACCAGACACCACTCGAGACGCTCGTCAGTTTCACGGCTTTACACTTTCGCACCTCTGGCGCACGCCCCTCGTGTACCGTCGGAGCTTTAAAATGGCAAGCTCCGAGACAACGCGAGGGCGACACTAATGATGAGGGTATTCAACGGCTCCACCCTATAGCCGTATACCCACCCTCTTGGGCTTCTCTCTACACTTTAACGATAAATCGGTCCTCCACTCGCTCTTTTGTTCCGACAGTGACGAGACAAAATGTCGCTAACGATCATCCTCTTGCGAGTTGAGACCTTAAATACGCGGGCTTTTTTCCGATATATACTCATACACCATTATTCTTTTTATACTAGTTTTTTTAAATTATCATTTCTAATGCAGTCAATTTATGTGATTGCGACGTTTGCGTTGTTGGAACGCAACGAGAATTTATTGTTTTTTTACCGCGCGGATTTTATTCGGCCGATTTGGGCTGTGAAAATTGCTCAAACGCTTTTACGGATTTTTATTAGAGATTAAAATTGATTGCACATTCGTTCGGGTCAAAATGACTCAGGGTGTCAAAAAGGGTTGATGGAAAAAAAAATTGAAGAACTGCACACGTTTTGCCCGAAAAAATCCACAAAAAATCCACTTTTCAAATATGTATATATAATAGGGTGGCTAAAAAAAATATATTTTCTTTTCGCGGTACTCAGCGGAAAATGTCACTGCGTTATGAACAAGTAATTCATACAAAATTTGAGAGGCCTAAACATTTTTTTAGGTAGTGCTCAAACGACTTTTATTTTTTTTTCTCGATTTTTCGTCAATTTTTTTCTTCATTTGTCATCTTACTCCCAAACAACATATTATTAAAAAAAAAACACGCATACTTGTTAGAAGTTCAGTGATGTTAACACCGTGTTCTTGTTCACTAAGTGGTTGATATAATTTTCACAACCGAATTACATATATTGAATCTTAATCGGCGAATACAAATTGTTTATGGTAAAAAAAAAATATTTAAATAAAAATTGTCTATTGTTACAGAAAAAATTAAATCAAGACTTACATTGGATCACGCACCGAGTTTTTGTGCATCGAGATAAAAAAAAATGTATACTCCGATAATCATGAAAAAAAAAAAACACGAAAAAGGCGTTTGAGCACTGACTAAAAAATTGTTTAGAATCCTCAAATTTTGCAAAACTTTCTTTTTCTTAACATACTTCAATTTTCCGTTGAGAAAAAAAATCAACTTTTTTTTAACCACCCTAATATATATATATATATATATATATATTTGAAAAATGCAATAACATTTTTATATTCGTGTAACATAAACATCTTATCGATTGCCTGATTTTGTCTGGTAGGAAAGAAAGAATTACCCATTTTCGTAAATTTAAAGATTTTTTAATTTATTGTACTTCATTCTTATTATCATTATTACCATTGATAGTGTGCATCTGTGAGTAATATATACTAACAGAAAAGCTTCGAATATATTAAAATAGTCCGTTATTTGTTTTTTATTACCAGAAAATAACGGACTATGTTCATGTATTTGAAGCTTTTCTGCTATATTTAAATATTATTATTATCGATATTATGTGGGTGAATGTTGGTTACAGGGAAACACCGTGCATTCTTGCTTTCTCTTGAATTTTGTGACGTTTTTATTGTTTCAGGTGAGTAGCAAATGGGGACGCGATTCGAACAGTAAAAAAAAGGATCTCGTTTAATCAAAATACTTGATTACTTATACGGTGAGTACATCTCGCGAAGTCTGCCACCGATTATCGAGAATGTTGTCGTTTGCGTAGGCAAAAAAGCGACAAAATTTCCTTTGTCGATATTGCTTACAAAATTACATATATAAATATAGATACTCCGGTACATATGTAGGGTGTCTCAAAATGACCTGACATTTTTATTTATTAAGGCCTCATACACACTTGTAGCGGGCGAAGGGACGAGATTTTCTTGATTTTTTTCTCGATGGGCCAATAAATGTTTATTGAAAAAACTGTGAACAACATCGATTAGTACATATTTCCATGTACTTGTACAATTTTTTTTATTCAAGAATATTTCAAAATGTCCGAACTCCAGCTGCCTCGGGATGCCTTCACAAAAGTACGCTATTTTTATATATTTTTTTCTCTGCAATAAGGTCGATAACCGACCCTGAAATTTTACAGAGACTAAATATAATTAGTGAAGTTGAAAAAAAAATTATGAAAATCCTATGAATTGAAGCCTGTCGATAGGACTACCTCAAAGTTAATTTATTCATACTAACGTGGAGTCGTAGATTCCAGGATCCTCTACAGCCTCTAAAACATTGATTTGATACTACCTACGAGTCATTCTTCCTCCTCTTGTGGCTGCTTGCGCTTGCTGCTCGAAATACCCACAAGTTATAGGTATTTCAACTGCTGGTAGAAATACCTATAACTGCGAATCTAATGCTCCGATCTTTATGAAATTTGGCGAAAATATTATTATATTATTATAATTATGATAATTATTAATTATTAATATATAATTATAATAATTAATAATTAATAATTATATTATATAATAATAATAATAATAATAAATATTATTATTTTTCCGACCATCACAAGTGTATATAAGGCCTTAATGAAACGTATTATTTACTTGAAAGGTACGAATATTTTTGTTTTCATATAAGGTACAAACATGAAGGTCATTTGTGGGACACCATATCCGATAAATGGCCCCCTCGCCCCTCCTTGCAAACGTTAACTCTTTTGGCGCAATTTTCAATAACATTGCTTCCTTGAGCTAATTGCTAAAATTGCTTCATGAGCTTCGGAGTGGTCTGTGGATCATTGGCATACACGTTTCCTTTCAGATGAGCCCAAAGAAAGAAGTCCAATGTCCAATACTTTTTGAATAAATAATACGTTTCCTACGTTTGTTATTTTACGTTATACGTTTATTGATAAAGTTATTACGTTTATTAATAAAGTTATACGTTTATTGATAAATAAAAATGTCGGGTCATTTTGAGACAGCCTTTCCCTGCTACCAAATAATTCGGCCATCTGGAGTATCGCGAAGATTCTAGAGTCGTGGATATTTCACGTGGGCAGGAAATCTGCGTGTAGGCATACCCGGATGTCCAGTTTCTCGTGCGAGAGTTTTGATTACGTGGGACTGCAAAAAGCCACAATGTTTGTGTGCACATGACAGGGGGGGCGGAGGGGGGGGGGGTATCACTGCAATCCTAATATCGCGCTCATTTTTTTCTCCCTGTTGCCTCAATTGTCCGATAAATAATTTAAAAGTCAAGTCGATCGGCCTACGTGGCCCACTGTGCACAGCCTCGTTTGGGCCCCTCGAGGGCGTTCACCAGGCTCGAAAAAATTTCCTTACTCGCGCGACCATGAAATTACCGGTTTTTCCAATTTGCTCACTTTCGGAATTACTCGAAATAGTAGGATCTTTTTTTTTGCCTCCTCTGTCAAAGAGCAAACGATAGTGGGTATTGGGGGTCACATATGGAATAAAAGAGTGGGGGGAGGGAGGGGGAGAGAGAGAGATAGAAAGGAATAGTACCGGAAGCGGTGGATAGCGGAAGCTTCCGGCCTAGCGGTAACGGCAAACCCGGATAGTGATTGCGATAAGAAAGTCGTGAGAACGGCATTTCCTTGTCAGACTGATCGAAAACCGGCAAACGACGTGACTTTTCTCTTTTTCTTCTCCCTCCATACCGCTATGGCTTTATTCAAGCCGTTCTGTGATCTTAAGGCGGGATTCTACTTCGAAACCATGAAAAAAACGCTATTTTCGTGAATTTTTTCTGAGAATACTATTAAAGATATCGATATGGGGTTTAAACAGTTCAATAAATACACTCTTTAAGTACATAAAAAAATTTTTTTTAATGTATTTTATTCATTTTTTGTACACGTAAAATATGTTTAAAGCCAACGCCTCGAAAAGCAGGTACCGTTGCCGTGGTCGTGAAATCTTCCCGACGGATGGTCTGAAACAAAAAAATCAAATAGTTTCATGTTCAGTATGTCTTCAGGAACCGACCTAACTAGAATATTTTATATACGTGCAAAATTAACAAAATGGCGGCTAAAATACAAAAAAAAGAAATGCGTTTTTTTTGGGTCTTTTTTTGCAATAAAAAAATAGTTCTAATCAAAATTTTAAGTTGATTGTAGTTAGGTCGGTTGGTACACACATATAGAATATGTGTTCCAAATTTCATAAGGATCGGTTCAGTACTTTTTGAGTTATCACGACCACGGTACTTGAAAATGTCGTTTCGAGAAAAACGCGTTTAAAGTTTTGGTGAGTGATAAATCGTAGAAAAAATTATCTTACCCTCAATCAGCGATGCCTGGGCCTTATAATATGCCTTCGACGTATTCCAGGTGGGTGTTTTCATCCAATTTAGCCTTTTCAAAGTTTCAAAGTAGAATCCCGCCTTAAATTCGGAAAAAATTAAAATATCACGCCTGGGAAAATTTGCCTCGGCCGGATGAGACCTAATCGGGAACTAGTGGGTTCTACTTTGACACCAAAAAAAAAACCATGCGGCTCTCCATGTTTTTCTTCTGAAATGTGTATCGGAATGACGAGGTCGGGATTTTACACACAATTGATACGTAGTCTTGCCTACTTCGGGTTTTTTTAAAATTGAAATACATTGATAAACAATTATGTTATTATTATTTACGGAGAGCGCCACTGTCGCTGCTTGCTGATCTGCGTGGGTGGTTCCGGCAACTAGGGGAATCGCAATTTTTTTTATATGTTCTTCTTGGTATAATAGCTGAGCTTTCGTATGGCTTTTTTTGACATTTTTTTTTACTTTTCTGACCCTCTGAAAATTACGAAGATGGCAGGCGGGAGAAAAAAAAGTTCGATTTTCGACGAAAAAATCAACTTTAAACGTTTGTTATTAACGAATGGATAAACATATTTTTAAAACCCAGCGGGCCACCCAGCGGGGATCGCAATTTTTTAAAAATATCTTTTTGGTATAATTGTTAAGCTTTCGTATTGCTTTTCTGACATTTTTTACTTTTTTGACCATCTGAAAATTGCGAAAATGGCAGGCGGCAGAAAAAAAGTTCGATTTTCGACAAAAAAAAACAACTTAATACTCAAATACTCAACTTAAATAAACATATTTCAAAAAATCAGCCGGACAAACGATAGAAAATGTTATAAACTACGCTCTGTCCGAATTTGAATAATTAAAACATATTTTTACGAAATCTTCGTTGCAAATAAAGGAATATTTTTCAAGCACAATTTGATCGGCATGTACAAAACCGAACTTCGATATAGTATGATAATTTATGGGATAACGGATGGGCTGCTCCCAGCATCGTGTGTATTTTTTCTGCCCACGTTTATCGCTATATCCGGCCGCGATCGCAACGCGTACCGCAGAATTCGCGAGGAACAACGGCTGTTATACGGCAACCTTGATTTTTGAGAAATTCCCATTGGTATCCCCCCCCCCCCAATACCACGCTTTAGGCCCACTGCACATCGAACAGAGAAATACGAAAACTTGAAATGCCGTTTGTATTTTTGAACTCGCCATGTTTGCTGTTATTTTTAATAGTTAAAATTATTAAAATATTGCTATATTATTATGTTATTTTATTTAAGTAAAATAAAATGTGATAACATGATAAATAATATTTCAGTACTTTAATAAGAACAAATATAATATATTGGTGATATAATACAAGAAAAATTATTATATTTGAGAAGAGAAACACAAAATATTTCAATTATGAAAAAAAAGGTTTATTAACAAAATTTCCAAATACTTTCTTCCTAATTCAAAGTATCGCTGATTCATCTGATATGTTATAAATTACGCGTTTTAAACTTCTTCATTTTTCGAAACGAATTTTCAAATTTCGAATGTAGATTTCCCGACTTGCGACGATTCGCGGCGAGCGTCATCGAATATACAAAAATATTTATCCTCCCGGCTCGGGCAAACATTATCGTATCCACAAACGAAAAAAGTAAAAAAGAAAATACCAAAAAACCTAAAAATAACCTCTTTGGTGAAAAGACGACTTCGTTGTTGATATATCCACCGCTATATAGCGAGGCGAAATAAATGAGGGAAACTTCGCGTTGTTGATATATCCACCGCTATATAGCGAGGCGAAATAAATGAGGGAAACTCGTACGATCTGCGTGGCCGTTTCGGAGCGCACGTATAGTGCGAGATTCAACGATTTTCGTGTTTTGCCAAGATAGCGAGAAATAACAAAAAGTTCGCGGTGAAATAACAAAAATCTTTGAGCGCCGACAGACCGGAATTGCAAATATTCGAGTGACAAGCCTATGTTGAACACTGATCTTTACGCGACCGCAAAAGCCCAGAAGCGCATGTGGAGGAGCGCTGGAAATTGAAAAAAAAATGAATATCTGTAATAATAAATCTAAATTAAAATAATTACATTTATTTAAATACAAATAATTTAAATAAATTTAAATTCAAATAATTTAAATAAATTTAAATTTAAATAATTTAAATAAATTTGAATGTAAATAATTTGAATAAATTTAAATTTAAATAATTTAAATAAATTTAAATGTAAATAATTTAAATAAATTTAAATGTAAATAATTTGAATAAATTTAAATTCAAATAATTAAAATAAATTTAAATTTAAATAATTTTAATAATTTTAATAATTTTAATAAATTTTAATTTAAATAATGTAATATTAAAATGAAGAAAAATCTTCCGTTTAATCGTCTGTATGGGTTTTTATGATAAATAAATGTCTTGAAATAAGCGACTACGAAAATGTATTTCCGGAAGATTCTCAATGAACTCTCCGGAGCATCGGCTGTATATTCGCGGCAATTGTAAACGACCTGGTTTCAATGGGCACAAGGTCCAATCGTGTGTTTGAATTAGTCTTTGAAAGTCTCGACGTTCCGCGTTACTACGTCAAAATGCAGGTTCGAGGAAAGTTGATAATGAAAAATCGAAATTATCTTCGGAATAGTATTTGAAAAATTATAACCCGACTTATCCAACTATAAAATATTTATAGTAGGCTAAGTTTCAGAAAATGCCGGTCAATTTACTGGACGATCATTAGAGATCTATTATCAAAGACAAAAATGTGACTTTTTATTCAGCGGCTGATATCTCAGCGACAAATTGCCGTACAGCGCCGAACAAAAAACCGAATTAACACTAAACGATGAAGTTCAATGACCCTAATATTGATCTAGTTATAAAAAAAACGTCTGAGCCCAGGCACAACTTTGAAGAAAAAATAAAATGTTGCCATTTTGTATCTTCTGATATTTCTTTTCGTCGCACAATAAGTGTTGCACAAAAAAAAAATTCATCGAAAGATCTCAAAACTAGAAACTTCAAGCTTCAAAATGCTTTTTTCTTCATCTCTATACAATTTTTCACGAAGTAACAGCCTTTCAAAAATAATTTAACACGGGAAAAAAAAATCTACTCTAATTCTTCTGGATGAGTGTTATTTTTTTTTAAATCAAATTGTAGACATAGAGAATAATAGATCTACATATCTGATGTGAACCTTCAAACTAATATGACAATTTGAATATTAATTTACTCGCATGATTAAATAGAATATTACAAATTGTTATGTAAAACAAAGACGTTAAAATTTATTGTATAAAATCATTGAAAAAAGTTTATTTTCATTTTTCATCATAATCATCATCGAAATAATTTAATGGAGTCGTATCATCGGTGCAAGCTTCACCCTCGGGTGTTGCACTTCCCCGCACCTACCGACAACTCCCCTATGGAGTTTTAGACTCCGGAGAGGTGTCTCGCGGTTGCACTTTTTGTTCTTGCTTATTGGTTTCTCACCCTCGAAAATCCACTGGAGCGTGCGCGATCGATTCCGCGTTTGTTTTTTGTCTTGCGAGTCGTCAATACAATTCGAATCGGTTCGTTGCCACTTTTGTCCTCTACGGAGCCTTCTCCCTCGCCTCCTTCCAGCTTCCAGCCCTTTATCTCGCTGATTAATTGCACTCCCACCCGTCTCAGGATGGAGGACGAGCCGTAGTGTAACTTTATATACTTAAGTGGCGAGTAATTTTATATAGGTGGTTTATATAAGTATTGGGTTTATATAAGTTTATATAAGTTTTTTAAGGTTTATATTTAAGTTTATATTTAAGTATATATTTAAGTTTATATAAGTTTTACTTACTATTTACTTATATATTTATATTTATATTTTATATTATATTTTATTTACTTACTTATATTTATATTTTTTTACTTACTATTTACTTATATATTTAAGTTTATATAAGTTTATATAAGGTTTATATAAGTAATTGGGTTTCATTTGTTTGGGTTGGATAAGTACTTTCACGTCGTTGAGTGACGAGTAATTTTATATAGTTCGATATATTTAATTAATATACTAGATGATGCTGCAGCTTGCATCGTAAGGATCGAAAGGCAACGAAAATTTACTTTCTTTTTTTTTATTTTCTTATTCTTATTACTATCCGACATTTTTTTGCAGATTCGGATTACATATCCCTAATATAAGGTTTCTCAAAAACGTTTTAGAGATTTTCACATACTAAATGTGGAAAAACGAGTATTGTGAAAAAAAAAAAAAAAAAATTCACAGACTAAATGTGCAAAAATGGGTATTATGAAAAAAAATATTGAAAATAAATATAGAATTTTTTCAAATTTAAAACTCATGACTCCTCGAGGGCTTACACCTTGTTGAAAATTTGGAAAATATCGATTTTCGCTTTCCGTCGGGTTCTCAAAACGTAATTTCGACGGATAATAAATTTAGCATTATAAAATATCGAAAAATTTGAACGGAAAATCCGTTCAACATTGAGGGACTTATGGGCGTTTATAGGTACATTCTGCGAACTGACGAACTTCAAACACGTTTTTCTCAAAATTCATTTTTCTGGACCGATGACCGCGATCATATGTCAAAAACCACTGCGCCGATCAACTTCAAATTGTACAAGCTTTTTTTACATATCAAAAAACAGTGCTTGAACGAACGATTTTTTTCGCTGCACACTTTTTACATCAACTAACTTTTCTTGTGTTCTTTTCAAATGAAATCGACACTTCCACTTTGGGCGGCGGCCATTTTGTCAAAAATCAATATTTTATTAAATCCTTCATCCAAGCACTAGATCATTTCTTGCAACAACTAAATACGTTTGATTTTTTGCATTTCTGTATTTTTTTAAATACAAAAATTGTCGAAGATAAAATATCTCTATGATGTAAAAAAAAGTTGGATACCTGCATACGTCTTCCGTGAAAAAATGCACGAACATTTCTCTTTTTCTTGGCTGCAAGCTAAGTGTAACCCTTTAAGGGGAGAGATATCTTCAGCCGAGGAAGAAATTGCTGATTTCCGTTACCTTTTTTTTTAAAGAAAGATTTCTTCACCATTTTCGAGACTTAAGCTATGTTTTGTTACTACTTTTGGCTGCTAAATGGTATTTTTTTTTTTTTTATTACTCTAAAAATGGCGGACGTATTCTTCTTCTAAACGCGTTGCGGCGGATGTCAGACGGCGTAACACGTAGCATTGAAGGGATTAATCCAAATAAAACCAACGACGATTCTTCTGTTATTAACACCCATACGCAGGATATGAACCGAGAAAAAATGAGAAATGTTGAAAATCGATGAAACCGTACGTTTCGAAACAAAAAGATTGAATTTTTCAATTAACAAAAAAAAGATTTTCTTTTTGTATTAACAAAATAATTTTAACTTAAATTAAATTAACTTACTTACTTAAATTAAATTAACTTAAATTAAAGTATTAATTTAAAATTAAATTAACAAAAAAAATATTTTTTTTTTGTTAATTTTCCCAACCCTTTAGGGTCATCTTTTAGACAACAAGGTTAGAAAGATTTATACCAAAGTTCATCAGAATCGTTTGATTAGTTTTTGAGCTAACCGTCACGCCAGTTTTGAAAATGCAGTTTGGAAGACCGTGCCATTCCTCCGTCGTTTTTAAATATTAATTTTTGAAAAATATACACTAACAACAAAATATACACTAACAAATATACACTAACAGTAGCAATGAAACATACCCTAAGTCTCGAAAACAATCAAGAAATATTTTTTTTAAAGTCACGAAAATCAGCCAATTTTTTCCTCATCCTAAAGGTACCCCCCCGCCCCCCCCTCTAGAAAAACAATTATCACGAGCATTACTGTCAAAAAGTCTCCGCTGTTCAACGAGGCGTGTCACCGTAACGAGACATTGTCATCGTTGTTCGAACGAGCGATCATTCTATTATATTATTCATCGCCGTGTAAAGAAAAAGTAAAAAAAAAATCGAAAGTGCCACTGCAATTCTTAAGAGAATGCTGGTACTACTCGTTTATTCGCGTATAGTAGTCTCGCGAGCATTCTCACGATTTTGCACCGTTCCGACCAGGTGGAACGAGACGTAGCAAGAGAGAGAGTGAAAGGATTGCATATTGCTTGGATAACATCGTGTTTTATATACATAACGTTTTATTTTCATGGGTGACCAACACGCGACGTTAAACGAGGCAAATCCCACCAATGATTCACCGTCTCGAACACTCCTCGATGCTGCTAAACGATCCTGACTGCTGTTACATTTTTACCCTGTTTTTATTCGGTCCTTTTTTTCCATTCGTTTTATTATTTTTTTCACTGTAAGACTCGCGGTCTGACGTAACTTTTCTCGCAGCGGTAATTGAGAGTCAATGACATTTGTGGGAATTTTCAACGGCCTGGCAAAAAGAATAAAATGATTACTGAGCGTGGCGAAGCAAAACATAATCATCGTGGTATTGCACTGTGACGTGGACACATTGATAAGCATGCGCTGGACATCGTAACGCGTTATTTTAATTTACTTATATAGAAGGTGTCCCGTCTAAAGTGTCACGAACTGCTAGCAAGCAAAGGCGATGAAAAAATTTTTTTAACGCGTTACCCCCACTTGTAGCGCAAAAAAAGGCCTTTTTCATGAATTTTTTTAAAGAAAACTACAAAATTTTTTTAATCGATCAATATAGCATCTTAAAGAACACATCTTGAAGAACTTTCAGTAATTTTTTTATTGAAAAATATTACATTGTTTAGTAGCAAATGGCCGTCAATGAAATAATGTTTTTATATACACGGTTTGCGGTGACCAACATTGCGGCGAAGTGGATCATCTGAAAAAAAAATGCGGATGGATTTAGTCAAATATAAGTATAAACTAGTCTTTAATCGAAGGATTTTAAAAAATATTCATTTTTCACAATATGGCGGACAGTCAAAGTTAATGGTTCGATTTTAACGAAAAAAAACGGCCGTTTTTTTGCTATAAAACGGCCATTTTTTTTCGAAAAAAAAAATCGAACGATTAAAGACTACATTTTTATGTATTGAATAAGCCTGCAAAATTTCAAGAAGATCGGTTCATTAGTTTTCGAGTAATCTTGGTCACGGACTTCAGAAATGCCATTTTGAGAAAAACGCGTTTAAAGTTTCAATTTCAGTTCTTCAATTCACGGATTCTTCTCTTTTAACGCTCATATCTCAGTCAATTTTGTTCGGATCGAGTTGAAATTTTCAGGACATATTCTCACATACTTATACTTCAAAAAAATGCAATAAAAAATCAATTTTTCCAAAATCGCAATTGGGGGTAACCCCTTAATAAATTTTGTTCGCGTCTGGGGCGTTGTTCGAAACGTTTTCTTTTTGTTGCAATTCGGGCTTTCTGAGATAGCAGTGTTTAAGGGGTTGTAAGGGACCGTCTCAGGGTGACGGCCTTAAAAATGTTGATTTTTGATGATTTTCTTTATATTTTTTTTTATACGAATAAAGCAGACCAATAATCGTTTTGAATTTCTTTCATTTTGTAAATTAATTTTTTTAATTCACAAGTGAATTTAAAAAACGAAAGAAAATCGAAAGTATTATTGGTCTGATTTAATGTTTAAAAAATCCCTTTTTTGTATATAATTATAAAATAAAATTATAATATGTAATTGCGCTGGATGATGAACACTCCTACCCGTTTAAAAATCGCTTGATTGAACAAAAAAACGAAACACATTATTAATCAGCATTGAAAAACTGTAGAGCGTTGTATGGAGATTTTTTTTCGTTTTTCTAATGAAGGTAATGCCTACTTAAAATTTAAGTGCCAAATTAGGCCCCTTAACATTGTTTTTTTTTATTAAAAAAGAAAAAAATCAAATGAAAAATAAGTTTTTTTAGAAACCAAGAAAGTCATCAAAAGAATACATTTTCAGAATAAAAAACGAATCACAATTTCCGAGAAATAACGTGAAAATGTCGTGGATAAATTTGAGTTTGTTTCGATAAACTCGAAACGCCCTGTTTCGAAGGGCTTCAAAAAAATATATATATATATATATACATTTGAGGAAAAATGCGCGCAAAGCTGTGAATGCAAGATTTTTATACGAAATCTAACCAAAGTAATTCGAGTAGTTCGACGAAAATCAAATATTTTTGATACTACATACTTTTGGAAAATATCGAAAAAAAAAACGGTTTTTAGCAAATTTTACACCAGGATGGTCCTTTGATCCGGTCACCCTGTAGGTAGACATCCCAAGCACCGGTACGCGTATAGGCCCGCGCATGCATGTATTTATATGTATATTGCCGCTTCGTTACTTTTCCTTGATGCTCTCAACATCAATTACAACGTGGGGTCCGATGATCTCATCTGTCGTGGCGTTTCCCCCGCGCGCTTCCGGTCCCCGCGCGCCGCGACGGTTCCCCAGATGATGGGGCACGTGCCTCGCATTGACACACACACACACTTGAACATTGCAGTCTGTTGTCCGACGATGAATAATGAATTGTGCGAGAAATAAAAAGGCCCTTAATGACCGAGCGCAAACTAACGGTGTACTAATTAAATCAATCTCGATTTGCTGCACGACACTTGTCACAAACACTCACGGGAATATTCCTTTGTGCATCAGTACGGTGAAATATGGCGGTTTTAAAAAATTTGTTGCTCAGTGTATCTAAGGTTATATATATATATATATATAACCCTAGATGTATCCTAGGTTATATATATATATATATATAACCCTAATTTAACAGTAGTAATTTAATTTCGGCCCCGTTGACAATTACACTAAGCAACAAATTTTTTAAAACCGCCATTATTTTATATATTATATATAAAATAATATAGGTAAAATAATATAAAATAATATAGGTTATATATATATATATATATATAAGAAAAGAGGAATGAGGGAAAAGTGAGAGAGCGATGAAAAATGGAGAAGGTTATATGGTCACACCTATAGCTCGTAACGGAGAGTAAATTTCGTCAATTTGTTTTGGGAAAACGATTTTTTCAATCAAATCTTTTTTATTATATATATATAACTATAAAGATTTTATTTCGAGTAATCTGTCGAGTAATAAAAGAATACGTATTATTTATTTATTTGAAATGTAATGAAAATGAATTATTTTTCACTTCCCCACAATTGTTTTACTAAATTTTAGATACGAAAATCGCTCGACTAGTTTTGAAGATGCTTCTTAGGACATCTGCATTCGAAATTTGCACAAACATATTTGGTATAATAATAGAGATAAGAAAATAATCATGTAGAATAGAATTTTTGTTGCGTTCCATGATGCGAACTTTAACACCATGAAACGTCGAGCAGTTTTCGATTTTTTTTTGTTATGCATCATGGAGCATGGTTTTGAGTATCGTTTACAATTTTTGTATCGTAAAATATTCGTGAATGTGGTAGGTACATGGCTTGTGTAAAGCTCTGTTTGAAAAACGTTCTTCGTTGTGACCACTGCTGTTCGGAAACAAGTCATCCCAAATTAAAAAATTAAACCTATTTACTTTTTGCATGAAATTATCTAGTGATTGGACGAAGGATTTAATTAAATGTCGATTTTTGACAAAAATAGTCACGGTCCGGAGTAAAAGTATCGATTTGAGGTAAAAAAAAAATTAATTTAATTTCTAAATACTTCACGTAATATCAGAATAAAAGTAAGAGTATTATTATTATTATTATTATGATCATTATATTTTTATGCCTGAGCTTTTGGGCAATATTTTTTATTTGTTTTGATTATTTTTATTATTTTCCTTATAAGATTTTCTGCCGAGAAAGTTTCATAAAGCCAGCCAGGCAATTTCACTCCATTTTTGTATTAATTAATTAATTAATTTTATATCTAAATTTATTTAGCTTCAAGGAACGTGTCTGGGTTTACCTTTATTTCATATTCTCTAATCCTATTCCGTCATTTACTTCATTAATTTTTTCAACCTTATTTACTCCATTATTTTGTTAATTTTATTTTTATTTTACTTTGAATTCTGTTTTATTTTCAATTTTTTCATTTATCAGTGGATGACGAATTCATGTTTTTTTTTTGTAATTTTTCAATAAATAAAATTTCAATAAATTGAAAGTAAATTAAATACGATTATTTTTATATTCACCGTTCGATGTGCCAGTATTAGCGCAGTCACGATTGTATTGTCAGGAATATTAAGGGCTGTTAACGAGGCTGGTTGGAGAGTCGCAAAAAAAAATTAAAAAACGAAAGAAATCCAGATAGACTCGAACGACCAAAAAGTATCTGAAATATTTGTGCTGCTTTTTGCTGTCATTCGCATCGTCGGTAGATCTCGAAGTTTGGGTTGCCACGTGACCAAAACGGGATTTCCGGTAAGGAAATATTCTCTCGAAGCTAGGAGGGATGTGTCGAGGACACCCCTTGCCCCCTCCTCGTCCCGGACGTCGTATCCTGTCTCAAGTATAACATCCTGTGGTTCAAAGTGTACTTGGGGTGTGTCGGATATTTCAAACAGTCGAGTGTACACGTAACATGTGGTCCAGACTGCGCGGTAACCTCTCTCGTTAATCTCTCGTCGATGTACGTTGCGTGGTCGCTGCTGCATGTCTTCGAAATGCCAAATACCACCTCGCAAATCGTTTCCGAATGATTAATCGTCGAATTGAACAGCCAGTCATTGAACGAATCAAGATAAAATTTGTTGGAAAAAAAAAACTACGGATAACATTTTTCCGTACGTTCTATCTTAATTGGGTATGGGAAAAAAAATATCGAAGTCTGCAGCATTAGAATGCAATTATTATTCTTTTTTTTTGACCGCGTTAATTTTTTTTTTTCGTCGATTAGGCGACGAAAATCACCCAAATTTTTTACGGGATTTTCACCAGCGTTTTGCAATGTAAATTCAATGAAAAGCAAATTTACATCTAGGATTATAGTAAAAGTAAAGAAATGAAGGCATAGGAAAATTATACTTTAGTTGCATATGAAGGATGCAAACGGCAACGTCATAAAGATAAAAAGCACATATGTTAAATATACTAGTATCGAGTGTATATTAAGTAAAGATAAGTTAATTGAAAAAAAATATAATTTTCATTTGATTAAAATAAGAAATTATATTTTTAATACTGATTTAAGGTGGCACTTAAATTACATACATATATATATTAAATTACATACATATATATATATATATGTATAAATAAGTTTATTACTTAAATTAATATATATGGCACTTAAATTACACACACCCATATATATATATATCATAATCTCTTATTTTTATAAAATAATATTGGAATCTTTTCCAATCAACTCTTTTTTTTATAGATTAATATAGATTTTATTTCGAGTCATATGTCGAGTAATAAAAGAATACATATTGTTTATTTGTTTGGGTTTGAACGCCTAAAACAGTACGAGATTGAAGTTTGCATCGCTGAAGTGCAATGAAAATGAATTTTTTCCACTTCCCCCAAAATGGTTTTACCAGATTTTCAGCTACGAAAATCAATCAACCATTTTCAAAGATGCTTTTTAGGAGATCTGGAATTTGCATAAACATATTTGGTATAATGATAAAAATAAGGAAATAATAATACAAAAAACATCTTTCGTTGGTTCATCACCGATGCAAACTTTAACACTTTAAAACATCCAGCAATTTTCGAAAAGGAGAACCACAAGACTCCCTCGAGCAAGCAGAACATCAACAATGATTAGCGCTGGAAAAAGTTGAAACTTCTATTACCGATTTTTTCGAGAACCTTAGCGAAATTTTTGTCTAGCTAGTAAGTTAAAAATATATAGGGTGATATTAAAGATACCACTGCAAAAAAAAACACCACCAAACATTAATTTTAATGGAAAACTAATAAAAAACATTTTATCGAATAAAAATTGAAGTAGCCCTCCAGTATCGTCGACTTTGTTTTTTAATACGCGTGCGTCGAGAAGCTATTAATTCAAATTCGTTAATTACCGACCAGATTGGAGCGCGGGGGTGAAAGGGAAAGGGAGAGGGAGGAGCAGCTGAAGGGAGTTCAAGAACGAACACTCCGCAACTGCACAAACTGTGCACCTCCTCCCTATCTTAATATAGACGGGTTCATCAAGGCTGCTTACTAATTGCCTCTCAGCTTGATGACCCTGCTCTTCGTCCGTGACTGCAACTATGCAGTTATGCCACGAGATAACGGACCCGTTAATCCTACATTTTACTCCTCGACCACTACAAATTGTCGTAGGACGTCGCGTCGATAAATTTGCTCCTCTTGCAATTAGTATAACAGAGAAAAAGACAAAACGCGCGTCTGCGGAACTAGTTATTTAAAAAATTTTTTTTTGCAACGTTACCGTTATTGTAATACTCACATCTGGAATTAATTCTTCGCCAACTATCCTTGCAGTATTGGATCAGTTCTTCGACGATTATTGTTCTTCGACTTTTCTTTATTGCGATTTTTTTGGCTCGTTTATGCCTCGAGAGCTACTGAATCGATTTTAATGAATCTTCCACAAGCACACAGCTTTAAGGGGTCTTCTCGATTTAGACGCTAAAGAGGCTGTTTTCACGAATTTTTTTGACAGGTTTATATTATAGATATTGATATAAAAGTCGTACACTTAATAAATACACTTTCGAAATCGAGTAAAACATTTTTTTATGTATTTGTGTAATCCGAAGAAACTTTGAACGCCTTTTTGGACGGCTTCTTGATAAAATCTTCAAAATTACCGAACCGATCCTCATGACATTTTAACCACGTATTCTTTACAACCATAGCTATAGCGCATATCAAGGAATTTTTTTAAATTTCGACATTTACTTTTTTTTGCCAAAAACGGTGAAAAAACGATTTTTTTTGTTTTTTCGAAAAATATCCGCCATTTCGCTCCTTTTGCATATATACAGAATAGTATGATGTGCGCTATAGCTATTGACATACTGAACCTAAAACCATTTGATTTTTCTGTTTCGGATGATCCATCTCCGAGATTTCATCAACAGCGCAGACCTACACTTTTTTGGGACATTTTTTTAACTACCATTTTCGTCTGTAGTACCAAATTTCATTTAAACGTATTAATAATCAAAGAAGTTATAAACAATCGCGGGAAGGACATTCGAACGTGAGGGGCGAA
The DNA here is from genome assembly GCA_951751655.1 of Ophion costatus. Taxonomy (NCBI): domain Eukaryota; kingdom Metazoa; phylum Arthropoda; class Insecta; order Hymenoptera; family Ichneumonidae; genus Ophion; species Ophion costatus. The sequence goes on from OX632361.1 coordinate 38,344,910, forward strand.
ACGGTGTACGGGATTTTGGCCACCTAGTTGTTTTGAAACAAAAACAAACGATTTTTTTAAATTAATAATATTGGCTAAGACTTGACCGAGTTTTTTTGCCATCGTGTTTCAATCGTCAAAAAAAAAAAAATTGATTGTCTTTCTCGATTTTTTGCGGAAAAATGACATTATTGTTTGGGTTTGTTTGGGTTACATCTAGGCTATTGGGTTACATCGAGGCTATTAAGCTAAAGACAAAAAAATGTTGAGAAGAAAAACATCGGGCAAGACTAAATTACTATTACACTGAATAAGAGTTCTATCGTTGCAATCATTAGTTGAACCTGCCCCTTCAATTTGAGTTGCCACAAGCGACGAACGAGGGTTCTTTATTTTCACAGTAGCCTAAAACCTTAGCTGAATCCACTGGGGGTGAGGGGGAAAGATTTAATGAATAAAAATCCCACATCGTCAGGTAGTAGACCTCTGAAGTGGAAGTGGAAGATGGTCAAAATATTCCATGACCCTAACGAAAACTTTTTTAAATATAGGGAATTGAGGGGGTAGTTTTGTCATCGATAGGATTCCTAAGTGCAGTTTTGACGTCGATAGGACACTTAGGGCATATATATTTTTAGCCATATATTTTCACTAAATTTTGTCACTCTTGTACGAGTATAACATGGCCCTTCAAGTTGACGACCAAAGCAATATATTAAAAATGATCACCTTAACATTACATAGAAGTAAAAGAGGAAATGGCGCCATATTTCGAAAATAAATGAATGTCCTTTTCAAACGCTTTTCAATTTATTTATTATTTCCATATACATCTATGTAAAGCTCAGTTTTTTTTCTTGGCAAAGTGAAAAACATCGTGAGATTGTTTATCCATGAAATATCTTTCTTGATCGAACGATGCACGATGGAGAACCGCTGAAGACTGGCAGTGTCGAGGGGGTTTGCCGAGTACATATGGGGCGGTTTCATTTTATTCATTTTATTCATCTTATTGTGTACACACACGCACGTGTACACGATATAGAACTAACGAGCTCTATGTAGCGCGCTCTTTCTACCATAAAAGACCGTCCCTGTATTATAAGCTGTCTCCCCCTCCCTCTACTCTCTCGCTTTGCCCTCTCGTTCCCTTGCCGCCTTTCTTTCTTTTCCCGTCTCTCTCGCTCTTTTTGATTTCTCACCGCCTCTCTCTCTCTCTCTCTCTCTCTCTCTCGCTCTCTCCCTCTCTCTTTTTTCCCCCCTTTTCCCATCCCATAATATTTTTCTCTCTTTCTACTCCTTTCTCTGTCCGTCTCTGTTTTTGGCCCTCCCGTGTGCGAACTTTATGATCCAGTTCGCCATGGGTCTCCCCCTTTCTTTCCTTTCACACAGGTCGATGGGCCCCGACAAAATCGACCTTGTGCCGTGCTCCAAAGGTCCCTCCTGCAAATACGAAAATACCCCCCCCCCCCCCTCATACGTGCGCCCATATGCGTGCGCATAAAACGCGTGCGGCGCGTCATCAATTTCGAGCCAATACGACAAATTGACCTCCCACCAACAATGGCACTGCTTGTTCGATTACCGAGCTCGCACCCAATGAGGGGATTTTTCCGAAACTTTCAGGCTCCCCCAAACGAGGTGTAAATCCCCCAAACTCTGTGGACGAGCCCTCGACGCGTTTGCGGTGTACGAACTTTCAGAAATTCGCTACAGATTGGGTATGGAAAATAAAGGGGAATTTTTTAAAGATATTTATCGTTGCTGGATGTGTAGTCAAGCGAGTAGACGCGAGCAGGATGCAGATTTTTCGTGGATGGATTTGTGGCCATTATGTGTGGCCCTAAAGCCAAGGCTGCTTCAGACGCAGTTGTGGACTGCAGTTTTTGCTAAAGGTCTCGTAAATGGTGGGCTGTGGGAAAGAGTAGACGGGGACCATTTTGGCCGACGAGAGGATTTCCTACAATTGCTGTATTTTATATGGAACGTCATCGTTTTTGGAGGTTCTTCGATATTGCGGAGTTGAAACGAGTGGAAGTATTTTAAAAATGGCTCTTTGAGCATATCTTCCGAGTGGTTCGCCGTACAGTGAAGTTCTTATTATCAATATTGTAGAGCATAGAATTCCCTACAAATTTGATATCCGAAGTTTATTCGTAGGATCAATAGTTCGGGATCTATAGCGCGACGAACATTGCCGTGTTTATGGAAGGGCGATTTCTGTTTATTTAGTAGAACGGGACTCCCATTTTCATCCCAATTTGTGAAAATTGCCCCGAAATTTGCTCGCCAGTAAGTTGATCATTCCATATGGACGTCCAATCCTTCTCCGCTACAATGGAACCAAAATGTTCCATATGTCATAAATTCCAATCAGGCACCTCAAAGAATTCGCCATCGCTGGCAGGTGCTGTGAATCTTCATCAAAGGGCCATCTGCCTGCAGACGCGTATATGTAAAGCATCCTCAAGGATCTTTTTTCTGCCCAGACGCGCTGTCACCCTTCCCACCACTGGTGAGAATTGATCCAAACGGGCAGCTCGTCCGGGCAGATCTCTAAAAAGATTCTTCTTTTTCTCTGCGCGCCCGTTTATGGGGTGACCTTTCTGGTTACCCGAGGCTCGGGACCCAGGTCGAGATTGTGTATTCCTTGCTCAAAAATACAGCCCTGTTTTCAACTCTGTCATGGAGGCTCTGGTTGTAAAAAGATAAAGCATGTGCTTTATTATCATCGTTTCTTGTTGTCCTCCCACTAACGTGATCGCAAAATCGACGCGTCGGTTCCAAGGTCACGATACTCTGGCGGTCTCTCTCGGTCTCCTCGTTCCCCACACGTCGGCCCAGAGCACGTGCCGCTTTAACGCATCACGTACCCTTGGGAACCCAACACCCGAGGTTTTTCGACGATTTTGCGTTGGCGCGCGTATGTCATCCTGTCCCGGCTCGTTCATTTAGACATTCGACCTATGTGTTTCTCGAGGGGTCTTTCAGGCTTCCCGATGGTACCCCACCCCGACGACTCCCTCCAAAAGCTTTTGTCGCGGTCGTACCGAGGAAGGGGGCAGAGTGAGCGTCGTCATCGTCATTACCGTCCTTTCCTCGTCATTCGGAGTGCGCTCGCGTCTAAGCCAGCATCGCGTTTCGGTCATCGAAAAAAAAAACACCTCTCACGCGCTATCAATGACTGTCGAATTTTGTTGGCCCTTTTGAGTTTTTTCGCTGGCGAGTACGTCATCCCAGGTTCTTCTGTGCCCAGGACAGGGAGCCTCCAGGTTTTAGAGAGATAAAAACGATCTTCGAATAGTTGTTGATCGGACGTTGCGGGATTCTTCTTGGAGGCGAAATGGTTTGATTGCGGTGTGGGTGCTCGAAAACAGTTTTTTTTTAAATTTTAAGCGGAAGACAAATGGAATACATCGAACACCCTCTTAACTTTTGAGTTTAAAACGTTAAAATGTGAAATGGTGGTGTTTGATAAGTTGGTGGTTTGAAACTTTGGTTTTTCAAACGTTGTGATACAAACGACCAAGCTCTAAACCGTTGGACGTTGAAAACTTGTAGTTGACTCGTTGGTCTTCGAAACATTGTGGTTCAGAATGTTAGGCCCGAAAACGTTGGGTTTCAAATGATTCTTAATATTAACATTAAGCATCGAAGCAGTGTCATCCTGGATTGGACTACATTGATCTCCAGCTTAGCAACCCTCCCCATCTCCCGAAACGTCGTTCGAGTGCAAATTCGCGATACAGTGCACCCCACGATCGCCAAACGCAGCGACCATTAACCAAATTGCGCCTGACCATCGATTCTCCGCGCTATCAAAGCCTGCTGCAGTTCTCCCAATAAGACCGAAACATCATTCCCGACCGAGTTGGCGACTGCAGAGTCCCGTCTGCGGTGGCTATGCGTCCCGTCGTCATGGCCATGCCATGAGCTCGGGTTTTCAGGCGGTTCGTCACCGGCCAGATGGTAAAGTTGACTTCGAGTGGCCACCAACTCTTGACTCTTGCGCCTAGCCACTCGCACTCGCACACTCGGACGAAACCGCGATCCGTCCACGTCATGAGGTCGATGAGTCCGGTCAGCTGCGAAAGTGACACGGGAGGGTCGAGCCGAGCGATCGAAACCGATCGAGGGTGAGAGTGAGGGGAGGGACGGGGGGAGGGAAATAATTGGAGAAAGCAATTGAAGATGAATATATCTACGAACGGCAAAGTGTCAATGAAAACGATCTCAATCGATTCCAAACTTCGACCCTCGACTTTTCATCCCCCTAGCTGCACTCTTAGGTGCCCGTCTTGTTTGGGCTCATTGGATAGGTGAAAATCGACTGTTTCGCGACGACGCCTCATCGGCGTGGTGTCCGGGGGCTTGGAGTGCTTCCTATTTTCGTCGAGGGAATTTGTGCAAAGTGTGTTGTTGGCCGCTAGTGCGAGAGGAGGACCGGCTTATCAACGCTGTACAGCAGAAGACTTTTGCCATCTCTATAAATACTCCTACACGTATATACCCTCGCGGGGGAGCACGAGAGGCGGGGGGTTTGTGCGTGTACAAGGAGGGGGAAGAGCATCGTCGTAGGAAAGGGAAAAGAGCATTGGAGCGCACGAGAACTATACACGCTTTGCAATAAGCTTCGGGATTCCAAGTTGGCAAGTTCACGCTCGCATCAAACGCTCCCAACCGTACAAACCCGCGCCTCCGACACGTTTTTATTGACCATACGAAAAAATATCCCCGCTGTAGTTTCACTTTTTTCGTTTTGCGTTTGGAATCTCTCTTTCGTTTCTTCCATTCGCGCCGCGCTTGTTCTCGCTCGACGATTCGCGGCAGTGGAAAAGATCCCGGTGACCATGAGAGAGACTCGTCCCGGCAATATTTTCGGATTACTCGCTCCTCGAGTGGAACAACGGGGGAATGGGCGAATTATGCTAATTTCCGTACGCTCGCATACGGGAGAGTTTTCGAGTGTGAGCTGCGGGGGGGATTAAGACGAGGCTCTGATGTGACAGAGAAACGGTAAGAGCAAAAAAAAAAGTTTCCTCGTGTCTCCTACACAGGGTTGTGCTGCATGATTTCCACGTGAGATTATATATACTCTCTACCTGTTTGTTTCCTCGGGCCCCTCCATTGACCACCGCCCCTCCGAGCCATAAACGCTCGGACCTGACCCTCCCCCACTCCTCGCTCTCCGACGACTGACGTCATCTCCCTAATTCACCTGGTCGTGACAGACAGAGAGAGAGAGAGAAAGGTGTAGCCGAGGGGACACCTACCAGATCGATCCGCACGTTGCTTCCAATCGAACGGATCCTACGCTCATCGTTTTTTGCCCAAAGATCAAAACGATTAGCGCGCAAGTGATCGCGCGACGGAGCTAGAAAGAGCCAAGTTTCAACGTCGCGAGTGCACGCAGGGATTGTGCGACAAGTGTCTTGTGGTGCGTTTGGATCGTTACAGTGGCTTTTGCAAAAAGAAATCGTACTTTACGAGGTGATCATACGGATAAGATGGATTCGTGTTTTCCACCTCTCGCCGCACTCAATCTACGCGACTCGAAGAACAAAAGTTCGACGAACAGCGCGAAGAATCGGCACAGCAGCGGCGACAATCAACCACCATTGCCAAATACCAATGCCAAGAATAACGCGCCTGGAAAAATTGAGATACTGCAGGATCTCGATCTGTACTATATACGACAGATCGCCCACAATTTGAAGGTACATGATTGGATGTATGTGTGCCTCTACTTGGGACCGCAGAACCAACTGGTTCAGAACCAACTTTCATATTGGTTGCATTGGAACCTGCTGCTTTTTCAGTTTTTAAAGTTTTTTTTTTTTTGGACGGCATGTTGGGTTAGGATAGTGAAAGTTATTTGCACTTGGATGTTACTATATTGTTGAACGTCTCTGGCGAAAATCTGGATCCGAGGTGGACAGAACGACCTGTCGTTTGACGCTATGCAGTCATCTACCCATTTTTGGAATTCCCAGTCGTTAGGAAAGTCCATATTTTGACACGTTTTGCATCAGCAGCAACGAGTCGTCATCACTTGAAGCAAGATTCGAAGAATGGACCGGCTGAGGGTCCATTCCAGTTTGTCTCGGGGTTATTCCAGTTCCATTAGGGCTTTTCCACCACCAATGGAACGTGGAGCCGAGCATTGTCCCGCAGCAGAATCACCTTTCGGCGATTTGTTGCTACCAATGGCTTTTTGTCGATTGAGTTATCGTTAAAAGCTCCAGCTGCTGTTGGTGACGTTCGGCAGTGAACGTTTCCTTGACTTTCGAGAACTCGTAAAGCACTCACCCCTTCACATAGCCCACCAGGTACACAGCATGACTTTGGCATCATGGATATTCCGTTTTGGTGTCGATTCTGATGGGTCAGCATCGATTCATGACTTTCTGCGCTTATTCTTGTCGAAGTAAATCAATTTTTCATCACAAATTACAATACGCGGCGAGAAACTTTCTTTTCTGTGCCTCGCGAGCAAAAGTGATGTTTAGTCGATTCGCTAAGCTAGTCGATCTAGTCGACTATCAACTATCGATAAGTTTAATCGATTCGCCACACAAGCTAAGCGTTCTCGCTTAGTTTCCACCAGTTCCAACCAGTTTCCTTCTTTCTGTATCTTCCCCATGGCATGCAAACGTCGGGATACCGTTGACTCGGTAAGCATCGAGCTGTTCAGCCAATTCTTGAAGTGGTTGAAATGACTTTTCATCCGGCAAACTTTGCAGTTCGACATGCAGCCGAACAGCGGGTTTCAATGCAACCACCTAATATATTTGTATGCATATATACATCGTTTGAATACGTATAATATGAACATCACTGCATGATGACGTTGAAGTATGCATCGTTAAAGCACAACGAGAATGATTTTTTTGGCCGATTTGCACTGTGAACATCCCTCAAAGAACATCCCTCAAAGAACATCCCTCAAAGAACATCCCTCAAAGAACATCCCTCAAAGAACATCCCTCAAAGAACATCCCTCAAAGAACATCCCTCAAATGTTCTAACGTATGAGCTTATCAGAGATTCACGACCTCAATTTGCAAAAAGACTTTCGATAATGATGGAAATGAAGAAATTAAAACTGACGAAATCATTGTTACACCCCAACGATGTCAACCTCATACTGAATGTGCATATACACTTTTCTTTTACAATAGTCTCGAATAGTTTACATCGTCAGAATGCCACGAAGCTTTTTATTTACTTTTTTTCATTTCGTTACTTTTATTTATTATGCTACATTTTGTTTTTGAAAATTTTGATTATAGATCTCTGATAAGGAACCTCAAAAATGTGTCATGCCTTCTTTTTCTTACATGGGCCAAAAAAATGTTCGGTGCCGTGCAACGATGCAAACTTCAACATTATTGTTTACATGGTAAATAATATGAAAAAGTGAAACTTTTACTAAAGTTGACCGTTATAACATGGTACTATTTTCTTTATTTAATAATGTTACGTTGCAACACTACGCCGCGTATTTCAGAAACGATCGTGTCTCAGTGCAGGTCACTTCAAAGGGAAAATGTGAACTTTTCGCGCGACATTGATCGACTTTTTTTTTGAAATATCAATTCCAATACCCGCGGCGTCGAAACGGCCGTCACGGTTCGTGCTACACGATACTTTATTTTATATTCACGGACGATAAGGAAAACACTATCGTTTTCCTCCCACGTGCTCGCCAAATTCTCCCAGCACTTTATACGTATATATAAATACAGGACGATTCACAATTACTAGGGTTCCCTTGGCAAGCATACAGGGTGTGTCGTTGCTCGCAGAACAATTTTTTTCTAAATTCCGTGTGACAAAAATTGGCCGAGATATTTCCGTTTGAAGTTCGACGCTGACTAAACAATGGCACAGTAGTTGATCGCGCGCGATTTTTTTTCTTCTTCAAGCAGCTAATACTGAATGAAAATTATTGAATCATATCGATTTGCAAAGCGAGAAAAAAAAATGTAGAGAAAGAAATTTGTCATCCTGTGACCTCTATTACCGGGACCTCCACGGATGCAACATCCCCCCACTATGTGCCGAATATCGATCGGCGTAGCGCATGGTGGGAGAAGCGCCACGCCCTAGAGTGAGGCTCGCAACGTGCTAGACAGTTAGGCAGGGCTGTGAGGGGTACTGCAGTCTTCTTCACCCCTTCTGCGCAGTTTCCGCTTAAGTGCACGGTGCGCAACCTCCATTTTTGCAAGCCTGATGGGGAGCCGATCCCACCGCTGTGCCGATAATAGAGGTGGCAGTGTACTTGGACTTTAAACGCGAATATCTCGGCCAATTTTTGTCGCACGACATTTAAAAAAAAAGCATTTTGCTCGCAATATCATGCCCCATGTGCTCGCCAAACAAACCTCAGTAGTTGTGAAACAGCCTGTAGTTTCGTTGCGCGTAGCTCGGATTTTATACGACCGCTGTAAAATCGTCTTATACGTTTTGTGAGAACAATGCCATGTAGGAACATTATCGCGGCTAATTTACGAGCCAGAGTTCGAGGGGCTCCCAAGAACGAGCACATAGGGTTGCGGATTATATGATTCACCAATAAGTCTCCGGGTTTTCCCCCACTGCTATTACGAACGATATTATTGTTCCAGCGAATCGCTCACGAGTATTGCTTTGGGATTTTTTTACCATTGTGATGGAATCGCCCCTTCGATGGTCTTGAAGTTTGCTTCGTTGCAACGCAACGCAATTTCTTCTTTGTCTTTTTATTTCCGCATTTTTATTATTGTTTTAAACGTTTAGTTTTTCAGATTAACATTCTCGATCTGTGAATAAGCGTTTTAAAAAATGATCGGGCCTTTGACGACCATTTGCCAAAAGAAATTCGAACAATTGCAATATTATAATTTTCGTTGCATTACAACGAAGCGAACTTCAATCTCATTCTCTTCGGAACTTTCGTTAGGATTTGCAGCCGAAGAATTCTCGATTTGCAAATCGGTGAAAATGTTGCTGTAGATCGAAGAATGGAAAAATACTTCTTGCGTAACTGACGAAATTGTTTCGATCGGATTTTCGTGCACCTGCTACTTTCGATTAGCAGGGAGATAGCTCATTATCGTGGACGAAGAGATAATAATGGACACTTCGGTTAGCGCTCATTTAAACTCATCGTTTTAATTTCGAGGAAGCGAAAATTAATTTATTATCCTTGAAGTAATGGAATCGGACCGTCTGACAGTCGGCTATACAATTCGGTGATTTTTTCCCATGTACTCGGTATTTTGTGAATCATGATATTCAATCGTAATTATTGGCGGGACCGAGACTTGGACAGCGACAGAAAAACGGGTCGAATCATCTCTGGTTTTTTTTTCTCGAAAAAAACTATATGTATAGAAGAATGATTTTATTTTTTAAATTGCAAAAATTTTATTTGAGTTTGTTTGGCCTGTGAAATTCACTCAAACGTTTCTACGTCTTCTTATTAGAGATTTGCGATATAAATAAATAAAAAAAGGCTTCGGATAATGATGAATATAAAAAAATGAAAAACGAAAAACAAACGTGCTGTTTTTTTTGCAATGCGAAATATAATGGAAAAAAAGTAAAGTTGCAGCAAAAATATTTCATCACCCGAAAGAATTTTTTCGAAAATTCGATGAGAACTTATAAGAAAAATCTTTACGAATATTTAAGTCATTCTCGTGGGCCAAAACTGCGAAAAAATGACGTTCATTGCGGTCCTACGATGAAAATGTTTAAAAATTGTAAATCTACTGCCGTTATCTCGCTCACCCCAAGATACGGGGTGAGTAACTTACCTGAGCAACTTACGAGGAGCGACGGGCCGAGAATGCTAAGAAAAGGTCAGGCTAGCTATGGCGAGCAATTAGCGCTCGTTCACTCGAGCACACCATCTCACCGTCTCGGGAAAGCACCAAAGCGAGCTTCTAGCTGCTAAAAATCCGAGAGACACCGCGCCCGTGCTAAGTGCGATGTCCCGGATGTTAAATGTTTCTCCTTTGTCAAAACGACTTTTTTTCTAACGTCGTTAGACAGCCACGCTCGCCCGGATAAAAAAAAATAACTTTCTTCACCCAAGTTTGCATTCGTCTAACAGATTTTCCTCAAACGTTTAATTCACTGTTGTGAAAATTAATGAGTATGCCGCATGCTCGTTGAGGCGAGCTCCTCGTTCTCCGGTTTATGGATATTGCAGAAAATCGTCGAAAAACCGGGAACTTTAATAATTGGACCAACTACGAATGATTTATTGATACGAAATTTTGATCAAAATCTGTACAGACATTTATATGAGGTATTCCACGTGAATCCGGTGGCCTCTTTCCCTGACCCCGGCCAATTAGATTTATTTTTTTTTTATCTGATTCCATCGACTCTAAAAGAAACCCTGATTTTTTTTTACCTTTTTCGAAACAACCCTTAGTCGAGAAGAAAAAATTTTAAAAAACGCCCCGATTGGAAAATCTGAAAAAATTCCCAAAAATGCGTGATTATATGTAAAAATGTTCAAGCTGTCGCCCGCAGTGGAAGTATGATTTTTTTCTGTGCTGAAGACGACTTCAATTGAAATTAATAGCAGAACTTTCGAACTGCTAACGAAAAAATCATACTTTCACTGCGGGTGATAGCTTGAAATTTTTTACATATAATCACGCATTTTTGGGAATCTATCCATATTTTAAAATCGGGGCGTTTTTTTTCGGCAAAAAGAAGTTTTTATGACTGAGGGTTGTTTCGAAAAATGTAAAAAAAAATCAGGGTGTCTTTTAGGGTCAATGGAATCAGATATAAAAAATGAAATCGAATTGGCGGGGGTCAGGGAAAAAGTCCACCGGATTCACCTGGAATACCTCATATATATATATATATATATATATATATATATATAGGGTGTTAAAAATGTCGATGCAGAGCATTAAGTTAGGTTTAGTTAGGTTACCTCAATTCAAAGTCTAAGGATTTCGAGTTATGGTGATGAGTATGATTTTTGGAAAATTTCCCAAAATTAGGTACCAACTCGTTCATAATGTTAAAAAACTTATTTGTGTCTCAGCTTAATGTGTATTCGATCAACGAACACCAATACAATCATCTGTATCCACACAACTAACTAAATGGGACGTGTTGAATAATTACAAACTTGTAAAAAATAAAAATACCTCTTTTAATAAATATTTTTATTTTTTTATCATCAATTATATTTATATTGAACTTAATAATATTTAAGTTAATGCTATTTTGAAATAACAAATAGCCTTAACACAAGAGGTCAATGGATTAGTACCTAATTTTGGAAAATTTTCCAAAAATCATACCATCACTCAAAATCCTTAGACTTTGGACTACGGTAACCTAGGCTACAAATGTTGCTAATGAGGTAACCTATCACCCCCTTAAGGCTTTGCATCGACCTTTAACAGCCTGTATATTAATGTGTCGAAAATTCTTCAACATATTGGGTATAATGACAATCTTGAGATATTAGTATATTAATAAATTAGCATTTTTCACTTATTGACATAGCCTCGTTTTATAGAAAAATACATTTTTGAGGTTTTGCGTGCGTTTATATATACACACACATACACACATCAACCCCTTAAACGGAAACTTTAATTCGTCATGTGCCATTGGACTCCCTGCCTCTCGGTCGTCCGACGAATGTTAATGATCCGAGCGAGCATTTCGCGCACTCGTACGTGAGTAAACCTTGCGGCTTTTGCCAGGCAGGCTCTCCTCGTCCTCGAGGCAACATAGGAATGTACGTCGTCGACGGGACGCCGTACCGAGGCGACTTTTTTGCCCGTCCACACCGTTTGAGCACATCATTTGCACAACGGTAGAGCGAAAATAAAAACGAGCCTGGATCAAAATTAGAAAGCGCCGTACAGTGTGGGGAAAAAAAGAAGCCTTGACCTATCTTTCCAGTAGATAGGAAATTCTGGAACCAGGTGATATCAGACTGGTTGCCTAGAAAATTATATGAGCGAGAGGGGGGGGGGCAGATTGGGATGGATTCAATTACATCACGTTTATTAGTGATCTAGGACCAAAACGTCCTCTGGCACTGAATCTTCATGCCTCGTGCAATAAAAGTAAAAAAAAATAAAGAGAGAACATTGGTTTATTTTCGTGCTACGAAGCTTTGGCTCCCTAAAGCACGGTGCCGAAAATCACATTACAAGGGCAATCGTAGAATCGTATGTTTACATAGTTTTTGTTCCTAAAAATTGACTTATGACTATGAATAGTACTATTTCGAAAATAAAATTATATAAACTGATCCATTGAGAGAAAAAAAGAGAAGATGAAATGAAAAACTTAAAAAGGTACGATTACTTCCACGGGGTCAAGAGTCTAAATTTATTTTACCCACAGCTGCTCTGATTGATGTTTACTCATGTTGATTATTCGTATTGTCGATTATAGTGTAGACGATAAAAGTATTCGTCAAAATCAAATAAACATTTCAAATCCGAAAGTTGGATTTGTCGTAATGATCGTACCTCCTTAATAAAACAATAAATGAATCTCACTAAAACTCCATTGATGTTCTAGCACGCTATAGGGTAATTCTACAAAAGGTGGTGGAGAGACGGCTTATAATAATTTACATAACAGAAATTAAATAATCATAATGAAAAATAAAATTAAAATGAAGTCACATAGTGGGTCGAGATATGAGATATAAATATTTAAACTAACTAATAAGAAATAAAATAATACTCATAATAATGATATAATAAGCAATGGTAATAAAAAAGACACTCAAAATGAGAACAGAATAGTACGTAGTAAATAGTGGAACAAAAATAAAAAATAAGGAGGGAAAGCGAGGGGGCGAGAGAGAGAGAGAGAGAGAGAGAGAGAGAGAGAGAGAGAGAGAGAGAGAGAGAGAGAGAGAGAGAGAGAGAGAGAGAGAGAGAGAGAGAGAGAGAGAGAGAGAGAGAGAGAGAGAGAGAGAGAGAGAGAGAGAGAGAGAGAGAGAGAGAGAGAGAGAGAGAGAGAGAGAGAGAGAGAGAGAGAGAGAGAGAGAGAGAGAGAGAGAGAGAGAGAGAGAGAGAGAGAGAGAGAGAGAGAGAGAGAGAGAGAAATCACATACGCACACATACAAGCATACGTATGTAATTAAATCCCGTTTAAATGTCATATTCTATATAATATCTCAGTAATAAAATATAATTACACTAGCGCTCGCATTAGAACTTGTAAAGGTCGTGTCACAGTTTTTTTACTCTCCAAATTATACCCTTGTATGCGCCATTTCTGGCGATAATTGCGCAAAAACGTGACTAATTGTTGGCAACGATGTTACAGAGCCTTGCAATTTCCCACGGAACCCATTCTGTCAAAGAAATCCACACACACACACAAACACACACACACACACACACACACACACACACACACACACACACACACACACACACACACACACACACACACACACACACACACACACACACACACACACACTAATTTTCCATATCGTAACCTCTAAGGGCAACCGTTCCAACTTGACCGTCCCTCTCTTTCAAACACTCGTCGTAACTACGAGTATTACGAGAAAAAAAAAAAAATTTCCCATAAGGTTTGACCGGATTAAGGAGCACGGAAAATCGTATAATAAGACAATGGCGCTGTCGGGATTAAGATCCTACTTTATGTAGCTGCTGGGCGTATAACACCGGCACTCGCTTGAACGCATACACGTGGAGAGGTGGGAGGGACGGGCGGCAATATCAAAGAATCGAGGTTCTCGTTTTATCGGGCCTCCCTCCCCGACGTATATGTATGTGGGTGCTTCGAAATCCGGTTATGGAATTACAACCCTCCGGGCACTATAATCAACCCTGCGATGATGCCTGCCCTCCAGCGTGCACTGCTTCTTCTCTCAGCCCACGAACACGATGGACCCCACACACTGCTCCGATAGACGGGAACTATGAACCTTATTACGCCGCCTTGTGTGTGTGTGTGTGTGTTTTTATTATATACAATAATATAATTATACAGACTTTAAGTAGATGGCTCATAGTTATTTATTTACAGGTACACTATTATAGGTTTTTATACATCACTACCCCTGTATATTAAGGGGTATTCTCACTTTAGACGCTAAAAAAGGCTATTTTCATGAATTTTTTGGTAGGTTCATATTACAGATATTGATATAAAAGTTGTTACACTTAATAAATACACTTTCGAAATACATCAAATTTTTTTCGTTTTATTTACTTACGTCACTATTTATAAACGAAAATGTTAGTTAAACAAAGGTCCTACAAAATTGAAGGTCTGCGCTGTTGATGAAATTTCGGATGGATCATCCGAAACAAAAAATATCCAACGGTTTTAGATTCAATATATTAATGGCTACAGCGCATATCATGCGGTTTTTGATATATGCAAAAAAAAAACAAATTTGCGGGCATGTTTCGAGAAAAAAAACAAAAAAAAGTGATTTTTTCACCGTTTTTGGCGAAAAAGTAAATATCAAAATTTAAAGTAAATAGTAAATATCGAATTAAAGTAAATAGTAAATTAAAGTAAATAGTAAATATTAAAATTTTAAAAATCCTTTATATACGCTCTAGATATAGTTGTAAAGAATATGTGGTTAAAATTCCATACGGATCGATTCAGTAGTTTCGATGATTGTATCAACAAGCCGTCGAAAAACGTTGGTTCGAGAAAAACGCGTTTAAAGTTTGTTTGGGTTACATAATCACATCAATTTTTTTTTTAATATCTTTCGAAAGTGTATTTATTAAGCGTAACAACTTTTATATCAATATCTATAATATAAAACTATCAAAAAAAATCATGAAAATATACTTTTTTAGCGTCTAAAGTGAAATGAGCCCTTAACAGGTAAGACGTAGCTCGTGGTCCGAGGAAAGAAGAATTTTTGTGAATCTTTTTGAGAAAAACATGCCGAGGTATAGATGTTTTTGTTTCAGAGTTTTCGTTCTGAAAAACATTTATAATGTGGCAGATACAATGTTTTGTGCAGACCGTTGTTTGAAAAACGTTTTTCACCTACTAGATTATTTATTCGGGTTTTGGAAAAGCTAGGTTAATAAAGCATACATCGAACTTATTTCGTGTGAATTTTTATTTAAAAAAATGAAAAGTCAACATTGTTCTCGAGGTACAATAGAGCCTCTGTATAAATGGTCTGAAAAATAAGAAAATAAAGTTTTATAATCTATATAAATATAGCTCTCGTTGCACTAGCCGTTTTTCGAGATTTTATTCACAATATACATTCTGTTCACAATATAGCGTGTTAAAAAAAGTGTAATTTTTTGGAAATTTTTATGTGTATTCGGAAGTTCAAAAAATACCAGAATAGAAAAAAGTCCACGTACAACGATAGTTACCGCAATTACGGAAATTTTGGTTTCTTTTTGTTGGAAAATTTTAGTATACATAAATCGTTTTGCTACCTGCTCTCACTAAATCGTCTTTAACTCGGTCAATTTTCAATATCTTCACTTCAGTTATCTTTTTCACATTCTTGAATATTTATACATTGAGAAATGCAAAAAAGCAATTTTTTTACCCGTTACAGTGGTGTCCCGCTTTAATTTTCATTGGATTCCAACGTTGCGAACTTTAACCACACATTTTAGGCATTTTTCACATATGTGCAGTGCAGTATCATTATACATCGGTCGAACCGACGAGTAGGCCACAGATTTGATCTTGGAAACTTTTTTCCTCTGGCCTAAATGATGTTTTCTCGATAGAGAGTCCTCCGTAGCGCTTACAGCCGATCTTATCGAGGAAAACGTTAACGAGCCCATTGATCGACGACCACAGGACTTTGTCACAGTGATAGGCATCTTGAAACGTTGCAAGATAACGGTACACA
Organism: Ophion costatus; assembly: GCA_951751655.1. Lineage (NCBI taxonomy): Eukaryota > Metazoa > Arthropoda > Insecta > Hymenoptera > Ichneumonidae > Ophion > Ophion costatus. The sequence continues at coordinate 38,360,775 of OX632361.1, forward strand.
GCTGGCAAGTAATGAGCGGAAAATGGAAAAATTGTGCTGTATTAGAGAGCAAAATAGAACGTTGACGACAACGACAGGCTTTCCGATATATTTTGTCCGATAGATGATGGCCCGAAATATGCCATCGAAGTTTTCGTCGTTGGAACGAAAGTTTCGTAGAACAATTTTTTTGGCACTTTTGGCCCTTCAAATCATTCAAACGTTTTTCAGGATCTCCATTGGAGATCTTCAGCCTGAGTATTCAGAAAATATTCTAGATGATAGTGAAAATAAAAGAATTAAGGGGGTATCCCTCACTGGAAACTTGAAAAAATCATTTTTTGCATATTGTTATAGTATAATAATAATATATAGTATAATATAGTATAATATATAATAAAATATTCTTGTTATTTCAAGAATATTTTAAGACCAACGAAGAAGAACCTTGACACGGCGGGTTTGATATCTTGAGTAACTTTCACACTATTGACTTGAATTTGCACAGTTATAGCGTTCAGTAGTCACCTTCGGTTCACGATCGAATTTTTTCTTCGGATGAACTGACTTTCGTTAATAACAATGACTTCATCATGCTGTTTTCTTTGGAGAAGCTGTCATTTTTCGTATTTTTCGAAATTTCGAAAAGTGGATCGTGAACCCATAGCCAGTTGGATATATTTGCAGAATTTTTTTTTCGTTTTCGATGAGTTACACGATGAGTGATATACTTCGCCTTGGAGCGAGGCGAAAAGATATGCCATTGGAATGTGGACCACCGGAAGTCGAGGACGATGAAACTTGTGACGTTGGCACGCAATGACTATCCTCCTTTTTTGTAATCCGCGGGACAGAAATAGGTCGGGCGTTTTTTTTACCTCTTGGGTCGGAGTCAATCTGCAGTCAAATTTTCGGATTCGACGAGAATAAACTGGCGGGGCAGACGGGGGTGGAGTTGCGTTCCAACGATGCAAACTTGGCCGTCATGAAACGGACAGATTTTCTAAAAATAATTAATTAATTTCGTGCAACTCGTTCCTCAGAAAGCAACAAACTTTGCCACTGAAATTCCTTTTTTTATTCATTCTCCACACGACCCAACTCGTTCGAATTATTTCTACTCCTCTGCAATTTTTTTTCACATTCCTGGGTCTTCGTACTTCTCGCTCGAGGGTCCAAAAAATTGGTCCATTTTGGGACAACGATAAAGTTTGGGAAAACAAAAAATCTCGTTGCATCCGATCGAATAAAAATCGAGCATAGTGGCACTTGAAAGGCACCTGAAAAATTGGTTCTTAAAGTATCGCTATGCTTGCCCGGTAGGCTTGTTTCAATGCATATTTGATTAATCCTCAAAGATTGTTCGATACGAGTAATCGCGAAACGATGAAGATATCGATCGATTATTTCCCAGGTGCATGCTACCCGAATAAACAAATCGATATCGATCTTCGATCGACTGTGAACATAATATAATACGTGCTTCCAGCACGCGTTGCACGGCCCTTATACTTCGCGAGAGAGTTGTATATTACGCGACGTAAACTCGCGATGAAGTTGCATGTGCAACGGAGACCACACACGTGCCTCTCTTTATCAGGGGTTCTCAACGTCGACGATGGCATACGTATGCATATATTGTATGCATATATATGTTTCCCTATATATATTTCCCTGACCCCCGCCAATTCGATTAATTTTTTTTTATCTGATTCCATTGACTAAAAGACACCCTGATTTTTTTTACTTTTTTCGAAACGACCCTTAGTGAAAAAAAAAAAATTTCCGAAAAAAGCCCCGACTAAAAAATCTGAAAAAATTCCTAAAAATGCGTGATTATATGTAAAAATTTTCAAGCTATCACCCGCAGGGGAAGCATGATCTTTTCGTTAGCAGTCAAAAAATTCTGGTATTAATTTTAATTGAAGTCGTATTCAGCACAGAAATAATTATACTTCCACTGCGGGTGGTAGTTTGAACATTTTTCCATATAATCACGCATTTTTGAGAATTTTTTCAGATTTTTGAATCGAGGCGTTTTTTTTCGGAAAAAAATTTTTTGTATACGGGTTGTTTCGAAAAATGTAAAAAAATTCAGGGTGTCTTTTAGAGTCAATGGAATCACATTAAAAAAATCGAATTGGCGGGGGTTAGGGAAAAAGTCCACCGGATTCACGTGGAATGCCTCATATATATATACAGGGTGGACCATTTAACGTGACCACCTCAAATATCTCCGTTGCCTTTAAAGTGACGAAAACAAACCCAAAATATTTATGACGTTGAAGTTTGCATCGTTGGAATGCAATGAAAATTATTGTTTCATATAATTTCTGAATTGTTAAAACATGTTTGGGCTGTGAAAAACCTCCAAACATTTCTACGTATTCGTATTATACAATAACTATTTCAGTTCGCGAAAAAACAGACTGGATAATTATAAAAACGGAGAGAAAAAATATCGTTGCATTCCAACGATGCAAGCTTCAACGTCATACATATTTTGGGGAAAAATAATTTCAAGGTCATGAAATCATAGGTCGTTGGATCCGTCTGAATATCAGCTACAACGTCTTCATAAACAAAAAACATGTTCCCATTTGAAAAACCATTGATGACCTTGAAAACGCAAAAACGATGACCTTGACAAAAATGAATTTTTTACCACTGTATCAGCCCTTCGAAATCAATCAAACAGTCCTGACAGTTTTTTCGTCACTCTTAAGAGAACGCAGATATTTGGGGTGGTCACGTTAAATGGTCCACCCTGTATATACCTTCTGTCTATCCCTGCTTTCCCTCTCCACCAATTGATTTAGTTAATATAAACGATCTCCACGCAAATGTTCTAATATCATGGCGTTGTTGTTTGGCACATTGGAATGCAAATGAAAATCTTTTTTATTTTTTTAAAATTTTTCTCGTTTTTGTAGTTATTCAATTTTTTTTTTCATCGATTGAGATCGTAGATCTCTCCTAATGACAGAAAAAATCATTCGAGCAATTTTCGTACCCTTTGTCTGTAATTGTTGACTTTTCAGATGGTGTCAAAGTTTGCGTGGTTGGGATGGAACGAAAGTTAACTTTCTGTTGAAAATCACTTTACTTAAAAAGTAAAGTTATATTCGTACCGTAATGTAGCGAAAAAAATTACCTTTTGTTACATTCCAACGATACAAACTTCAACATCGTCTAAAAAACTAAAAAATTACAAACAAATCACACCTTACAGTTTTATTGTATTGTAGAGATTTACAGATTTAGAGCCAAAGCGTGCCTCATTATTTGTAGATTTTGATAATTGATCAATTTGGTCTTTCGTTTAAAGCTTTCTTTTTTTTTCGTTTTCAGTACGTATTACTTATTGAAAATAATAACGAACTGCAAAGACCATTCGTGAAAATTAACAAATTACACAGAAGTCCCATCATTCGTCAATTTTCGTTTCATTGATCGTTGGTTCATTTGTTTATGTGTTTGGGCTCGTTAGTGTATTTTAATATGACCTTCGTCGCGTTTCTTTGTTGTAATGGTAATTAACTACATAGCATAATGCTTATTAACCTAAATCCTAATCCAGACTTCGAGGTGTGTTTCTGTGGAAGATTCGTCAAAGTCAATTGAGTAGTTCTCGAGCTATGAACGAAAAAATATACGGACCCTACAGTTTTATTATATATAGGAATATATACCATATATAATGGTGTTGAAGATTCTATCGTTGGAGTGCAAAAAAAATTATTCTCTATTGTTTCATTTCTTTATTCTTATCACCATCTGAACGCTTCTTGTGCAGTTTTAGGTTATGGATCCCTAATAAGGATCTTCAAAAATGTTTTAGGCATACTTGTAGCCCAAATGTGCCAAAAAAATTCAGCAATGCGGAAAAAAGAGATTCGTGCCATTCCAATGATGCAAACTTTAATACCACGAGGAATATGTCATCGAATTCGATAGATTGGGTTATGCGTGTGTGTATATATATATTTCCGTATTGCCCAATTTTTTTGACTTATTTGGGCTACAAGTGAGCCTGAAATATTTTTGAAGATCCCTTTAGAGATCCATAACCTCAAACTGCAAAAGAAGCGTTTACATAGTAACAAGTATAAAGACGTGAAAAGATAGAAAACGCTTGTTGTTTCACTGCAACGATATAAACTCCAACATCTCTATATATAATAAAATCTCTAACATCTCCATATATAATAAAACTGTATGTGTGTGTATTTCTGTATACAGGGTGTCCCGGAACTGATGGTAGTGCTTGAAATGAAGGGTTGGGGATGAAATTCTGAGTCGATTGATATAAGTATGTATGGGTCTCGGATCAACCCCTGAATTATTATTCATTTTCAAAAGCGGGCGCACCTGATTGGCCCGCCTTTAAAAATGAATAATAATTCAAGCGTTGATCTGAGACCCATACATGCTTATATCAATAGACTCAGAATTTCACCCCCAACCCCTCATTTCAGGAACTACCATCAACTCTGGGACACCCTGTATATCCATATAATAATATTCATGATGTTGGAAGTTGATTCGTTCGAATGCAACGAAAATTCTTTTTAATTCCTTCAAATTTGTTTGAAGTTTTTAGATTATTATTCATTTTTTTATAACAAGTAACTGCCAGAACCAACTTCACCGATAGTCCATGCAGCAATGGCGGCTTTTTCTTTGAATAACATTAACTCGATGTTTTTCAATTTTTCCAATATTTTCCAATTTAAAATTCAATTTCAAAACCAATTTGAAATAAATTCGATAAATTTTTCAACTTTTTATATATTTTCCAATGTTTCAATTTTTAAACGTCCCAATTGTGGCAAGGTTGTGTATTAATTCTGATTAAAACCCCGACCTCGTCATCGCAATACTCCCACGAGGAAAAAAAATATTGAAAATCAACCGCGTACCACCCCAACTTTGCCAGGACACACGGAGGAACATTGAACCCAAAATCGGTATGCAATGCAAAAATAAAGCAAAAAAATGGTGAAAGACGACCAGTCAAATGAATCTTCAATCGCCAGCAACGAGCGGTACCAGCCAGAAAGAAACCGATTCTGTTTTTTCTTTGGGATTGCGTCTCACCCGCTGAGTGCTCGGTGGTGTCGTATTCCAAAGTGCTTAAAGTCACGGGATGCAAAAGGTTCCGAGTCCGCGGGTTCGTAAGCCCACGTGGTAAATGCGCGCGAGAAGAGTATCGGGTTGCCGTGGGGAGGCTCTCGATGCCGAGGCTCTAGTCGACCATCATAAGCGTAATTACATAATGGGATGCGTGACCGCGTACTCTCGTAACTCTCGTTACAACCGAGCAGCAAAGACGGGCTCGTAATATGGCACTGCCCACCCTTCGCCGTGTGAATCTGTACTCTCGTGTGTATTTTTTAGGTTAGTATGTGCAATGGGTGAAATGCAAAATTTCCACGAGTAAAAAAAAAAGACTTTGGGAGCTTGGACAAATTTGAAGGAATTAAAATGAATTTTCGTTGCATTCCAACGAATCAACTTCCAACATCATGAATATTATTATTATTACATGGATATACAGAAAGAATTAGGAAAAATGAAACTGGCTCGAGAAAAACCTGAACGGTATGAAAATAAATACTTTTGTATATTTTCAATATTCATGTTACTCTTCATTGTACACAAAATAAAGTTATGTCAGTGCCAAACACTGAGAATTAAAAAAACTGAAAACTAATTTACTGTAAAGCTAAATGTGTAAATTAAAGTAAATTACAAGTGAAGCTACAAAAATACATTTGCATTCGATCTGTCGATACACAACCACATCATTATCATTATAGATACGTATTTATATTTATTTTTTGTTTATTTTCACCGGCGTAGAAACTTTTGTTTATTGTTAGATTGAAGAACAGCTTCTGTATTTGCTCTTAATGTATTTTTTTTTCTTTATAATCCTGAGTCGAAATTTAGACCCTCCTTTAAACCTCCTTTCGATCCCCATTTCTCATTCAATGGAGGTTCAAGAGGTTCAAATGGAAATCTCAAAAACATGTATATCAGAGCCTACTGAACCTCCAAAAGTGGCAGAAATTGGACTTTTTCACTCAAAGGAGGTTTAGTAGGTTCATCTGAACCTCCTTTAAATCCTAGTGAGCCTGATTTAATGCTTACGCAAACCTACAGACCCTCTTTTAAACCTCCTTTCGCCCTACAAACTCTCCTTTGACTCCTTTCACCGGTGGCTCGCAGAGCCATAGGCCTAAAGGAGGCTCAGGAGGTTGAATAGAAGGTTCAGTAGGGCTAAAGGAGGGTCGCCAACGGTGCAAATTTCTCCATATAGGTTCAAGGGGAGTCAAAGGAGGGCGGCGGTCTGTGCGTTACAAAGGAAATAGGTTCTCGAGCATTCAAAGGAGGGTCTAAATTTCGACTCGGGATATTTAAATTATGTTTCGAATTTCAGTTAAAAAAAATAAATATCAATTTCGTGAAATTTCCACATATTTGGTCTTAAAAAAATTATGTTATCCAATTCAACATAATTCTTCAATAGAAGGATCGAGTTGAGAATTTCCTTTCTTTCTTCAAGTCCGTTAAAAAAGTTGTTTTTTTTTTCACAAAAATCAGTCATTGCTATTTTTATGTATATAATTTTCCCGTATACTTTGTAACGTTTACATACACTAATATCTCTCTAACTCAAAAAATATATGTTTGGTGAAAAGAAAATGTTCTTTATTTGACCCTAATCTGGCTAATTTGCAAAACCTGAAATTTTTGCAAAACCTGTATGGAAAACCTGGAAAAATCAGGGAATTTCTGAGTCAATAATGCGTAACAACCCTGACCTGGCAAGGCTGTGGAGCGCCCCGCACAGATCAAAACACGCAGTGCATGGCTTTATTTGACGGGAGCTGGAGCCGCCACTTTAGATTTTTCCAAATAATTAAATCTACCATTTACTCTCCATTGACAAAAGAATAAAATGCGTTGAAATCGACTTCCAAAAGTTATCATTTCACGTAACAAAACAATTGCCGAAGTTAATGCAATTTTTCATGGCCCTCGACGGTAATCTTTCCTCTCCTGCCGATCCAACTTCAAAGGCCCTTGTCACAGCAGGGAGTGAAATTAAGGTCACCCTGGAGCCCGATAAGCTTCGAGCTGATCGACCGTACACACGTGGACACTTGGGTACTGCGCAAATACGCGTAAAAATAGACCGCTCGGCATACTCGACTAGAGATTTCCGAATTTGCGTCTGATTAATCTTTCGGCCATCGCGCACGGTTGACGCAGTTCTCGGGGGCTAAACTTTGAGAAAGTTGTCCACGTGACACGTGCTCAAATATGGCCAGCATATATGGGTTAATCTCGGCAAGCTTCCGCTCCGTGAAGACCGGTCCCTTTTGTCACCTTCGTGCTCCCAGCACGGCTGGCTTGACTCCATTGACCCAAAGACCTCCATCTCGTGGCGTCACAGCTCGATGAATCGAGCCAAAGGTGCCCTTGACCCCACCAAGTGCTCCACCTGCTCTAGGTCTTTGAGGTAACTCGGGCGTGCCATAATGGTCCGGAAAATGTGGCCCTTCCGAGTGGAGACAAAACGAGAGACCATTGAACGCAGACTGTTCAACGTAACATCGGTAGTTTCCATTCAGCTTCGCGCCTCTCTTATGACACCAACCAGCCAACCTATAAACGTCGACATTCCCAACGCTGGCCACATTACGGTTACCCGTTTCAACCCACCAGGTTTCCTTTCTTCACCGTTTCGTTTGCGGAGATCTCCTTAGGAACGAAACTTATTCGGGCGCGTGGGCAAACCGGATTTTACAGGGGACGAGGAGGAGGTTGGTGGCAGAGGGGGGGGGGGGGGGGGGGTAAAAGAAGAGAAGGTGACGCAAAAGTGTAGGTGCTTCGGCCCTCGCGAATTACGAAAGTTCCTGAACAATCAAAAATAGGCATCCTTCCTACCTGCTATCGTTGATCATTCCTCATCAGCTTCGAATGGACAACATCATACCGTCAACGCTTGATGCACCTTATGACAACCCCTTCGGCTCTGTCTCTAAACACTCTATACTGATTTCCTTCCAAGTTTAGACATCCATAACTTTTATTAGGATTCAGAGACACTGGTCAGTCGATCAATGATTACTGATCGGAATTAAAAACCCCGTGATGTCATGGGGAGCAAATAGAGGTTTTGGCAGATATCCAGCGGCTTCGCATAACTGAATTGACTTGCAGTAATGTACCTGAGACATTGATTTGTATAATATGTACAGTGACCAAGTTGTGTGCCAAATTTCATGGAAAATATTAATAATTAGAGAAGTTATAAATAATATGGTGAAGAACCTTTCAACGTGAGGGGCTCAAAGGTTGATTCTAGACATCCGGTGATCTGAAACAAAAATACGAGTTTTTTTTCTCAAAGTATATTGGCTAAGTATACAATTTTTTTTATCTTAAAGATAATATTGGCTTAGACTTGACCGAGCTTTATTTGTTATCAGGTTTCAATCATCAACAAAAAATGTTTGCATTTTTTTTCTTATCTCTATCGTCGTAAACATAAGATTACTCGATGCGGTTAGCTTATTAATCGTTAATTTCAGAAAAATTGTATTGGGACAATTAACAAAAAAATATTATGTAAATCACCATGTTAATATTTAAATTATTATTAGATATATATCATAATTTTAATATTATTATTACTATCATCATTATAGATCATAACAATTACCATTATCTTTATTACCATTACTATCATTATTAAATGATAGTGATCACGACGATGATTATTATTGTTATCAGTATTATTCATGTCGTTGTTCCTGTTGTTATTGAAACGCAATATACTATCGAAATATATTGACATAAACATAATTATAAAATAATAATCTACAGACGAATAAATAGTAATAGGAAATTTGAAACATCATTAAAATTATGGTAAAATTATTATAATTGAAGAAAAGGAATAAGAACAAAAAAATTAGCAATTCATAATAATGATAATCTCGATCCCGATCAATGACAGTGTTAATAATAAATGACGTTCGTGAAAAATCATTTATGGAAGAAAGCGCGTTTGAAGCTCTATACCGTGGCGATATTGCGCTAATTGGAATTGGTTGAGTTCCACGTTGAGTTCGCTCGTGTCCTCCTCGTTGAATCGAAGTCACTGTATCGTTATTCCAGAGCTAAGATCTCTGATCTTCGGGTGCTCGAGCACGTGTTTTCTGGGTCGGAAGGTTTATTTCGGACGGAGTGCTAGCAAAGCAAACGCATCTCTCTTTCTCTCTCTTGCTTGCTCTCTTGCGAAGCAGCAGAAATACGCTCGGTGGCCACTTCGTCTTCCTCCGTGGAGCGAGAATTCTGCCACGGCTCTTCTTCTTCGGCTGCCCCTCAACAACTGCTCACTCCTCTTGATTCTTCGTTTCTTTTTCCGCTACGCGTCTCTTCTTTTTTTTTCCCATCGTGCTCTTCCGCAGAAGCCTCACAGGCCGCTCAGCTGCGTTCTCCTCGAGATACACGGGCGCCCAACCAGATACAGGAATACACGAGAGAGCGCAAACGCGAATGAAAATCTCGAGTGTTTTGCGTTTTCGGCGAGAGTGTTTATTGCGCGAGTTACTTTATGAGGATGGGTCGCGAGGGACGCGACTCGACGCTATGTACGAGCACAGACGAGAAGATACGCCTCGACGTATCTCCCCGCAATATATTTTCTCTGCAGTTCCCAAACGCGTATGCGGGCCGATGCTATCCACTCGTCGCGCGCGAACTTTATGTTCTTGAACCGAATCGCTCGTTCACTTCGATACGAGACAACACTCGGGAACAACCGCCACCGGAGCCAGATAGGAAGACAATCTTTTTTGCCCTCCCATTCGCAGAGAGAATGATTTTTTCGGTTATTTGTCGTCACCGGGATGCGGGGAGTGCGAGAGGAGACAGCTGAATGGGTTTATAATTTTGATGCAGATTGGCCTCGGCGATATCGAGATTGGTTTTCAAATTGATTCAACTTGATCAGCTATGTCCTAGAACGAAGGCAACTTTTAGCTGCCTTCATTTGCTCCCGTGAGGAAAAAGTTCTATGTATATGACGTAAACGAATGAGTGTCTCGCTGGTGGGAATATGAGATATAAATAATCATATGTAAGTGTTACGCGTGAGATCCTTGTTTGCTGAAAAAAAAACGTCCCGCGTCGATGTGGTGAAGAATATGACTTGCCCCAGATCAAGTGTAACGAGTAAACTGTCGTAGGTCGTGATAAAAGCAAGGAAATCGGGGCGTCTCGAAAGCTCTCCGATAAATTTAAATCGTTGTCAATGTAGATTAATGCGACGCAGTGTCGAGAATGCACGTCCAGATGACGATAGAACGACGACTGTGGAGTCGATTTAGTCGCGACGAATGACATTTCACTCGTAGCTACAATCTTTAGAGAAGGCTGCGATCATATTCACACGTATTTTCATTGTGTGTATGTCGATAAACAGAGTGTCCCAAAAGTAGCGTCAAGTACGCACTTATTAGCTAGATTATCAAATTCTGAACGGAAAAGTCCTTTTCTATATTTCTCTCCGATGCACCGTTCCCGAGATATCCATGGATCGATGATAACCAATCCTGTGCGCCAACGAGGCGCGGAGTACCTAGCGTCTAGCGGCGAGGGGCCAGCGACAGCGCCGGCCCCGCCCCTTCTGAGCTGACGGCGCGTCGGGTTGGCTGCCATTAGTTATTTAATATCTCAACAACGATGCGTCCGATTGAAAAATGACTGAGGACTTTTCGCTTCGGAATTTCATGATCTGTCTGTTTTGCAACGTTCCGATTCTACTTTTGGAACAACGGGTGTATGTTCGGAAAATAAAATATACGATTTCGCCCTCTCTCTCTCTCTCTCTCTCTCTCTCTCTCTCTCTCTCTCTCTCTCTCTCTCTCTCTCTCCCTCCCGTGATTACTGGCTTCTCCACTTTCGCGATGCATTACGCGTTGTAGTACATCCGCGGACAGATCACGTTATATGCATGTCCGAGCCCTGCTCGTTCGTGAATATTCGAGCGAAGGATGGGAGTAAATAGTTGACCCGTGTGACCAACGGTAACGAGCCTTAACGAATATCATCTCGGTATAAACTATATACATCAATGTTCAAGCCGCTTCGTCATAAATTCAACCCTGTCAGACCCCGGGGTATTGTTAGAACGAGGCCCCCTCGCGACAAGAGACTCCGCGTCAATTCGCGTTTCATCGATGCGAATCGACGATTTTATTCGCACGTAATCTCCGACAACAACACGCATATATTCGCGTGTAATCGAGCATCGACACTGGCTGATGCACGGCTGTACGTCCTCCGCGACAATTGCAAACTCGCACGATCATAAAGTCGAGCAGAAACTAAATCGGTTTTAGACGAGTCCCGTTTAGCTGTACATATATAAACTTGCTAATACTCTTTTTTTTCATAATTTTTTTTATTATTCACCATTTGACATGTGCTGGGGAACATTCACAAAACACTTTTCAATGTGTTAGAAAGTTATCGTCGTACTTTCATCGTTTATTATTATTATTGTTGTTGTTATCATTAAAACAAAACATAATATAAAAATATATAGACATGACCATAATCATAAAATAATATTATACACTATAAGTAAAGAGTAATAAGTAATGAAAATAAAGTTAATGTTCGAAATCCATGTTTTAATATTAACAAATAATAATCAATAATGCATCAATAATAAATAAAAATAAATGGTATTAATAAATTAATGGTAATCAATTGTTTTAATATTGAAATAAAAACAACGTCTAAAATAATTGCAAATATAATTATCGTAGAAATTATTGAATCTAACGAAATGTAATAGAATAAAAAATTTTAGTTTTAAGGCTTTCACGGCTCTTTATGTAATTTGAAGAGTATGTGGCTTCCGGATGGAGGCCGTGTTGAGAATCAGCGTTGCGCCGACGTTTCGCAAACGTTACAGTCTGCATCATCAGGGCTGAGAGCTCCGATACTGAAGCTCCCGTGTCTCAGGCATTCCTTATATACTTGCAGTCATCGTTCCAGATCACTGCACCAGCCAATCAGATGTTTTAATTGAAACATACATTGAAATTTCAATTAAAACATCTGATTGGCTGGTGCAGTGATCTGGAACGATGACTGCAAGTATATAAGGAATGCCTGAGACACGGGAGCTTCAGTATCGGAGCTCTCAGCCCTGATGATGCAGACTGTAACGTTTGCGAAACGTCGGCGCAACGCTGATTCTCAACACGGCCTCCATCCGGAAGCCACATACTCTTCAAATTAGAATAAAAAATGATGATTAAAATTATTATAATTATTTCGAAAATTATTATAAGTAATGAAAGGTAAAAATATAATAAACGCATGCTCTCATAGTAATAAGCGTCTACGGAAATTTTGAAAATGTGGCCCTTCTCGTGCCAAGTTGAAAGAAAAGAAAAAAAAATCCTTTTTTGTTTTCATTCGCCCAGCGTAATTTCTTCGCTCCTTTTTCTTGAATTTCTTATTCAGCGTGCGTTATCCTCGAGCAGAAATTTCTGCACTCTTGAAATTCGCCATCTCTTTTGCCTCGGCAGTCATTAACTCGTGCACTTTTATGTCAAACCTCTTTTAAAATCTTCAACCTTGTTTTCGCACCGCCGCTGTTTGTATTTCCATACCGTCCCTCTCTTCTCCATTTGCATTCGTACCCCGGGAAGTGAGCATCTTATTTTTCCGTTTTTCCATACCGACTCGATGGTGGAATTTGCGGAAATAATTAACGTGGCCAGAAGTACCGCGGTGCAAATTGAATAAAATTTATGAATACTATTAAACGTAAATGTGGAAGAAAGCTGAAAAATGTAACACATTTGTCTCCCTTTTTCACGTATACGTTGAAATTCAGGAAATCGATAGTACAGCATTTTCAACATATTGTAATGAAATATATGTTATAAGTGATATAGAACATAATTTTTTTTATTTTTTGTTAATATTGCATAAATATTCAATAAAAGATAATAAAGCTTTATTATTTTGTATTATTTTTTGATTATTTGTTATTATTACATATTTTTTTATTTATTTTACTTATTATTATATATTACCCCTGTATGTATATATATATATATGCACAGGGGAGAAATACGCCATGATGTTGAAGTATGCATCGTCGGAGTGCAAGGGAAATTAATTATTTTTCGTCGCTAACATTTTTCCGGCCGATTTAGCCCGTTTGAGTCACTCAAACGTTTTTGCAGCTCCTTATTAACGATTTACGACGTTAATTTGCAAAAAAGACTTTTGTATAATGATAAAAGTAAAGAAATGAAAAATGAACAAAAAGGTCGTTGCGTTGCAGCGGTGCAAACTTCAACGTTATGATAAGCGACGTTTCACCTCCATCAAGTAGAAGAGTTTCGTGATGAAACGAGCTATTCACTTCGTCGCCTTTTCATTATTATTTTTCGCTCCCAGAATACCCAGCTATCTTATCTTCAAGTAAGCTTCCTACTGAGTGCAACAAAAACGGGCTGTAACGAGGGGGGTGGTGGGGGAAGGGCAACGAACATTATCCTCGACGAAGATGCGAGTACAAGCAACGAGTATACGAAGGGCCGAAGTATAAAGAGTCCCAGAGACAACTAACAGTCTGTCTGGAAGGTCCTGGCACCGTTCTTCTTCACGAATACGAATAAAAGCACCTCGCTTATGAAATTTTCCCTCGGTTTAGGGGGGTGGGGGATGTCATTGGGCGAGGAAAAAATGGCTGATTTTCAAGATTTTTTTTTTAAGGAAAAATTTCTTTATCTTTCTTGAAACTTAGGGTATGTTTTATTATTACTTTTGGCTGTTGCGTGGTATTTTTTTTTATCGATCTGATACATTTATTGATTTTGCAAAGTCATTTTGAGGAAAAAAAACGCGTTTAAAGTTCGCCGGTTCGCGGAACGTACCTATAAACGCTCATAATGCCCTCAATTTTGAACGGAACCGCTCAACGGTTTCAGAGACGATTTTTGAAATGTTATATTTTGAGAATCCGTCAGAAACAAAAGATTGATGTTTTAAAAAAATTCAACTAAGTGATAAATGTGATGTGTTAACAACGATTAACGGATTTCTTACTATTCAGTCCTATATATATATATATATATATATATATATATATATAGTTAAGAGCGCTTTGCAAGGCACGATACACGCGGAAACCATCAGGAAGACGTCGTCCTCGTACCACTTTGCCCGAGAATTTTCTCGATCGTCCTTTTAGAGCAAAATGATGAATTCTCCAGGAATGCATTGCTCGGTTCGATTCTATTATACGTGCGAACTCGTAGCTGGCAATTCAGCCATGACTCGTTTGTATGTCAGTTATTTAATTTTTTTTTATTGCCTCACAATTGTGCGTCCACCGGATCTTGTGAAATTTTTCGAGCTTGTGTCGAAGTGCACCGACTCCATTGGACAATTTTTTTTTAGTTTAATTTTTTTAAATTAATTATCATCCAAAGCCTTTTTTGGGAACGGAGGTCGTCGATCTCTGATACGAATACGTAAAAACGATCGAGCAATTTTCACAGTCTGGTTCGGCTCAGAAACAAATGAGCAATTAACAAGAATTTCCGTTGCACTCTGGCATTCCCACCACAGAAATCTGCAACCTAAATCTGTAAAAACACAGGTGCTGAAATGATCGTTGAAACGCAATGAAATGTGTTTACATTTTTAATACACTATTAAATTTGCGAAAATTCCGATTGCCGATCATCCGAAGCCGATCTGCAAAAATCTCGATGATCCGCGGACCGCCAGTTTGCAGATAAAATTTTGAAAATAAAACGCTGATCAAGGTATTGCTTTCGCGGAGGGCCGTATTTTGTGACGGCGTTGGGGCTTAAGGCCTTAGACCACTCTAGAGGCTGAAAAAATAAGATTTTTTGGGGATTTTTTTTTCAGAAAAACTACAAAATAAATCGAGATTACAAAAAAAGGGTGTTTATCATACATATCAGTGACTGTATACATTAATTTTTTTGAAGCGATTTATTTCAAAATGGCGGCTGTGCAGCGTTTTTGCAATGACGTCTCCGTTTTTCCAGGGTCCACGGCCGGACAAACAGCTCCTGCAGTTTTTTGAATTATAATGAGCCAATGCATTTTTTTCGATTATATATAATAACTGCTATAGAAGTACGAAGGATTTTTTTTGATACATTGATTTTTGGCAATATGGCGCACTTCTAAAGTGGAAAGTGAGAAATTTGCCTAAAAAATCGTCAGATAATTGTTAATAACAAATGAACTGTGCAATATAAAAAAAAATCCTACGTACTTCCATAGGCAATGTATTTTTCAAGGTATATTCAACATTTCACGTGAATCGATTGAAAATTGTCTGAGTTATGTTTCTGGCCAAAGTTAAAAGGAGACGTCATCGCAAAAACGCTGCACAGCCGACATTTTGAAATTAATCGCCTCAAGAAAATTATTGTATACAGTCAATGATATGTATGATAAACACCCTTTTTTGTAATCTCGATTTATTTTGTAGTTTTTCTGGAAAAAAATCACGAAATAGCCTTTTTTTTCGGCCTAAGGCCTTAATAAAAATTTCGGCCTAAGGCCTTAACAAAAATAAATCACAATAATTTATTATATCCAACGATGGACAAGAAAAAAAGAAAATCGCGCAAATTTAGTAGATGTTGACATTTCTATATTTCCTCTCAAAAGTCGCAGCTACGAAAATTCGTCTGCTGGTAACATTTCTCTAAGTTTCATTTTCATAATATAGTAAGATTCAAAGTACGATTTTCACGGTTTTTTTTTTAAAAAGAAAGATTTTTCGGTATTTTTGAGACTTCGGGTATGTTTTATTCCTACTTATAGCTGTTACATGATTTTTTTTTAATTTTATTTATTTTCGAAAGTGGCGGAGGTATGGCAAGTTCTTCTAAACGGGTTGCGGCGGATGTCGTCAGACGGCGTGACTCGTAGCGTCGATAGGACAAATTCGAAAAAAAAAACCAACGAAGGTTTTTTTTCGTTACACACATACGCAGAATATGAACCAAGAAAAAGTGAGAAATGTTGAAAATCGATGAAATGGTATGCTTTGAAACACATCGAATTTTCCGAAAAAAAATTCACTACCTTTTGCAGTAACGAAATACTTTATCTTAATTTTCAAAAACATGTAGGTTCATGTTTTAGACAACAGGGTTAAGAATATTGATACCAAATTTCATCAGAATCGATTGATGAGTTTTTCAGAAATACGTCACGCCAGTTTTGACAATGCATTTTTGACCATTAATAACGTAAAAATACCATGTATCAGTCAAAAGTAGTTATAAAAACCTACCCTTATCCTGAAAAATGGTGAATAAATCTCTCCTTGACAAAAAAAGTCATTAAAAACAGCAAAAATTTTCCTCGTCTAAAGGTATCTCCCCCCTTAAATGTTCGTGAACTTGGCTTGAAATTTCACCAGTATACTGGGTTGTATTCTTACTTGACTATAGAAGGAAAGCAGCTAATTGTTAAATACTCGAGTTCGTGAAAGGAATACTTCAAGAACGTGATCAGGTAGAAGGGGGGGGGTAGGGATTTGTACAGGTAAGTGCCCCAAGTGTGACTTCCGGGAAGATTCATGTCCTACGTGACTCGTCCCAGTTTATGTCAACAGTTTCAACAATGGAAAATAATGGCTCGATGTGCGCGAAACTGGTCAGTATCTACCTGCTGCTCAATTATTACCCCTGACATGGCACCAGCCCGAAATCGATCCGCGACCTCTCCTGCAATTTACGTACTCGTTTGTAAAGTGCGGTTGACGAGCAACCGCGTCGCCATTCACATTGCAATAGCCTCATTTCCGGTTTTATTGCCCAAAGCTGTTTCTCGATATCAATCGAAAATTTGCGAATTCGCATCAAAATTGAAAAATTTATTTGATGCGGGTTCATTTTATCCTCGGATGGATTTGTACACGTAGATACAATTTCTTCACCGTTGTAGTAGTTCTTATTTTTGAGGGAAGTATTTTTTCTAGAAAAGGCATACGTAAAATCGGGAGTAATGGAATTTAAAATAAATTCGGCGATCTTAAAACCATTTTTCGCCTTTTTGGCGATTTTTTTTTCAATTGTTGATTTTGTCGATCTTTTTGTACTAAAATTCTTTAATATTTGTAAATATTTGGATGAAATTATATATGTAAACATTGAATTTTTTTTATATTTGTTAACAGCTAAATTCTTTAATATTTGTAAACATTTATATTCTTTAATATTTGTGAACAAAAATTCTGCAATATTTATAAACATCTACATTCTTGAATATTTGTAATCATTTAAATTCTTCAATACTTGTGAACATTTAAATTCTTTAATGTTTGTGAACATCAAAGGTCTTTAATATTTGTAAATATTGTAATTCCTTAATATCTACAACCATACAAATTCGTTGATATTTGTAAACATCAAACATTTTTAATATTTATAGACATCAAAATTCTTTAATCAAATAATTCAATTTCCGGAAAATCAAATGATGAATGAAAATGTAATCTCACGAATGAAATCGTACAATTTGATGAAGGGAAATTGCGTCGAGGGAAGTTCTTCGTATGATGAGAGTTCATTTTATCCTCAGAGAGAAAAGTTGCGAGGTCAATTGTACGACCTGTCCGTGGAGGAGGTCATAAAGCCCGCTGTAAATATTTGAAGGGCTCTAATTTTCTGTGATGCTTTCCAATATCGTCTCGTGTAGCAACGGAAAGTACAGAAGTGGACAATAATTTTTCAGCTGATAGTTTCGTTGCGTTTAGGAGTGTTTGCATTTACTCGGAGAAAAAAAAATCACTTGGACCAACGGAATTATTCATTTATAGGTGGCCAACAAAATATTAATACATGAAGCATTAAAATATTCCGTTGTTCGGAGTATTCGTTAGTTTGGTGGAATAAATAATTCTTAAAATAATCTAATTCATTTTTTATTTTATTTTTATTCATTTTATTTTAATTTCACTTGTACGTTTATTTGATTATTTTTTAAATTATTCCATATCTTATTTTCTAGTCAGTTCAAATCGTATTTTTTTTTATTATACTTTTATTACGGAATTGAAGTTTGCATCGTTGAAATGCAACAAAAATTCTTTTCAATTCCGCATTTTCACTATTATGAAAAATCATACTTTGCATATTTATATTGTAGATCGCAGAATAAGAATCCTGAGAAATGATTGCGCGATTTTCGTAGCTTCAATGTGCCAAAGGAAATTTGGGAAATAAAAAAAAATCTTCGTTGCGTTCCAACTATGAGAGCTACACGACCATTTTTTTTTTTGGTATCGCTATTATGAGTTTGTTTTAAATTATATCGTTCATAAAATCCAGTACATATTTATTATACATCTATTGCACAGCACATAATATACGTATACAATATTAATGAATACTATATATTAATACATATTTCATTTATTAAAAAAAAACGTTTAAAAAATGACCGGAAATAATGGCCGAATAAAAAAATGTTTCGGACAAAAGTAACCTTTTTATTTTACATAAAACAAGATCCCACTATAAAAACAAAGGCTTCCATTTTTTTTAAAGTTGACTTTGAAATCTTCCTCTAAATATAAAAAATGCCATTTTTGTCCTCGTTCTTGAGTTTTTCCGATGTGTCTAAATAAATGGAACGCCCCGTATCTGAGAAACCGCCATTTCGCGCTCGCCGTCTCGCCATTTTACGACTCGGCGCCGCCATCTTATGATCCCGCTGAGACTCGAAGAGGCGTCCGAATATTTTTTCCTCCTCGTTCTCGCAGGTCGAGTTTTTCATTTTTGACGCTCGTTGCGAGGTGGAGGAAAAAGCTCCTCGGAAAGTTTGAAAATCGGGATAAATATTATAGAGGGAAGGTTGGAGGGTCTCGAAGAGTACGCGGCGTGCCCGCGAGGGGATGCGTAATGGGTCGATATCCGACGGCGCCAGTCCAACCCCACCCTCGTCCCTCACCCCCCTCGCCAATCCACCTTCCCCGTCGTGGAGTGGCGTCGTACACGCAGCCACCCACCAAACCACCCCTACCCCTAGGCGGATGTGAAAAGCAACCCCCACGAGTCACTTCAGTCACTGTCTAGGCTCCCGGTGCACCGCTCCACCGGATGTCGTGCTCGTTATCTTGCCGGGTCTTGCGTAACCCGCAACATTCGAAAATCAACCCCCTCCCCCGCCCCTCTATCGTTACCCTTCTTATCGATATTAAAAATAAGAAAAATTGGTAAGAAAAGAAAGGCAACAAATGTAACGAAAATACTTTTGAAAAAAAAAACGTAAATCACAATGTTGTTCTTTTGTATTGGAAAATAAAGAAAACATATCGAGAAAATCGATCCTTATCTCTCGCGCTTTCGTCTGATCTTCTTATCTTTGATATTATATCGATATGTGAAAGTAGAAAAAGGAGTAAGTAAAAAATATATAAATTCATAGGAGGCAAATACAAGAAACGAAAATTATTTTGAAAAAGAAACTCGTAAACAAAATTGTGGCATTTTTTGTATCGAGAAGTAAGAAATCCCCTATAACCGTTTACAATTTTTCTCTACTTTTTTTTTTCGAAAAATCATCGAAATGTCAAAAAGTTGAAAAAAAATGTCAAAAATGAAAAAAAGGTAACAAATTACGCAAAACTAAATATTTTACGCACTCGTAAAAAAAAGTTCGGTTTTTGCACCGGTCGAATATTGTTTGAATTACAAATAGAAAATTAAAATTAGAATTAACATTTGTTTTTACATATTTACTAGCATTTACTAAGAGTCATACAAAATAATCGGGAGTATCTCGTCTTTCTCGTCCAATTCTTTCCTCAATTAGTTGTCGTTGATTTTGTTGATTCTTTTCTTTTTCATTATAGCTTCCCGATATTCCCGAAATAAAAATTCTGCAATATCGACAAACATTCAAATACCTCCAAAAAAAATCGAATGTCCCAAAAATGAAATCACAAACAAAAACAAACGGCATTGAAAATGAAATTTATTCGGTGCTCCAAAGATCCTTGAAAATCAGCCACTCAGGTTCGTCGTCGTCATCTGACATAAATTCAAAGAATACATTTTTCGAAACTCGTCCCAAACTGGACGAATTCTTTTAAGTACTTTGCATAAATTAATAGTAAAACAAAAAATTTAAAGCCTTAGACTAAAAACTTTTTGGAAACTTAACAAAAGACTAATGAAAAAAAGACTTTAAAAAAACTTTTAAAAGGAGACGAAAAACTTTTAACAAAATTAAAAAAAAAGAATAATAAGCCTTAGCTGAAAAATTTGTAAACCTGAGCAAAAAAAACAGTGACGAGTCCGCAAAGTCCGCGCGAGTTCGCTTGACCGATTCCCCCCCCCCCCCAATCCGCGCTTTTCCCCCCACCCTCTTCGTTCATCCCCTTCGGCACCCTCGCTGATCATTTTCCATGTGGCCAATAGCACAATCGCCCTTACGGGATATCGGTCAATTTTCAGGGTTGATCATCTCCCGACTTTTCGTCAGTCACATCAGTGAGATCGACACGCGAGCACGCACCTCAAATCCCCTCTCCCATAATTGCTGCTCGAAGTGCCGCGTTTAATTACACGTGAATAATTTTTGTCGCCGTGCAAAATTAATTCGCTACGACGTGACGAGCCACACGGGGAAAGAAAAAAGTCGTTTCCCCAATTGCGCGCGCTGTGATACGACATACCTTACGCCTGCCACTTTTTCCGTTTTCTTTCGTTTTCTTTTTCTCGACGAAGTGGAAGACATGACGTCGACCTTGATCTTGTCCAAGCCGTCGAAGAAGGTAAAGACGATTTTGCATCCACGACCCTAAATATCGATTTGGCAAATGCTCCCGCATGAATATTTCAATGAAGTGCAGTCGCGAAATTATCGACAGAGTAATTTATTTGTTGTTCGTATTGTGTATGTGTAATAATATTAATAATAATCGTATATAAATATATATATTATGAATAATATTTATATATAATAATGATTGTTATATGAGTATTAATAATATTATATATAAATATTTATGATAGAAAATGGACATGAATTCCGTTGTGTGAGTATACATGTATACGACGTGGAAGCTGGCATCGTTGGAACGCAACGAGTTTTTTTCATGATTTCTCATTTCGTTACTATTGTCATTATCCCAAGCCTTTTTTTTTTTGTAAATTCTGGTCGCGAGTCTCTAATGAAAATACGCAAAAACGTTTGAGTGATTTCACAGCCTAAATTGGCCCAATAAAATTTGTATAATTAAAAAGAGATTAATGTGTAATTAATTAATGAAGATTGATATCTTCATTGCGTTACAACGATGCAGAATTCAACGGCACTACGTTGAAGTTTACATTGACAAAAAAAAAAACATTCACTTCTGATTAAATTTTACAAAAAAAAATTAGTTGCGTTCAACGGTGTAAACTTCAACGTAATGACGTTAAGGCCGTGGGCCACAGTAAAGGGTATAAAATCATGTGCGAATTTAACATTTTTTTCGTATGAAAACATGATTCACTCATAAAATTAATTACACATCTATTTAGCATAAAGATCAAGCTGTTGGAAAATATATATATATATTTTTTTTTCGATGTACAAAATGGCCGACAACTAATATTTTCTTTCGTTACCTTTTTCTTAGGCGCTCCGCGGCGTGACATTTAACATCCACAATTTTTTACCTAGAACAAAAAACAAAAATTCTCGTCAATCTACATTAGAATACCTAGAGAAGTACGCACGGAATTTGAAAAATATTGTTTTATTTAAAAGTTGTAGATATTTGAACTTGAGAAATGAATTTTTACTGAAAAATTTCGTTATAACTGCTCATAAAATGAAAAGTTTTCGATTAATCAGAAATTCCGTACGTACTTCTCTGCGAAATGCAATTAGGAACATAACTTTCAAATTTGAAGTAAATCGAGTGAAAATTGTTGAAGTTATTTGTCACGCCAATTGGAAAAAAGTTGTTTCGAGCAGTTTCTAGTAGTCGGCCATTTTGTACATCGAAAAAAAAAAATTCTAACAGCTTGATATGCATACTAAATAGATGTGTAATTAATTTTATGAGTGAATCACTTTTTCATACGAAAAAAAAAATTGTTAAATTCGCACATGGTTTTATACCCGTCACTGTGGCCTAAGGCCTTAAAGATTGCATGGTTGGGACGCGACTAAATGTTTTTTTAAATTATCGAATAATTTATTTGATAAACTAATTTAAAGGTAAAAATTGGAAAAACTAATCTTAATTTTCCTAAATATAATTCATTTTAAAAACCTACTTATATATACTTATATAGATGTTTATATTACTAGTTACATATACATACACATATATAGCTCTTGTTACAATCTATTTCATAAGCTATATTATTATTGTACACGATATTGCGCATATATAGGACATTATTTAGTTTATTAAATTTATTATTTTATCTCCCTATTTTACTTATTTTGTTAAGCGCAACATTATTCACTAAAACGTTATCTGTAATAATAAAAGTGATCCAGTTGTGATGTTGCGAAACAATTATTAAAAAAAAAATTTTGTTATTCAATTTATTTATATACTGCGTTTCGAAAGTATCATTTTTCACTGGACACGCATATGAAAATTATATCCAAGTAGATATGAAAAATATGTTCTCATTTACACACTGAACCTCGAAAAAGTTTCCGCTATTTTCCTTCCATTTATGGAAGGAAAATTCGGCTTAGTGGAGGAAATTGAGAATATTTTTCTTACGATATACGAACATTATTTGCTATTGGGACGAAAAGAAAAATATCGACGTCTTTTTAAAACAGGACATTAACAATATCCCAAAACGTGGAATCGTATGCCACTAGAATAATAATAGTCATAAATTATTCTCTGAAGTTGGCATGCGTAAAACATAAATTTGTGAAGAGTCGTTTGCGGGAGAACGTCGAAATCGAAACGTCCTCGACGATGAGAAATTTCGGAAAGCAGGGATATTGCCTCCTTTAACCCTCAATCCGTGAACCTGGGTCGTTTTCTTCCCGTCCAAAATCATTTTCTTTGCAGGTTGCTCAATATCTAACGAAACAAAAATACATTTAAAAAAGAAAGAAAAAACCCTATTTCCTTGAGAAGTACGACCTAAAGATTGACCATGAATTTTTTCAGATGTTTTTCATTGGCAATTGTTAGTTTGGTAGCCCACAAACTTGGTTGAGGGTTAATTTCATTCTTCATTTTTGGTCAATATTATTATTATAAATTATTTTTATTACGACGGAAATGTGCGACAGGTGGCCAGATAACGTAATCTCTAATGGCTGCGCGTCTTTCTTAGAGGCACCAAAATAATTTTGGCCCCAATTGGCCATGGTCCACGACGAGAGGAGGTCCATCGTTCCGTAGGTCTTGGCTTCGTTGTGAGACACTTTCTCTCTCTCTCTCTCTCTCCCTCTCTCTCTCTCTCTCTCTCTCTCTCTATCTCTCTGTCTATTTCTCTCTATCTCGACAACGCGTGAGAGTGAACAGCGAAAGAGATCGCTGCGTGCAAACGACAAAGATCCGCGTCGTTTCCCTAAATAGAAGTCACGCGAATCTCTCTTGCTATGCCTCAGTTTCGTCTCGATCGGATCACGAACGGTGCGACAAAAGTTCCGCGAGAGTGAGAGGGTGGGAGGGAGGGAGGGAGAGAGAGAGAGAGAGAGAGAGAGAGAGAGAGAAAGTTGCATTAAAAGTCCTCCCGGTATGCTCTTTCTGGACAAAACTTGTACAGCCTCGCGCTCATGGCATTCCACAATCGAAAAAGTGCGGAATAGAAAATGAGCATTTTTTTTTGTGATTTGTATTCATATAGATACTGGATAAAATAAAGGAGAAAACAAAATAAATGGCAAAGCGGTAGTTACTTTATTTTTCCCGGTATATATATATATATATTTTGGCAAAGAGGAAGATTTACTTTTTTTCTGCACAGTTCAAGTAAATAAGACACGCAATAGATAAATATTATTTATTTATTGCGTTTATTATTTATTTATTTCGTTTATTTATTGATTGCGTGTCTTATTTACTTGAATTGTGCAGAAAAAAAATTAATCTTCCTCTTTTGCACTCCGATTAAGCATTTTTCAAACTTCCCTACTCATTCGTATTCGTGAAAAGAAATGAAAATGCTTTACGCCCTTTTTTGCACTCGGAAGAGAAAAACTGTCCAAAATTATCGCGGCTGGCTCCGAAGAGGGCCGCGATAGTTCAATTATTGAACAGTTTCATCAAGTTTCTCTGCGTTTTCGAGAGAGAAAAAAAGACAAAACGTCGAGATTTATTATGCATAAAAACAGACGATTCGTCGGGATTTATTACGCAAAATCGAGCCGCAGTTGATTGTCAGCCGTGAATGCATTGAGCGCGGTCACTTGTTTAAATTTCAGTGTGATTGATAGTTTTTTATAAGCAACTGTGCCAGATGACCTACATTTTCATTTTTCTCTCATCGATAAGGAGGGGGGTTACTTGAGGAAAGTCAAAGTTGTAATTAAGAAGCCACAAACACGAAGGAAACCTAAAGAAACTTCAAAGTTGTACTTTTAGTGACTAGACACTTAAACAAACTTTTTAGTTGTACTTTTATTGAAGACGAACTCAAGCAAACTCCGTAGTTGTACTTTTATTGACCCCAGACTCAAATAAACCCCAAACAAACTTCTCAGTCGTACTTGTATTGATCACCGACTCAAACAAGCTTGCTAGTTGTACTTTTATTTATCATAGACCTAAACAAAGCGACAAAAAAATCGCAGTTATACTTTTATTGGCCACAAATCCAAACATTATTCAAAGTTGTACTTTTACTGACCGAAGACCCAAACAAACACAAACAAACTTCGAAGCTCTTCTTTTATTGGCCACAAAGCCAAACAATCCCAAACAAACTTCGAAGTTGTAATTTTACTGGCCACAAATTCAAACAAACTTCGAGTTTGTATTTTTACTGACCAAAGACACAAACAAACAGAAAAAAACTTCTTCGATGTACTTTTATTGTCGACGTACATGAACAAATCCAAAAAAAAACTTGTACTTGTAAAAAAACTTGTAAAAAAGCTGTACTTTTATTGCCCACAAACCCAAAAAAAGCCAAACGAACTTCGAACTGTCCATCCAAAAAAAACAATCCAAAAAAAACTTGTACTTGTAAAAAAACTTGTAAAAAAGCTGTACTTTTACTGACCACCGACCCAAACGAACCCAAACAAACTTCGTAGTTGTACTTTTATTGATCACGTACATAAACAAACCCAAAAAAAACTCCGAAGCTGTACTTTTGTTGGCCATGAAGCCAAACAATCCCAAAAAAACTGCGAAGATGTAATTTTAGTGGCCACAAATTCAAACAAACTGTGATATTCCACTTCCATTGGCCTGCCAACGGCGCGCAACGAAAAAAAACCAGTGCCCTTTAACATTCGTCATGCGAAGTGCTCGGCCTCCTTAGACATTTTCTTCAAAATTGCTTATTCAGATTCGTCAAAGGAAAAGCCTTCCGGGCTCTCTCTCTCTCTCTCTCTCTCTCTCTCTCTCTCCCTTTCTTTCTTTCTTTCTTTCTTTTGCTCTCTCCCTTTCCTGTGATGAAGTATTCCGTCAAACCTTTCGCGTTTTCTTCGAAACGTCAAATGAGAGATCTCCGAAACCGGCGCGGCCTCTTCTATCGTGGCGTGATTAAAGATTGTCTCAAGAATTCTTGGCTCTTTGGCAAATGTACACGTAAAGGAAAAAAGCAGACTCTCTTCTTCCATCCGGGGATTTCCCTTTCAGGGTCGGTGCCCTCGCGATGACGTCGACAAAATCGTGAACACACACACACACACACACACACGCACACACACACGAGTTCTCTTCGTTGACGTTGCAGCCTGCAAATTTACGGACACAAATGCGTGGGTGAGGATTCACGGTGTACACACGGAATATGCTTGGGTGCGTGTACGTAAGCGTTCAAAAGTTGACGAGGAACGGAGCGAACTATACAAGTGCGCTAATTCACAATGATGAAGTTCGCGAGACGGCGGAACCCAATGAACATATTTATCTAATTTTTTTTTCCTTTTTAGCATTCTTATTCTTATTTTTTTACAATTTATTTTCGCATTTTTTTAAATTCCTATGTTTTAAATATTTTTTGGTGAATTTTTTATTCCTATTTTTTATATTTTTAGGTCAATTTTTTATTCCTATTTTTTTGTGCATTTTTGAGTCCCTTCTGTTCTATGTTCAATGCTATTTTGTGAATTTTTGTTCGCATTTCTTTCGCCCTTTAGATTCTCATTTATTTTCCGAATTTATTTGCTTCTTCGATTACCGTTTAACCTTTGTTTCCTTATTTTGTCTCTTTTTCAGAATTTTTATTTCCATTAGTATACCATTTTAGTTCTTGCATTTTTGATTCTCATTGTTTTTTTTTAATTTCTTTCTTTCGTATTTCTTACTCCCATTCTTTTCTTCTTTTTTCTGGCATTTTTATCCCTATTTTAATATAACTTGTTGAACATTCGATTCTCACAATTCGATTTTTTTTTCTTATTCTTATTTCCATTTTTTTCTTCTTTTTCTTGCCATTTTTATTTCTATTTTGACCCTCCTTTCCCCGCATTTTATGATCCTACTATTTTATATTTGTCTCGAATTTTTTGTTCCCATTTCTTTTCATTTTCGCATTTTTTATTCGACTTTATTTTCTTGATTTCTTCCCCGTCTTCGATTGCCGTTTTTCGCTCGCAATTTCATCGTTCTCATTTTCTCGCTTTTCTCAATTTCCCAAACACACCCAGTCCACAAAGAAACCTGAAACGAACTCGTTTTTTTTTTACTTTCACGAAATCCGAAGCTTCCTGCGTAAGAGGCTAACGAAAGAAAAAGCTGAGAATGCGTTGTACGCGTCAAACGCTCGCGTGAAGTTCAACTGGTCGACGAACTTCTCGAATTAGATTCAACTTAACGCGGTGCGAGAACAACAAGCGGGTATACAGCACGCGTTATTCGACGGTGCGCGCAGCCCACCGTTTCACACTTTGGCACAGTCGTACGTTTGTCCCCCCGGCCCGAAGATATACTCTGCACTAACTTTTCCCGCCGCTTGCCGCGCATCCGAAACATTTTGTATGTGAGCCTCGCGCGCGCGTGAAACGCATTATTCGCCCGCTCGCGCTCGCGACCCACGTGCGCGACATACCATACCTCTTTCTCTCGTATTTTCATTCGCACCTTCATACGACTCACTCCGGACGTGGAATAGCCCATACCCTTTGGATTGATGGGTCATATGTGAGTAAAGAAAAATTTCATCCAAATACATCGAGATGCTTTTGTGTTGTGTCGAAATGTACTTTTCTCTCTTCTATTTTTACCATATATATATATGGGAAATTCCACGCCATTTCACCTATCCCGAGACGCCGACCATTTTTGGTTTTCCTGATTTTTTTTTTTTGAATAATTGTACCCCATGACACGAATATCCACACCATGTTTTAAATTTTTATCTCTCCTCCTTTAGGAGTTATAATTTTCCGAAATATGTCGATTTCAGAAGTTTTGGAAACGTTTAAACGCTGATAACTCCTGAACTAATCGAGATATCGACAAATGCCACAATTTATAATTTTTTTCATTTTGAAGCATACACTCGTTAAAAATATGAAAAAAATTATCAAGTATCAATGTCAACGTTTTTTTTTGCTTCCAAAGTAAAAACTATTTTTTTTTTTAAAGATGATCGCCATTTTTAGTTTCTTTCAAAAATTTCTTTAAAATAGAGTGACCCGCTCTATGATTTTTAAGACTAGTCCCATCGTGGGCCCATTTTTCCTTCTATTTTTTTTCTCGAATTAATCATATTTTTCTGAGAAGATTTTTTAGCTTTAGTTCAACGCAATTTACAAGAAGCCCAAAATCTCGAAAATCGAGGGACTTTTACCACGAAGTGAAAAGTATAAATAAATACAAATAATTGGAAAATCATTAGTTTACATAATTTGCTTAGCTCGATTAATTGAAATACCGTACCGTATTGCTGTATTTTCTGAGCACGCAATCAATAATAATAATAATTGTATATGGGTTCGAGGAAACGACAGAAATGGAGTACACGTTTGAAACAGATGAGGAAAGATATGTTAAAAAGAGTATGGAATTAATAATCATTTCACATGCAACTTAAAAAATAAGACGAGCGAATTGTGTATTTAAAACAATTTACTTTGATATATTCGCTGATCCATTTCGTATAGGAGAAAAAAAAATACATTCATAACTTATTATCAATTCATTCATTATCAAATAATGACTCGTAAATAAATTAATAAAATTATTCTTATTTTTATGTGAATGTTCGATTATTGAAAAGCATCGTATTTATTTGATCGGGAAAAAGTATTTGCCTCGTTCCCCCGGCATTTCCGGACGTCCTCGAGGCGACTTTTCGTTCCAACGGGCACACGTTGTCTCGATCATCGTCGCCTTCCACATTTCAAGCGACAGACCGTGGCGATTCATATGCTCGCTACGAAATCCCCAGGATGTCGGATCGCCGGACGAGTTGAATTCTAATCGAACAGTATTCGCTCCTCAGTAGCTTCGTCGATCTTGCGACTGATGCTTAAAAAAAAGTTTTTTTTTACTTTAATTTTTCTATTGAATTTTATTAAATAGTTTTTATAAAACTATTTATTAAAATTATTTGAGCAATAAAACAAGAGGCAGAAAAAATACCGCCTCAACCGTTTGAGGATCGCCGAAAAATAGGAAAGAACATTTCTTTTTTGTCCATACTTCAGTTCATGATTATGGAAAATCAACAAAAATATCATAATTATTGCAATAAAAAGTAGGTATAATTATCATTATAAACAAAGTTTCGTTTGGTTTTTTTTATTTTTTTAAATAAAACATTTTTTAAAAAATCATCGTGCTCGACTCCGGAGCCTCGGCAGCGCGAGACTCCCTTTTCTTTTTCTCGATTTTCATGCCACTCAGCGCGATTAAATTTAAATTGCGTGAAATTGCTGAATCGCTGCCCCACGCATGGAAAGAAATTCGAGACCGCGCAATATTTTTTTTATCGCGTGCGAAGAAAAATTGCAACTTCCGGTCGAGGATAACGTGCGAAAATTAAATGGCTGAAAATTCGTCGTCCACGATTTTTAACCCTGTACAATTGGAAAGAAAAAAATGGTTTTTTAAAATTAAAAACAATTGAAAAGAAATCTTTTTTCAATTTAAAAAATTAAACAGAAATCTTTTTTTTTTCGATTAAAAAAATTAAGACTCTTTTTTTATAAAAAAAATTGTAAAAGAAATCTTTTTTCATTGTAAATTAAAATAAAAAACGACGAAATCTTAAAAAAATAAACTCAGAAGAAAATATAATTTTTCTCTAAAAAATTGTCGAGATTTCCCATTTCTTTTTCCTCGCTCAGAGCTTTCATGAGAAAATTTCTCACGCATTATCGAACGAGGAATTGATGGAAATTCTTAGACAAGTTATTTTTTTTTACTCGTACTACTTCGAAAATCAATAAAAAATATATACAAATTTGAAAAAAAACTGATGAAAAAGACCTCATTGGAAAGGTCGAGTTCCTAAAGAAATGTTTAATTTAAAAAATTGAAAAAAAATCCATATTTCGTGCGGACTCGATGTTTGGAATAGTATGCCACAATAATGTCCATCCACGTCAGGTCAACACGAGTGCAGATCCCCGGAGCTCCGATGCACTCGAAAGAGATTGCATCGCCGCCACGCACACCGCCCGAGCCTCTCTACGCCCACGTGAACATAAAAGCGCGTGCACAAATTTTGTCATGGCGCTGTTAAAAAGAAAAAAAAACCGTCACCATGGAAAGTCGCACGCGCCCGACCTTCAGACGCAGTCATCAATTTATGATTCTTGCGGAAATCAAATTAACGATGTTCCAACGTATTTTGTTTCACTACGGTTAAAATTTCAATCGTCTTTTCAGTTCGTAATTAAGTAATTTTCTTGTTTGAAATTGAAAACATATTTTGAGACACTTCTTTATCACGCGATAAATTATTTATCGGGGAGATCTGGTTGACGATATTTTGAGTATAACAAAAATAAATGATAAAATTTTGTTCGTTTTTCCGTGAAATTTACTCACACGTAGAATATGAGCCAAGAAAAAGTGAGTAATATTGAAAATCGATGAAACGGTACCCTTTGGAACAAAAACATTAAATTTTCCGAAAAATGACTACATTTTGCACTAAAAAATCCTTTTTTCTTTAATTTTTAGCAACATTTAAGGTTTTCAGACAATGAGGGTACACAGGTTCCTACTAAATTTCTTCAGAATCGGTTGATTAGTTTTTTTTAGCTATACGTCACGCAGGTTTCGAAAATGCATCTGAGAGAACCATGCCATTCCTTGACATACTTATGTTTGGCCACGACTTTGGCACAGGTCAATTTGACCCGGAGTACTTCATCCACCTGCCCTTAACAACCCTTCGGTCAGTTTTTATTGAAAAAAAAATCCGAAATACACTCTAAACATTTTTCAATATTTCCGCACAATTGAAATTTGGAAAATATGTAATTAAATTGTTGTAAAAAATTATTGAAAGGTTGAATTTTTCAAAATTTCAAAAAATCCCCCAAAATTGCTTCTTTTTCCTCGTCTAAATGTGTATCCCGATTTAACGATTGAAAAAAATAATAATAATTCGACGGCGGAACTTTCAAGAGTAAAACGTCGGGCAATGGTCGTGAGACCCCGATCGACGGGATATCTATACATATATATATATATATACATATCTGAAAGTGCTAATTGCAATGGAGGCTCGCGTGATTATTGACTCGACGATTCGATTCGCTGACATTCGCAATTTGGGAATCAGAGTCTTCCACATCGGCATTTTGAGTGCGTGTTGTCACCGTGTAAAACCGTGCGAAAAAGGTAATGCAGAAGTAGCAAGCTCGCGTGACCCCCCCCCCCCCCCCCCCCCCCCCCCCTCCCCACGACGTGGGTGTAGTATAACGCACTCGCTGGCACAAGCACACGCGCGCAAATTTGCACTTCTCGGCACCTCTCTCGGCACTTTAGCCGAATAAATGAGCGCGTGTGTAGAAAAAAAAAAAAAATGTGCCACTGCAAGGTAGTATGTGCACTGGAGGACTGCCTCCTCTCGTCGTCGTTGTCGTCTCGCATAACGCACAAATGTACGCGCGAGTCGCGATCGCAGTTTCTCCCGAGACCTCGAGAATACAACTAGACCCAACTCGGAATAATTCCGCACTGACTGGCGGACCAGTAATTTATATAAATACGAAAAAATTGACGCAAAGGTGGAAAGAAAGGACGGAAAAAAAAGACAATATTGTTGTCATCGTTGATGTTGTGGGCGAACGCGTATGGGGGAACGTTTGTTATCGCTGGAAGTGCGTGTGTGGAGGACCGTATCGGTGCGATTAGTTAATTAGATAGGAATTTATGAAAAACGTGAAACTCGCGGCTTTTTCGTCACTCGTTCATTTTTTTGGTTCGCGCGGGAGTACGTGAACTTTTTTTCGGCCGTCGGTCCGTTCTTGTGGCGCTTGTTTTTATCGGGAATATTCGAGAGTACTTTCTACAAGGCAATGCGATTTTTTGCGAGTACACTCGATCGCAGCACGGTACGAGCTGAAAAAACACACATGCATGCATATTAGGGTGGTTGAAAAAAAATTCTTTTTTTTTCGCTGTACTCAACGGAAAATGTTACTACGTTATGATAAAAGTAATTCGTACGAAATTTGAGAGGTCTAAACATTTTTTTAGGTAGTGCTCAAACGACTTTTAATTTTTTTTTTTCGATTTTTCGTTATTTTTTTTAAATTTTAATTTAATTTTAATTATAATTATCACAACCGAATTACATATATTGATTCTCAATCTGCCAATACAAATTGTTTATGGTAAAAAAAAAAAATTTAATAAAAATTGTGCATTGTTACAGGAAAAATTAACTCAAGACTTACATTGGATCACGCACTAACATTTTCTGCATCGAGATGAAAAAAAATTAAGACTCCGATAATCATGAAAACAAAACGTGAAAAAGGCGTTTCAACACTAACTAAACAACTGTTTAGAACCCCACAAATTTTGCAAAACTTTCTTTTTCTTAGCATACTTCAATTTTCCGTTGAGAAAAAAACATCGATTTTTTTTAACCATCCTAATGTACATGTGCGTGTTAAAACTTGAATATATTTTTAAATGTATTATTTAACAGGATTTATAAATCAATGTGATTTGCAGGGCGTCCTGTTCGAATCGATCTGCTTGAATATTTTCGAAACTGTTGACAAGTTTGAGGAGATTCACGCGAAGACAAACTAGCTGATTTTCATGATTTTTTTTAACGGACAGATTTGTTCACCGTTTCTTAGACTTAGAGGATGTTTTATTACGACTTTTGGCTGGTGCATGGTATTTTTTTTATTAATATTTTTAAATGGCAGAGCTCATTGCTGAAAAATACTGCAATGAGCAATATCCAGCTGCATGCGATTGGTGCATTACTAAAATATTTGATTCCATTGAAAGAATTAAGTTGACCACGTGTCCTCCACGCGTCCATATAAAAAAAAAGTTACTCGCACGAGATAATTCTCCTCCTGAAACAATTGAACTTTCGTTGGAAAGATTTTTCAAAGTCCTGGGGCTCCGCAAGGCTTCTGCTGGAGCTCCGTCGAAAAAAAAAAAAATTCATTCCTCCCAATAAATGGAAATAATTTTATCAATTTACAGTGGAATTAATACATTGTTATGTAAAGTATCTATATTTGTACAATTTTCATTTAAAAATAAACATACAACCAGGATTTGCTTATTTTAGGGCTCTGTAAAATATTTAGTGTTTCAAAAGCGTTGCGTCGCCAAAAAAGTTTGAGAACCGTTGCCCATGTGCAGAATTCACATATATTTATATATGAATTTTGAGTATTGCAGTTTTCTGTGGTCCTCGATTGGCAAGGAACTTTATATTAAGAAATTCATCTTCAATCATCACCTCAAAGTAATGAAGTGAATTTAATTAGTTCCTCAGTTCAAATGAATAAAATAATGTCCTATAAATTAATAAATTTATATTATTGTTATTTATTTTGCTTATTTTAGTGCTGTGTAAAATGTTTAGTGTTTCAAAAGGGTTCCGTCGCCAAAAAAAGTTTGAGAACCGTTGTCCTAGCACATGTGCACAAATTATATATATTTATATATGAATTTTGAGTATCGCAGTTTTCTGTTGCCCTCGATCGGCAAGGCACTATCTATTAAGGTAGTACGATCATATTACTACGAATGCAACTTTCGAATTTGAAATTTTTATATGATTTTGACGAATACTTTTTGCGCCTATTGCCAAAATTTGTGCCATTTTGACCGTTTAGTTTTTTCGCAATAAAATTGCAAAGTCGAGCACTTTGAGTTACCGATGCACGTCGTCTTATGGAGACGGTCAACCGGAAGTGCGGTGATCGTGGTTTTTCTGCTCACGTATCCAACTAAACCCGTTGGAAAACTGAAATTCGATAGATTAGATATAACAGATATTGTAAAAAATAAGAAAATCAATCTTCACCGTGTAGTTGAAGCACTACATTACAAGAAAGTTTCAATTTCCGGTTGAAAATTGTCAGAACGACGAAATAGCACCCACAGACTTAGCAACGTCGCGAGTGACAGCTGATGCGTTTGGCGAACATAACCCAGCTTTGTTTTGAAATTAATTTGAATATAAGCCGCCAAAAAATATGCGAACAACAATTTATGGAGTTTTATCATTTATCACGTATCAATAATATGTATAATTATATTCTGCCTATCGTGGTAATTCCGCTGAAGTAATTCAAGCCTATTTTAATAGGCTTGCATTTTATTGCGTTAATATTATTACGAAGATTACTACCGAGTCGTTGACAATCTAATTTTTAACTTTTTATTTGTTCACGTGCAATAAATTCATCATTTACCACAACATTTGGCACACTGTAGTCGATAGTACGAATAATCAACATAAGTAAACATCAATCAGAGCAGCTGTGGGTAAAATAAATTTCGACTCTTTTTTTTTTACCCCGTGGAAGTGATCGTACCTCCTCAAAAAATTCATCTTCGATCGTCACTTCAAAGTAACGAAGCGAATGCATTTGGTTCCAACGTTTAAACGAATAAACTAATATGATCCTATAAATTAATAGATTTATATTATTGTTTTTGATAAATACGTATAATTTTTTTTGCCTCCGCCTCTGTTCCATTTATCACTCCATTAACGATGGTTCGTTCTCCACGCGATTGCAGGAGTACGACCTCGAGCAAAAGATCGAGGTTGAGATTAAGATGCGCGAAGGATCGGCCAGACTGCTGGCCGCGGCGCGTCATCGCGCCCAGAGCCTGGAAGCAGCGAGGGCTCTGCTCACTTCGAACGAGCGAATGTCCGCCTACATGGCGGAGCTACAAAGACGCAAGAAAGAGCCAGTCAACAAGTCGAGGTTGGCATAATTTTGCTTGAGTTTCGGGACAAAAAAAAATGTCTAGTTTATCGTTTTTTTTTTCGTGACGAATGTGATTGGATAATTTTCCGAAAAATGGGATAAATACGTCAAGGTGTGGAGGGCAAATAATTTTTTTTCTTTCGCAGCTCGTCCGGAAGTTCCGCCCGAGTTTCGCTGTCGGAACTTCGGGTGCCCCTCATGTGGAGGGACTCCGATCACTTCAAGAATCGCGGCGATTATCGTCGGTTCGCCGTTTTTTGTCTGGCCCGAATCGGCACCGAGATACACGACGCGGCGCTCCTCTGTCCCGTCGATCGGGCTCTCACGGACATAAGCTTTCCCGACGTTTTACTCTAGTAAGTTTCGCCGTCGAATTATTATTATTATTCTTTTTCACTCGTTAAACCGGGACGCACATTTGGACGGGAAAAAATTAGGCAATTTTTAGGGATTTTGGGAAGTTTGAAAAATTTAAGTTTTCAATCATTTTTTGCAACAATTTAATTACGTATTTGCCGAATTTTTAATTGTGCCGAAATATTGAAAAATGTTTAAAGTGTATTTCGGATTTTTTTCAATAAAAACTTACCGAAGGGTCGTTAAGGGGTTAGGCGACAGTAACGTTTACAAAATCATGTGCGAATTTAACAATTTTTTTTCGTACGAAAATGTAATTCACTCGTAAAATTAATTACACATTTATTTAGCATGAATATCAAGCTGCTAGAAAATGTATGTTTTCTTTTCACAATTTTTTACGTAGAACGAAAAACCAAAATTCTCGTCAATCTAAATTAGAATACCTAGAGGAGTACGTCCGTACGTACTTTTACCAATTTCATTTACTTTATTTATTTACTTTATTTAAATTTAATTTAAATTAAGTAAATTAAACCTACTAAATAAGTAAACTAAATTAGTTAGTATTCAGTATTTATTTACTTAGTATTTACTATTTATTTAGTAAGTAAACACTTACTAAATAAGTAAATTAAACTTACTAAATTTAATTTAAATTAAGTACATTAAACTTAAATTTAATTTACTCAATTTACTTTATTTATTTACTTGATTTTATTACCATTTTCAACTTTCGACACAACATCCTTAAGGCGTTACCCCCACTTGTAGCGCAAAAAAGGCCTTTTTCATGAATTTTTTTAAAGAAAACTACAAAACTTTTTTAATCGATCAATATACCATCTTAAAGAACACATCTTGAAGAACTTTCAGTAATTTTTTTATTGAAAAATATTACATTGTTTAGTGGCAAATGGCCGTCAATGAAATAATGTTTTTATATACACGGTTTGCGGTGG
The DNA here is from genome assembly GCA_951751655.1 of Ophion costatus. Taxonomy (NCBI): domain Eukaryota; kingdom Metazoa; phylum Arthropoda; class Insecta; order Hymenoptera; family Ichneumonidae; genus Ophion; species Ophion costatus. Next base: position 38,396,726 of record OX632361.1, read on the forward strand.
CCAACATTGCGGCGCAGTGGATCATCTGAAAAAAAAATGCGGATGGATTTAGTCAAATATAAGTATAAACTAGTCTTTAATCGAAGGATTTTAAAAAATATTCATTTTTCACAAAATGGCGGACAGTCAAAGTTAATGGTTCGATTTTAACGAAAAAAAACGGCCGTTTTTTGGCTATTTTTTTTCGAAAAAATAGCCAAAAAATAGCCAATTGGCCATTTTTTTTCGAAAAAAAAAATCGAACGATTAAAGACTACATTTTTATGTATTAAATAAGCCTGCAAAATTTCAAGAAGATCGGTTCATTAGTGTTCGAGTAATCTTGGTCACCGACTTCAGAAATGCCATTTTGAGAAAAACGCGTTTAAAGTTTCAATTTCAGTTCTTCAATTCACGGATTCTTCTCTTTCAACGCTCATACCTCAGTCAATTTTGTTCGGATCCACTTGAAATTTTCAGGACATTTTCTCAGATACTTATACTTCAAAAAAATGCAATAAAAAAAATCGGTTTTTTTTCAAAATCGCAAGTGGGGGTGACCCCTTAATTTGGAAAATTTTTATTCATTCATTGCTCACGAACAAGGTACCCGGAGAGTTTGAAATTTGAACAGGTGACTTTTAGATACTCATAAGTGAACGTGAATTTTTTTTTATCAATATCTGTTCGTTAATTCGATCATCGGATGAACCTCCTTAAGTCGTCGTCGTTCAATTTTTTGTCAATTTTAAGCTACGAGAGTGACGCGAGAGTTTTTGTTTTAATGATTTTTTCTATTCTGCAACCCGAATTCTCGAAAAATGGTTCGGTGAAAAATGGCGATAAGAAATTTAGAAAGAAAAAAAAAACTTGATGCGAACCGGACCAAACGTTCGGATAGCTCAAACGCTATGCTCTTCTGGAGAGACAGTACGAGAGAGAAATGAAGATAAATAAAAATTTCACATTGGAGACGTATGTATATATTATTTTCTGCAGCAACAATGTGCCAGCCGATTTCGAACTCACCCTCGAGATATACAGCCACATACTCCAAGAGGACTTGAGCATCGCGAGCACTCCCCGAAGAATAAAACGCACGATTCATTCCTCGATCTCAAAGACCGTCGGTAAAAAATTGGCTGCCTCGCTGCGCGACGAATTGAATTCGGGAAAACTGTGAGTAATATGAATTGTTTCTTCATATTTCGCATTTTTTTAAATTTATTTTAATGTTCAATCGTACGATACTCTAATTCATTTTTTTTGTCGACTTTACACCGTCGCATTTATTCACGATTTTATATTAATATCCGTTCGTGAATATCCGCTGCCCCTTCTTTGAACATAAAAAAAAAACATCTTTTTTAATTTATCTCTAAACCGATAGTCGACGATTTTTTTCTACCGAATTTCTTTTTAAATGTTCATGAATATATTAGCATTTTTTGCTACGCGATATTTTTACAGTCGCAATCTTTATTTCCTATCGATTCCATCGTTGATTTTTATTTAGTTTTTCGCATGCAATAGAAATAACTTCGTTTTCCTGAGCTTGTTTTTCTTATTTTCGTCCGATATTTAAAAAAATCATTTTTATCAATTTTATTCGCTGCAATATATTAGTTCAATTTTATGGGCGATTAAAAAAGATGATCCATAAATATTTCAATGATTTTTTCAAATCGCTTTGACTTCGTGAAATTTTCCCATTTTCCGCTGCACAATTTTGTTTACGGTCGCGATTTTTATTTTCTATCGACTAATTCGTACAATTAATTTAGTTTTTTGTATGAAATAGAAATAATTTCGTTCTCAGAAGATTTTTTTTCTCATTTTCGTCCCATCCAAAAAAAATCGTTTCTATCATTTTTATATGCTGGAATGTATTATCGCATTTTTATGCGCAATTAAGAGTATATATATATATAAATATTAATGATTTTTCAATCGCTTTAACGTCACAAGATTTATTTGAAATTTTCGCGAGCCATGTGCATGTGACTCGATGTAAAAGCGATAAAAAATACGAAGATTCATAATCGTTTTTTTTTTCTTTTGAAATTACGATAATAAAATGCACGATATAATTTTAATTATATCGAAATTCATTTTCGAGGATCGGACAAAAATGAGAAACCGAAAAACCCCATGAAAAAGAAGTCATTCCTGCAGCATATAAAAAGTTGGGATTAACTTTAGCGATGTGAAGACGACGGACAAAATAAATACACAACGTATATTTTATTTCGCAATTTTTTCAAATTGCAATAGATGGACTTTTAAAATCGTTTTTTTTCTTCAAATTGCAATAGATGTACTGTTAAAATCGTCTTTAATCGATTTGCCTCGCAAAAGTCATTTTGGAGTGCAAACAAATTATCCAGCTGATCATTTTATTCTCGCTTAATTCTTAAACTCTTTTTTACATTCCATTTCTTCGGTCCCCCGAACTTTCTTTGCTTCTCTTTCCTCGTCCGTCCTACGTCGTATTTACTCGTATTATTTCACACTGCTTGAAATTCATAATTCGTCATTAATTCGTAGCTATGTTTAAAAATCCCCTCGTCTCTTTCATCCTCTCAGTGGTCCACATTTCGAGCTGATGGCGTCCGCAAAATTGACCCTGGACGAGACGGACGACAACATTCACACGCACGATCTCGTCATCAATAATTTAGGTGAGAAAAAAAAACTATCCGCCATTAAAGACTCTGAGAAAACCATTTTAAACAATGAACAAATAAAAAATATTCCTCCGTATGTATTGATTAGGGATGTTGAGTCCCTATGAAACTATGAGGTCGTGTTAAAATTTCACGACGATTAGGAAGCTCGTTATTAAAAAATTAACATTTTATTAAGAACAATTTTTTAAAGAAATAAAAAAAAAACATTTATCAATAAACTTCGTTTTGTTTCCGTTGCTTTCAGTATATTGTAGAAATTACAAAATTGAGGTCGAAAAAAAAACTTATTGCAAAGTTACATCAGTTTCCATAAGGCAACATTTAATTTGTAAATGTTAATTGTTCAATAACGAGCTTCCTAATTGTCGTGAAACTTTTACACGATCTCTGAAATACTTCATACAAAAACGTACAAAATTTTCAGAATTTTATTATCATTTGCGATTTGGGACTCAACATCCTTAAACTAAGTTTTTTTTTTTACTTCGAGCAGAAAACAAGCACCACGCGTTGCCCCTCTTCGGGCACTTTTGTTGCCGATTGGCGGCCCAGCCCGAGTGCGTTACGAAAGAAGTCTGCGCCGGAAACGTCAGTCTGAACGGGCGGAATTGTTGGGCGCGCCTGCAGGGCTTCGCCGTGCAGAGCTGGGAGTCTCGAAAACTCGCCGATGAGGATCAAGCCCCGATTCACAATATTCCCGTCAACAAGGTTAATTTTGCAAAATATTTTGCGAAAAAGAAATATAGAAAACCAAAAATCACGATCTCTCGTTATTTATTTCCGACGAAAATTCGTTTATTTCGAGCAGGAAACATCGGTACAGCAATCAAAATCGTCCACGAAAGAATTGCGAATCGTGAATAGTGTGAGCGGCTCGGAATCGACGGCAACGATCAGGCTAGACTCGAGCGAGGAGGCGCAAAGGTGGCTCAGACAATTGGTGTCCCACGCCCAGGATCACGCACGGTGGAAGCACGCCGCGGAATCGATTCAGGAAGTGCCGTGTGTCGAGAGCGCGAGAAACTCGTTCATCAGCAACAAACGACAGGGATCTCTCTACGACGAGACGCCTCTTATCGGTGAGTTCCCTACGTTGCCGACTTTTGTCGACAATATTCGTGGAAAAAGAAGAAAAAAAGAAACAGCAATTTCTACATACCGAGTGAGGGGATAACCATTGGTAATTATACGGAAAGTAAACTTGCCTCGAATGACCTTGACCGTGAAATATGTTGTGAAGGTCATCTCAAACAAGTGCTATATATGAGGCATTCCACGCAATTTCGCTTGGCCGTGACTCTGGCCATTATTAATGCTTTTGATTTTTTTTTTTTCGTAAAATGGTATGGTATGCAAGGAGTATTTTCACAAATTTTTCAATTTTTATCGCATGTATTTCAGACGTTACAATTTTTCGAAAAACTGGATTTAAGAACGTTCGGAAACGTTCTAACGCCGATATCTCTTAAATTAATCGATATATCGGAAAATGTCTATAGATCGATTTTTTTCATATTAGTTCACACTTTTATAAAAAAAGGAAAAAAAAATTTAAATCATCGCTGTCAACATTTTTTCAGCGTGTAAAGTGAAAACTATTTTTTTTAAGGATGATGGCCATTTTTATTTTCTTTCAAAAAATTCTCTAAAATAATATGATGAGTTATATGAATTTTAACGCGGGTCCCATTGTGGGCGCATTTTTCCTTGTATTTTTTTTTTAATGAATGACATATTTTTTCACGAAAATTTCGAGTGTTTCGTATGAATCATATTTATCGTATTCGAAATATTTTTTTAAATGTTTTTGTACCATTTCTAAGAAAAATCACGCATGCACTTGGCAAGCGAAAAATAATTCTTCAACGTATTAGATCGGCCTACTAATTGTAAAATTATCACTACGATTACTAATTGTAAATAAGTACAAACATTATTACTTACGAGTATTATTAGTAATTCATACGAAACACTCGAAATTTTCGTGAAAAAAAATTGAATTTATTTTTAAAAAAGTACAAGGAAAAATGGGCCCACAATGGAACTAGCGTTAAAATTCATATAGTTCATCATATTATTTTAGAGAATTAAAAAAAAATGTCATTAATCTTTTAAAAAAATAGTTTTCACTTTACACGCTGAAAAAATGTTGACAACGATGATTTAAACATTTTTCCTTATTGTTCTGAAAGTGTGAACTAATATGAAAAAAATCGATAGACATTTTTCGATATATCGATTGATTTAAGAGATATCGGCGTTAGAACGTTTCCGAACTTAATGAAATCCAGATTTTTCGAAAAATTGTAACTTCTGAAATACATGCCATAAAAATATATATAAAAAAAAAATTAGAAATGGTCAGGATCACGGCCGAGCGAAATGGCATGGAATGCCTCATATATAAACAAGTTTATGTGTGTGTATATATATAACTTGTTCGAGATGACCTTCACCACATATTTCACGGTCAAGGTCATTCGAGGTAAGGCCTACTTTCTGTATAATTACCCCAATGGTTGTCCCTATTATATAATATATGTATATATATAAGGTGCGGGTACAAGTCCTTTGCGATGTTTTAGACCCTTATAGAGTCGAATGAATAAACAAACGCCGGAGTGTAGGTTAAGTCGAATATACACTTCTAATACTACACACACACACACACACACACACACACACACACACACACACACACACACACACACTCCCCACACCCAAATTTGAAAAATCGTAAACAAACCCAAGAGCAAACAAACGTGAACAAACCCAAATCCAAACAAACGTAAACGATCGTAAACAAACGCAAATCCGAACAAACGTAAAGAATTGTAAACCCCAAATCCAAACAAACGTAAACAATCGTAACCAAATCCAAATCCAACCAAACGTAAACGAACCCAAACAAACCTAAATCCAAACAAACGTAAACAATCGTAACCAAATCCAACCAAACGTAAACAAACCCAAATCCACACAAACGTAAACGACCTCAAATCCAAACAATCGTAAACAAACCCAAATCCAAACAAACGTAAACGATCGTAAACAAACGCAAATCCAAACCATCTTAAACAAACGTAAACAATCGTAAATAACCCCGAATCCAAACAAACGTAAACAATCGTAACCAACTCCAAATCCAAACAAACGTAAACGATCGTAGACAAACGCAAATCCAAACAATCGTAAACAAACCCAAATCCAAACAAACGTAAACGATCGTAGACAAACGCAAATCCAAACAAACGTAAACGATCGTAAACAAACGCAAATCCAAACAAACGTAAACAATCGTGAACAAACCCAAATCCAAACAAACGTAAACAATCGTAAACAAACGCAAATCCAAACAAATCTAAACAATCGTTAACAACCCCAAACTCAAACAAACGTAAACGATCGTAACCCACATCCTAATTCAAGAAAACGTAGACAAACGTAAACAAATGCAAACAATCATAAACAAATCGAAATCCAAGCAAAGGTAAACAAGCACAAATCCAAACAGACGTAAACAATCGTAAGCAAACCCAAACGCAAACAAACGTGAAGAAACACATTCATACCAAATTTCATCAGAATCGGTCGATTAGTTTTTCACCTATACGTCACGTCAGTTATGAAAATGGAATTTAGTGGATCGAGCCATACCTCCGCCATTTTTAAGATTTTTTAGAGATTAATTTAAGATTAATTTAAAAAATACCATGTAACAGCCAAAAGCAGTAATAAACCATACCCCAAGTCTCAAAAAGGTAAATAGATCCTTTCTTTAAAAAAAAACATGAAAATTAGCAATTATTTTCCTCGCCTAAAGGTATCGTCCTCCCCCCCCCCCCCCTGAACTGAATCAATTGAAAGTGGAGCCTTCACTTGTATGTGCGAGAGGAAGAAGAGAAATAAAAAGTAGCAAAGAAGTGTTTTCGTTTTCGACTGCGCGTCCTCTACCGACGACGCTATCGAACTATTTTTTATTTCACCTCAGCAATGAGATTGCCCAATATTCTACAATTTTGTCGTATCTCTTTTCACGCAGAATCCGTTCAATCGGATTATCCGTCGTCGAGGCCTACCGTCCAGGAGATTTTCGGCCTGACGCCAAGCACGAGCCTGAGCAGCTGCAGCTCGACCAACAGTCCACCGAGCCTTCGTTCGCGTTCCCTCAGCACCAGCGGGCCGAGAAAATTGAGCGCCAGCGCACTCAAGTCCCACTGGCCATTCTCGTCGAAGGCTCACGATTAAATGAGAGAGACAGAGAGAGAGAGAGAGAGCGCGAGTGCCTGCCCCCCTCCCGCTGAAGTCCCGGGGGCCATTTTGAGTCGTCGCCGTTGGTCGTCCGTTTTCCGCCATCGAAGGTGCGAGACGCCAAAATTTTGGTGGTCGCGTCGCGTGTTGGACACACGTCGGCGGAACGCCGCCTGCGACCATTCGCCAAATCCAAACGAAAGCATTTTGTTTTTCTCGTTAGTTTTTTTTTCTTCTCTTCATCAAGACTGAAAACGAAAGTGTAACGCTAAACCGGAAGTGGAAAACTTCCGGGCCATAATTGCCCCCCCCCCCCCCCCCCGAACATGGAAGTGTAACGCCGCACCGGATGGGGGACAACACTTTGTGGCCATATTTGCCCTGGAAGAGCAAAGAAAAAACGCAATCTGATGGTACGATCGAGCATAGTAGACGTAGTTTCGCTCTTTGTTTTTCTTTCTTTCTATCGAGCCTCCTTCGAGCTCGATCTTCGAACGCTTTTTCCCCAAATCCTTTTTTTTGCCCCGTCTGTTTTCGTTTCGATGCTTGGCACGAATAAATGACGTTTATTTGCGTCAAGCTCTCGAGAACGGGATACTCGATACGTGCGCGTGTGCGCGGTGTACGTTTCAATCTCGAACGAAATTTACGTTCGTTTTTGTCTCCTTTGTTTTCGTCGGTATCGTTTGTCCGCGTCTATTGGCGTCAACTCGCCTGGACTCGTGCAATTCGAGGCTAGTAGTCACGTGCCGATAAAATAAATTCAATGAAAAATGCATACACGTATCACTTTTTTCGTAAGGAATTTTTCTACGTCCAATTTTTTTCGAAAGAATGAAAAATAACGTCGGCACTTTTCGAAGGAACATGATCGCAATTTTATGAAAAATTTGACTGATAAAATTGCAACGTCGTGCCTTCAAAAAAAAATGAGAACATTTTTGCATTCTCGAAAAAATATCGGGCTCTGAGATATCGAAAATGTTGCGCCTTTTTTATACGACTCCGTTTGCATTATTCCATTTTTCGAAAAGTTAGCAAAAACGTTCCAAAGTCGCGCTCGCGCTTTCGAAAAATCGCAATCGCGTTGTAGTTTTGTTCTTCACGTGGAGTGAAAAAAAAATTCTTTTGGTTGAACCGCCTCTGGCGGAAGATCGTGATCCTTGAAACGTCAACCGGGCACACACTCTTTGAGGGAAAGTCAATCGAGTAGCTCGGACACAATTTCCGTGCACCATAGCCTGTTGTTCTTTTTCCCTCATTTTTGTTTCGTCTTCATTGCGAGCCGTTCTCCGCTCTTCGATCGGCAGCTAAAATTGCCGGGCGTACGGTCGAGAGCCCCTAAAAGAAGCCTCACCCCCGGCTCTCCCCTCGATTCAGCATCGTCGGGACGAATTGCCGATATTTTCGTTGTTTTGAGTATTACCCGATTTATTTTCGGTCGATTGAAGGTGAAAAAAAAAGAAAATGTTCAATACCTTCAAACTCGGTGCGGAAATTGCGAAAAAAATTGAGAAAAAATATTTTCGTTGCATCTCAACGAACTTGGTAATTTTTCCACGACTCTTCCTCCTCCCGATCACTCGTTACTGTCACAGGGGCTGTGATTGTTGTCCTCTTCTTTTCGCTACCTTGAAAAGCGTCGGGACGTCTTCGAAGGGACACCGAACATCCAACGGCAATGTAAATTTATGAAAGAGAGAGAGAGAGGGAGACCTGCGTACAGCGTGTATAAACGATTCAATTGTAATCGTAATATCTATCGTGAAAAAACTGAGGTTGAAGCTTGCATCGTTGGAGCGCGATGAAAATATTTCCGAATTTAATTTCTCGTCAGATTTTGCCCACGAATATTACTCGATCATTTTTTAAAATATTTATTTAGCGATCTGCAATATAAATCTGCAAAATAGATGCTCCGTGATGAAAAAGAGGAAAGTAAAATGTAAAAAAGAGCCTTCGTTGCGTTCCAACGATGCAAACTTCAACGTGATTTATAAAAAGGCATATATATGCGTGCGCATACGTATTACGACTAATTACGATTACCGTCACTTGTCTACGACGTGACGATCCGTGGCGGAAACTGAAATTTACCATTTGTCGTGAACGGTATCATTAGCGTGTATGTTTATTAAAGGCAGAGTATTTATACATCAGTGATTCACTCGACGGATTCTTTTTTTCATCTGTTGGTCCATTCCCACGTCGCCGGTTACCGATCCGCCTAGCGCCCAAGCTACGAGTCCTAGGGATAAAAATAAACCCAAACGAAGCCAATCAGAGCCAGAAGAACGCGAATGAACCCGAAGAAATTCCTTCCGCGGGAGTTCCGTTTTGATCGGTCGAGTCTTCCACCAGGTGGCGGCCGCGAGGCGAACTGGAGATTCTTTGCGGATCGACGCGCGCGCTCCACCGTCGGCCTAGGGAAACTTTCGCGGTGGCAACGATGCTCGTTACTTTCTTGCGCCTGATGACGCGTTTAGGCTTATCAGGATCGCGATAACGGTGACTGCTTGGGCGACGACTCGAGTGCGCATCATGTACTGCGACATCTGTGTACGGCCGTGATAGAAATTGTAAATTCCGTAACTCAGGGCCGCTACGGTTGCCGCGGCTCCTGAAAATCAACACGAGGATTATGTCTCTGGAAGGGACTCGTCGATGGTGCAACGTCAAGCTTTTTGCTCCGGAAGAGGATGTGGCGATTCAACGGTTGGAATTCAAGGATTTTTTATTTATTTTGCATTTCGGACTTTCTCATGGTAGCGAAGTTTGCATCCTTGGAATGCTACGAAAATTCTTCATGATTTTCTTTATTTATTTATTTTTATTCGGGTTTGGGTAATTTTCGTAGTATATATGTGCAAAAAGAATCGGCAATATGAAGAAAACATATTTTTGTTGCAGGCCAATGACGCAAACTCTAATAACATTATTTTTATCAGTATCGAAAGCCTTTTCGTTTGGCAAATTGAGGTCGCAAATCTCTAATGAGAATACGTAAAAACTTTTGAGTAATTTTCACTGCCAAAATCGGCCACACAAAATGTGTAGAATTAAAGAAAGATTAAGCATCGTTTGAATGCAAGGAAAAATCTTTTTGACTTTTAAGTTTCTTTATTTTGATTATTATCTGAAATTTTTCTTGCACCTTTTGGTTATAAATTTTCGTAGAGATTTTCGTAGCCTATATGTGCCAAAAAGTCGGGAATGCGAGAAAAATATATTTACGTTACATTTTCATTTCCACCGTTTTATCATACCTCTACTCAATCTGAGATAATTTGGAAGTTCATTATCATCAATTAGGTTAGATTCTAAGCTTGTTTGGGAGTTTATTATCTCAATGTGCAAACGTTTTTCTTTTTCAGATTTATATTATATGAATCTGAAAAAGAAAAATGTTTGCACATTGAGAAATTGAGTACACTTGATCAGTGTAACAGTAGTTAAGTCTTCAACAACGTTTTTCTCAACATTTGTTATTTATTGTGTATTAAAAACAATGTGATTTTTCCTCAAAAAATTAAAAAATATCAAAAATGTTTTCTCGATTGAAACACAATAAGAAAAAAAAAAGCTCGGCTAAGTCTTAGTCAATATTCTCTATTTTGAGAGAGGATTGATATTTTTTGTTTCAAATCAACGGATGGCCAAAATCAAGCACAACGTTGAGCCTCTCTCGTTGAAAGGTCTTTCACAAGCCTGTTCGTAACTTCTTTAGGCATTAATATTTTTAAATTTAATTTGGCACACAAATTTGTCGATGTACATACAAATGAATGTTCAAACGATTCGCCAGTCTTATTGCTTCAAAATTATTTTTTCTAATAATCCTGAATTTCGGAACGTCACGGTAGCCTAACCCCTCAAAATCTATTTGTCCCATTTTTTATCCTATGACCAGATGAATTCTTAAAATGTTTATCTATTTGTTAATAACAAATGGTTAAAGATGCTTTTTTTGTCGAAAATAGAAATTGTTTTCCTACGGCGTTTTATTTTATATCGTTTTCAAAAGATCAACAAAGTATTTTGTCACAGGTGAGAAGCAGAAAAGTGGAAAAATTTCACTCTGGAGGACTCTGGCCAAAATGATGACGCTTTTAATTCTTGATACAGCGTTGAAGCTTTGTTTTTTGTAATATCGTCAACGCTCTCTCGCGATTACATTATCTACGTAAACGTTTAAACAGCCCGAATTACGACCTTCCGTGAAGCCAACGACTTGAATGTGACGTTTTTTTAGGCCTCTTTTTAGGTTATACTCACCCAGTGGCACCATGGGACTTTGCTTGCACTTTTGAATGCCTTTGTCCCACATACTTTCGGGCGCGTCTACTGTCGCTAGCTCCTCGCGTAATGAGATCCAGTCTAGATCCTCCTGTTTGGGCCCATTCGCGCCCATCGCGAATGATTTTTCTCAAAATAAGGATAAAAAAGAAAGTCGCCGAATACGCGGGTTCCTTGGCAAAACGTATGCAGTCGACACCCGGCTATCTACTTATCGTGAATTCTTTGTTTTTATTTCCCTGGCGCAGTCGCGAGTTACGTCCATCACGCTACCGCGGCGCCATCTATGCGCAAGCGTAAGAACCGAGCTCGTAATAAATCTCAAGATTGTTGCAACAAGGATTCGATTATTCCGGGAAAATTTGGCAAGTTTGTGAACAAAGAAAAGGAACGACGTTTTTCCTGCATATTACATCGTATATTATATTCAGTTTGGCGATTTACGAGAACCGCAGAATAATTAACGATCGAAGATAAAAAAGGAAACTTCTTCGCCTAAAGAGCACTGCGATTGATATCAAAGATCCGTCTTACCTTCGGAAAGAACTAAAAACGTTTTTCTTCGCCGTACGTATAGATGCGCGGATGCCAAACGAGTCGTGAATGCCTGAAAAGTTTGTCTCATCGCTGTCGGTAAGGTAGGAAACTGTTCTAACATAAATCTGCCGCGAAACTTAAATGACTTTGTAACTCAATTGACGAGTCGAATTATAAAAGTGTGCTAAGCTCGGACACAAAATAAAAAAATTAAATCTACTTTGATCAAAAATGCAATAATTATAATGATATACTTTATAATTCTTCTTATCAAGAATATATTCATTAATTTTTTCATCGAGGATATTTTGGTACCATATTTTATCCACAGTATAATACTTATGACGATAAAGTTAGAATATACAATGAGAAAGACATATTTTGCGTTATCACGTACTGGCAGATATTAGTGACAGTCCACTGGTAGAAATGGGCTCAGATGCAACTCGCAAAAATTCGTTAAAAAATGTGCATATCGAGTGATACAAGAACATGTCCTGCGACACTGAATTACTTGTGTTCTCGGTCATGTAGCCCATTGATAATCCAAAAGCATGACTTTTACGATTTCGTTAACGAAATTTCATGGAGAAATTTGATTTGTAAATAAAATAAAAGAGTTGAGATGTTTGAGTTGGAAACAAAATAAACAAAATAAAAAGTGTGATTTGTAAATAAAATAGACGTAATAGGAAATTGCATTTGTAAGTAAAATAAAAAAATGAGAAATTTTCTTCTCAAATAATATGAACAAAATCATAAACTTGATTTGTAAATAAAATTCAAAACGTAACATTTTTGATTCGCACATAGAATATAGAAAAAAAAAGTTTGGTAAATAAAGCTTAAAACATATAATTGATAAATAAATTGCAAAGTCCCGCAAATATCTAAATCGAAAGCTACAGATGCCGAAAAACTTTGATATATTTCGCGAGGAAAACGCAGTCCGCGATACTACCGTTGTTTCCGAAAATTCCAGAGTATCCTCGAAGCGAGGGAATAATGCGTTGTTCAGGGCGATCGCGTTGCGCGCTCCAGAGGGTTGAAAGCTGGGCTCGTGCGAAATGTTCGGTACAATCTTCGGGGTGGTGAGTTCGGTTGTTCTCGGGGATGATTACGCCCCACCGCGCCCGAGACAAAGAGGGGAAGATCGAGGATTGCGAGGGTGCCAACAGAGAAGGTCAATGAAGTTTTGGAGCGTCGTAACGCGCGATCTATTCTAGGGGTTTAAATAGGGGAGAAAGTGAGAAGATCGTGAGAGAGAGGGAGACCTCGTTTGGTCCGAGGAACAGTAAAGGAAGAAGGTGGGAGGAACTGACGGAACAACTGCATAGTGAGATATCGGAAGTGAGAATGAGAGTGAGCAAGACGACGGAGGGAGGGAGGGAGAGAGGGGGGGGGGAGCAAGGAAGAGACCGAGAGATTAATCGATTGATTATTTTCTAACTATGCCCCGGCAATGTCTTGAGGAAAATGGTGGTAGAATAAAAAAAATAGCAATATTGTTCCCATAATCAAAGACCATAATAGGACAAGAGTGCTTATGTCTAAAGATGTTGATATTATTGACTATATTGATATTAAAGATATTGATATTAAATTGATATTAAAGACTACATTACAAATCCGGAAGTATGTATCAACAATACTCTATATAATCCAAAAAATGGAAATTAACGACACAAATGACAAATCTCCACTAAAAAGGTAACTAAAGGGTAGGCGCTCTTTCAGTACATTCAGTGAGGGTGAAGTAGTGACGTCAGTAGGGAGTGAATGCCAAAAATATACCCCGGATAAGAGGAAAGATTTCCTGAAGCTTGTGGCTTTATGTGAGGAAAAGTGTTCTCGTGTTCAATTCACTGGTTAAGTCATCGTAGACGAGGCAACAATACTCTAAGTAGGAAAAAATAAGCGAATCAACGAGCATGATTTAGAGCTCACGCGAAAGCACATTTCGGTGATATTTCAATCGGTAAAGAGAGAAATTAATTTTTCGCGAGATCGTGGCAACGTGGCTACACCATGAGAGGTCAGAGGTCATGGTAATCCCGAGGTTTCGCACTTCATGTACATCCGGAAGAGTAATTCCGTTGACAGTAATAGGTACAAGACGGTCCACCTCAATTTTACCAATATAGCTAGAACTACCCTGAATAAGTGCCTTTGATTTACGAGAAACGTCCCTCAGGTGACACCCTTCGATTTTGTTGAAATTTGGATATGTTATAAAGCACCGGAATGTAAGCGATACGTATTTTTTTTTATCGGCGGAAAAACGGTTTTAAGGGGTGAAACCACCCCTCGAAAAAAGGCATCTCTAGGGATAATATGGCAGTTTCACACACAAGGAATCCACCGATTTTAATTAAACAAAAGTGAAAATTCTTCTAATCCGAAGCAATGAAAAATCCACTATAGTGACATTGCAGAAAAAAATTAAGAGAGAGAGATTGATTCATTGATTGATGATTTATTATTATGCCTTGGTAAAAACCTTTAGGCAAGCAAGTACAGATAGTATGAAATAATAATGAAATGAACAAGATATACTAATAATAATAATGATAATAATAATAATAATAATAATAATGATGATTATAATTTCGTGCGTGTTAGCTAACACGAGTTTGGATGTGGTAACGAGTTATGTTTATATAATCAAAAGCTTAAAATTAAGTTAAAACTATATTAAACGGAGAGAGAGAGAGAGAGAGAGAGAGAGAGAGACCGAAAAAAGGACCCGGAAGAAAAGACCCGAAACAAGCGAAAGAGAGAGAAAGAGAGACTGACAAGGAAAGATACTGCAGAGTGTAAAAGAGCCACCCACACAAGTAGAAAAAGAGACAGTCAGATCTAGAGCGAGAGCGACCGAGAGAGGGAGCGAGCGAGAGAGGGCGAAAGTGCGAGAGAGTGAGGGAGAGAGAGAGAGAGACGACGCAGAAGTAGTATAGGTGAGTACGAGCAAGCCAGCGACAGTGGTAAGGTCGCTAGGAACGGCGGAGGGTGGCGCGAGAGATCGAACGATGGCGGGGCGAAGCGGCCCCGAGCTGTGAAGTTTCCTCTGCCACACTGGCTCGACAGTCTCGTTGATACGGCGCTGGGCAGTGGGCTGCCGTGACGTCGCAATGGCAGTAGTCGCAACCGCAACAAGGTGCAACGCCGTGATCAGCTGATCGAGACAAACGTCAATAATCATAATAACAATAATAATAAATGAATAAACGAATAAATAAAATTAACTTCGGAGACTACTGCCAAACGCTGCTACACCATTACGCCCCCGCGTTTATACCTAAACCGGATACGGAAAATAAAATACGCATTGTGTGTTGGGCTTTTGTTTTTTTTATTTTTTGAGTTTTTTGTGTTGTTGGTTTTTTTCGCGTTTTTTGACGAAATTTTACGAGGGGTCGTCCCACGAGAAAAGCGTTTTAGTGAGGCGAGGGATGATGAGCTTGCGGATTTCGAATTGTTTGCTCGTATCGTCGTCGTAGACGTCCGAGGACGTCGCACCGATGTTCGATCCCTCGTGCCTGTGCGGACACTTACGCGTAAATGTGCGCGTGTGCCGTAAGGAAAGGCGCGAAAATCGCTAGTAGAAAGGGTAGATAGATGTGTCGCAATCATGCCAGCGAGGAAGTACAGAAGGGATACGAGTGAAGTGAGCTGTTGCCTCAAATACGTGATCTTTGGATTTAACGTCTTGTTTTGGGCAAGTATACGTTTGTGCGATAATGCATCTTCTTTTTTTTTATCGTCAAATTTTCTTCGTGCTCAAATAAATGAGTGAAGGTTGCATCGTTGGGATGAAAATGATTTTTCAGAGAATTGATCAAGTTTTTTAAGGGCTAACGCCATTGGAGAATTTTCAAAAAGTTGATTTCTTCCATTGGCGAGATTCTTCGAACCAGGTAGGATAAGGGGGAAAAACGTTTGGGACCTGTCAAAAAAGGCCCACAGGCCTGTGTGGGTCTGCGTTGGTTCGCCCGTGTGCGAGAGGTCGATCGTTTTTCTCGGAACACACTTTTTCAAAACGGCACGCAGCATAACTCCAACAATTTTCATTACATTCACCCCAAATTTGGAGCACAGCTTTAAAATAACATTACGAAGCGTACGGGAGTTTTCACGAGTTAATTATAACAGTGTTTATTGAGAAATAATTGTCCTTTTATCCTGTCGAAAATTCTGATTTTACTTTAAATGCTTGCCGATTACACAAAAAATAATATTTTCAAAATCCCCTACGGATTTCTCTAGCTTTCCTCGTGTAAGTCAATAGAATTTTTTTTCTTTTTTCCACATTCAAATTTGCGTCTGTTATAATTTTATAATTGAGAAACTGATATTGATACTTTTGATATCAGTAACTAGTAATTAGTAATAGTTGAGTAACTAAATGAATAACTTTTATAAATAAAGTTATAATTTTTCAATATCATTTTCTTGGTTCACCTTGAAACATCCTTAAATATTATTATCCTCGTACTTATTCTTCCACCCGAAAAAAAATTGCGAAAAATCGCTTGTTTTAAGAGGTTTTGGGCTTTAGGCTCGAAGAGATTTTAGCTACAGATTTTATTCAATCGTTTCCTCGTGTTCTTATTCGGAGATCTGCGTCCGAAATTCGCGTAAGAATATTTTTCAAGGCGATAGAAGGAAGGCGAGGAAAATATGAAAACGAATTTTTAATGCATTGCGATGGTGCGAATTTAGACAAGACAAAAAAAATGGATGAAAAAATGGGTTGGAGAACGATCAAAGCAAATGAAATTTGCTTTGGATCTTTTTCGTAAGCGCTCAAAGGTATCGTGCGACACTGTCCTTTCAGAAGGAAAATCGCATTTTCTCAGGTTCCCGTCGCCGGAATCAGATGATACAGGGTGCAGCGAAAACCTGGAAGCGTTTGTCCTCACATAGTAGAGGTCGAGGAAAAAAGCTATTTTCACGCGAGCTGTGATCAAACGAACGGATAAAGTTTCCAAAGTCTATAGTTATCTTCTCAGCAACGTATTCTAATCCTGCCAGGTCTGCGAAAACACTAACGAGTCTGCAAAAGAATTTCAATATTATCTTTTGGCGAGAATATTGGGTCGACGAGGTCGAGATTTTATAGAGAATTTATCCATAGCGTTGTCATGTATGAGTTTTTTTTTCATTCAAAAATATTGATAAATAATTCGGTTGTTATTATTTAAACAATGTGCCGTCGTTGCTGCATGGCCAATGGAGTAGGTGCTTATGGCAACTAGGGCGATCTCAAATGAAAAATAACATATTCACTTCTGTATTATAATCACACTTTCGTACGAGCGAAAACTTTTTTGGAATTAAAAAATTAAGGAAATCTTGAGCTGCGGAAAAAGCTGTTCGATTTTCGACGAAAAAAATCGATAATTTGTTATTAACTAATGGATAAACGTAGAAACAAAATCATCCGGTCATACGATGGAATATGTTATAAGCCATGGGCTGTCAGAATTTAAAGTGAACCTAGACCGTTTGATGAAAAATATTTTCGAGGAAAAACGCAACAAAAAGGATAAATCGCAGCAGGACAATTCGCCCCCCAAAAAAACTATCACTGCTCGGTCAACTTTTGGATTTTTTCCAAAATCTTTGTTGCAAATTAAATCAAGCAATAAAAATTGCTTGATAAAACTGCAAATTAAAGATAAAAGATAAAAAGGCACGAATAGTAAAATTATGTAACAAGTTAAATACAAGCTTGTAATAAAATTAAAAAGGAAGTCTTTGCACATACGCTGATAAAAATTGCTCTCTTTATCACTCGCTGTTGATCGGGAAAATTTGCAGATGTTTTTCGCAGACGTTTGCCGTAAACTGACATTTTGCCCTTTGCAAAATGTCAGTTTTCCTTCCGACCGTGCTCGGATTGTACCACGGTGGATAGGACCGCGTGGCTTACCCGTCGCGGTCTGTTTATTACTCGTTCCATGCCAGCGATAATCCAGAGTATAAAAATACAAGGTTCGGTGAAATAACGCCGAGTATGAAAGGATTTCCGCGAAGGAGTGCACGACAATGACATTTACGTTGAATTCGTCATTGTCATTTTGACAAATAATATCTCTCGTGTCATCGAATCATTATTTTTTTACACGCTTATTATTTTTATCGATATTATCATCGTCATTGTGATTGCGTTTTATTGGAATTGTTGTGGGTATTGTATTATCACATTATTGTGATGCCAGAGGATTACTGTTATTATTATTATCTGATCTGATTGCTCCGGGCACCACATTTGTTATTATCGTTATCATATTTCATTATTATTATGACTATAGTTATTATTCACTACTGTTGTATTGTTATCATTATTAGCCAATTTTATTGGTCCGCGTAACACATTTATTATATTTTTTTATTATCATTCATTATTATTGTGAATTTATTATTATTATACGCTATTTCAACGATCATTATTATTTTTTTTTTTCATTTTTATTCCCCCTGACAATGCATTGATCATCATTTCTTAAGTTTATTATTATTTATCATTATTATGAATTTATTCTCATTATTCACTACTACTGTTGTTTTTTAAATTATTATTGACCTTATACAAGTCTCGTATTTGCTATTATTATTATTATTATTATTATTATTATTATTATTATTATTATTATTATTATTATTATTATTATTATTATTATTATTAGCCATTTTATTTCACCGGGCCACACATTTGTTGTTATTGTTTTTATTCTTCATTTATCATTCTCACTCCCTGCAACTACTCTTACAACTTATTCAAATTTTTAAAATTATCATGTATCATTACCATCAGTATTATTATTATTTTGATCACAAATTATTGTATCGCATTGCATTATTATTTTTCTTTCCTCACGTCGTTATATATTTCACTCATTGTTACAAGACTGTGAATATTATAATATCATTATTATATTATCAATAACAAATAGTATATTCTGAAAAACTATGCTACCGTCTCGGATCGTCGTGCATCTCTCTATAAAAAATGACCCGTATTGGAGTATTTTGAACATAAGAATGTACGTGTGTCACTCGATAAATCATCATCGCAGCCAATTGTGCCGAATAAATTTACGCCGACGCGTTGAATTCGCAACTTTTGCACGCTCCTCGTATTGCGATATTCAGGCGCGACTGCATTTAGGCCAATCGAGACGAATAGCTCGTCGCTGGAATTACGGGAGAATATGAGTGATCAGTATGATGATTGACGAAGCGTCCCGTTATAATTGAATGCTGTTTGATTACTGTGAACTCCGATGTAGGTATAGAAACCAAGATTATAATTTAGCAATATATATATATATAAATATATATATATATATATATATATATATATATATATATATATATATATATATATCTATATATATATATCTATATATATATATATATATCTATATATATATATATATATATATATATATATATATATATATATATATTTAGGTCACGTGGGAGTACTAAATCGCTGGATAAATTATAAATTACTCACATGTCATACAAGCCGTAAAATCATTTTGTGCCCACATCCCATTATTTTCGTAACTCCGGAGGTATCGAAAAATGTCGAATTTTCCACGCGAATTAAAAAATCAGCGCCAAGTGGTCCGTAAAATAATTGACAATAATCGACTGGTAAAAAATTTAAAAAATCCGCGATACTACTACAGGGAGTGGAGAAATGGAAAGCAAGGTATGGAAATGGAATATTACTTCGATTTTGTAGAAAGGAGCAAGAGAGTTTGCAGCACATACTCGAGAGTGAAAAAAGTGAGGAAAAATGAATAAGGAAGTGGTAGGAAAAATGGCGAAGAGACTGCAAGGGGGAGGTGCTAAAATGTAAAATTAATGGAGGCATGAAAGGGAAACCGATAAAAGAGAAGTATGTGAGACTGTTCGAATGCATGGTGAAATGGTAGGCATCAAGGAGAGAAAGGAGCGAGGGCCAAAGATAAATGTAAAAAAAGGAATGTAAGCAGATGATAAAAAAGGAAACGTGTAAAAGAGTATTAAGGTATTCGGATCGCGAAGTGTCGTATTTTGTGGGCGCATAAGCAGGGCCCTTCTGAAAGATTGGTAAATTACAGTGGCGCTTAATGAAATGTAACTTACAATCAATAATTATACCCCGGATACACTGGAATGAACAAATTTGCGTAAATTTAGTAGATTTGGACATTTTGGTATTTTCTCTGTAAAGTTGCAGCTATGAAAATTCTTCTGCTAGTTACATTGTTTCAAGTCTTATAATTAATGTTCTCCTTAACCATTCGGTGGCTCCCTGGTTTTATTGTTGTTACGGATCGTTTAGAATTTTTTACACGCTTAGAGCAGTTTATATCAGACATCTGGAGTCATTGGGAGTATCAATTATTCGATAAAAATGTCGGCAAAGTGTCATTTCCATAAAGTGCCGTATAAATGAGCCGATCTTTAGAGTCGTAGTTTTTCGTTAAAAGTTCAGTGATTTGGCTTGATATTTTATTAGTATACTGAGATGTACGACGATACAGACGAAAATCAGTTAATTGTCAAATACTCGGATTTGTGGAAAGCATACCTTAAGATCTTACATCTAGTTGAAATTTAAAAAAATACAATTTTTTTGTATCCTTAAGTGATACGAAAACTTAAATTAATTTTTTTTTAAATTTTATTCGTTAAAATTTTTGAAAATATCATTTTTTAGTTAAAATTCTTTAAAATATCATTTTTAGTTAAAATTTTTTTAAATATCATTTCTTAGTTAAAGTTTTTGAAAATATCATTTTTTTGTATTCTCAAGGGCTTAACCTAGTTGGAATTTTTCGAAATATCCATTTTTGGGATCATTAAGGGCTTTTACCTAGTTGAAATTTAAGAAAATTAATTTTTTTGTATCCGACAGATTCTCCAAATATACCATTTTAAAAATCGTCTCTGAGAATGTCAAGTCGATCCGTTCAAAATTAAAAATTACTTTATCCACGGTGACGACGATATCTCAAAAATCACTGCACCGATCGACTTCAAGTCTTGCAAGCTTATTTTACCTATCAAGAAGTACCGCTTGAACGAAGGAATTTTTTATTCGATGCGATCAACGAAAACAGGAGGTTTTCACCAAAAATCAATAGTGTGACTTTGGACGGCGGCTATTTTTTTTCGAAAATCAATATTTTATTAAATCCTTCATTCAGTTTCTCGATAATTTCAAGCAAAAACAAAGTACGTTTGATTTTTTTAAATTCGGATGATTTGTTTCCGAGCAGCATTGTATCTACCGCGTATATAAATATTTTGCAATATTTACATGGTGAAAGTTACTCAAAACCGTAGTATTTAATGTGGAAAAAATAAACATTTGAAAACCTGCACCCGTTTTCCCAGAAAATAATCACGAAAATTCCTCTTTTTTCGTCGACGAGCTAGGTGTAACTCTCCATCTACCTAGAGGCCCGAAAAAAGGGCCAAATTCCGATTTTTTTTCTGTAAAACGGTTGGTACAAAATAAACGCATTTTTTTCAACACAAAAGTAAATATTGAGAGCCTTTGAAAAAAATCGCCAAAAAATACAGAAAAACAACAAAAACATGGCCGCTGGCACATGATGAAATTTTCTATCGCGACGTTTGGCGGTGGACACTCTCCAGCTTATACGGTCGATCTCAAATGTAAAAGCCAAACGGGTCATTCGAGTTAACAATAAATACAACTCGTTGACGATCGTCATCGTAAATACAAAGGTAATTTTTCCGCAACTATTAAAAAATGAAGATCGATTTCAAAACAGTGAGACCGTCAACGACCCGTAAATGTTTCTCATTGTATCTTCTGTTAATGTGGAAACAATCCATCAAGTGATTCTCGATATACCATGTCCACCGACTTTATAAACAGTGTCGTCTGCCGGTGACCATATTTTTGTCGATTTTCGGTATTTTTTGGTGATTTTCCATTAAAGGTTATTATAAACTAAATTATTATAAAATATTATAAAAATATAAAATTTTTATAAAATAAATAGAATGGACGCAATTTTGTAACACAAAGGTAAACGTTTGTGTTATAAAAATGCGTTTCATTTCCAACCGTTCCCAGAAAAAGAATCGGAATTTGGCGATTTTTTCGGGTCTTTCGGTCGATGTGACCCCTTAACGTACAGAAACTGTGTGAAAGCCCGGAAGGGTCTATCTGGAAATAAAATACTAACAAACTAACTAATTGGCAAAGTTTAGTTAATTGGAAAAATGTTTCATTCCGAGCGATTAAATATCAATGAAGTTGTATTGTTCATCGTAATGAAACTGTTCAGAGTTGCTGGTACGTTGGCTTAGTCTTTCTTGTTCTTGCTC
The DNA here is from genome assembly GCA_951751655.1 of Ophion costatus. Classification (NCBI taxonomy): domain Eukaryota; kingdom Metazoa; phylum Arthropoda; class Insecta; order Hymenoptera; family Ichneumonidae; genus Ophion; species Ophion costatus. Next base: position 38,418,847 of record OX632361.1, read on the forward strand.
ATCGTTCGTTCTCTGCTTCCATCTTGTACGCAACTTTTTACTCTTCTCTCTTTCTCTCCCTGGATAAAGCTTTCTCTCTCTCTCTCCCCCCCTCTCTATCTCTCTCTCTCTCTCTCTTGCCTTTCCAACGTCTCTCGTTCGTTTCTCGCTGTCTTCTTTTTTGCGGATGAAGGGAGAGAGAGACAGAGGGAGAGAGAGAGAGAGAGAGAGAGAGAGAGAGAGAGAGAGAAAGGCGTTTGAGGAATCTCATTATAAAAGTTATACGTGGAGAACCGGTTTGCACGTCTTACGTGGCTACTTCGATGCTACATATCTGCGATTCTATATAGGTGAGAGACTTTGCGACCGATTTGTCTGGGCTGCTTGTATGAGTCGTGCCCTAAAAGGAGAGCGAAGAAAGGACGAAGGAAATGACGAAGAACAGGAGGATAAGCGGGAGTAGAAAAAGAGGAAGAGGAAGACGAAGAAGCCGCTTGGCAAGCAAGGAGGTTTGAGAGTTCGGCCAGCATTCGAGACTGCAAGAAACCTTCTCTCTTCGGGACTCGTGAAGTGCCAGCCTGAAGTACCCGTTGCCGTACACGGCCATGAAAAACATTCGTTCCACCTACGCGCGAGAAACAACGAGCCATGCTCTTTTTCTTTCTTCTCTGTCCCAATGACATGAAATTACTAGGGTAGCCCTATAGGGTGTAAATGGACGGAGCATATATATATATAAATAAACTAATAAATATATAATATATAAACATATTTATTAGTTTATACATATAAACTAATAAATATGAACTAATATAGCCAACTAAAAATTATATATATATATATATTATAAATAAGAAAGATGTTCTTTATTATAAATAAGAAATAATTGGTTTGTATGAAGATTCAGCATAAGATCTTTATTCGTAAAGTTTTTTTAACATTCCAGGTTAAAAAGAAGACTTTTCTAGTTAAAACAAACAACCAAGAGTATTTTAAAAAACCGGGTCAAAAAAGTTATCATGTGTAGAAATGGCACGCGAAAAACCAAAAGCAGATGACTTTTATTTCGAAAACCGTGGCACTTTTACTAAACTGAAATTCCAGCATATAGTAGGACTCAATCTGACCTATCGACCGTTGCAGGATTATCCATTCATAACAGGATCGCCTGTATGTGTAAATTTTACGTAAGTCAATAAATGCATAAATAAATAGACCTGAAGTATGAACCAGAGAATAAATAGAAATCAATAAATGTTTTTTTTGTTTACATTGTAATTCCAGTTAGTGTTCTAGTGGAGAATTGCCGAAATTCTCGTCGAGTTTGTCAACTAAAAATAATTTATCGCTGCATACAATGCAACATATAGTGGCTTCTGGATAAGTAGCGGAAGGCCGAGCTGCAGCGATTTTCTTACACGTACGCACAAGACAGGAAAGCCGAACGATCACGGTCATTGAGACGAAAAAAAATTCTCTTATACCTGGAACGTCCTGTTCAGCCTTCGAGGACTTTTCGCCTGCTGCTGCGTGACAATCAATGACTTCATCGCTTTTTACGTCCATTATCTCGGCTCGTTTGAGAAAACAGCGATGGCAATTACGTTGTTTTCTTTTTTCTCGGGTGGTTTTTAATCGTTGCAGAAAAAAAAACGTCTCTAACTGTACAAGGATAGCTGTGACATTGAGAAAGATTAATATATCCGCTGTTGGAAAGTCACAGGATCGTGAAGCCACATGCTACGTACTGGGTGAAGTCTCCCTTTACTTTTACTTCTCTTTGGCGTTTATTTTGGATTTTTTTTGCTTTCCTGCAATATTTTTTGCATTTTTGAATAACGAAAAAGAATTTTAATAAAATAGAAAAAATGGATACGAGCTGTGACATTGAAAAAAATATATAATTATGTGCCATTCATTGATTTCGGCTTAATTGCTAATAATTAATTGTTATTACTCAATTTCTAATTGGTTAATGAAAGTCAATTGTCGTTATTTTCAAAATTAATCGTTTCGACTTCCACTTAGTTGATGAGAACTTATTAAGTGACACGATTTCAGTGTATATAAAGAGCAGATTTTATTATTTTTCTAAATTGAATTTATTACATTATTCCATCACACGCGTAATTGCTTCACGATAAATCAGCGACTTTATTTTTACCGAGGGGATGTGTCTAATGTTTAAAATATGTAATTATTGGTCGATAAATTTTAGCCTCTATAATTGAAAGCGATTTACGTGAAATATACCTTGTACATTTCTCAGCTGCCTCGTCGTTGAGCACCGTTAGATTCAAGTACTTTTGGACAGTGATCGAGTGCACGTGAGAGAAAGAGAGAGAGAGAGAGAGAGAGAGAGAGAGAGACCATTAATTTTCCTGCGTCTAATGCGTCTACCAGCAGCCAATTTCCATTACTGAATTTGAGCGCTGCCTGGCGCAGCGTGCACTTGCCGATAATTGGTCACACGATAGGCGTAGAATACAAGGCGATAAAAATTACAATAGCCAGATCACAAAAACACAGTGGTCCTGGAACAAAAGAACACGTTGATTTTTAATGTTTTTTTTTCTTACCAGAGTATCGAGGTGACGAGGTCGGGATTTTACACAGAATTTATACATAGTCTTGGCAAGCTTCAGATTTTTTTAATTGAGAAATATTGTTAAGCAATGCAATTATTATTATTAAAATAAGTCTCCACCGTTGCTGTGCAGCTAGGGCGATCTGAAATGAAAAATAAAAAATGTACTTTTAGTATAATAATAAAACTTTCGTATGACCGGATACTTTTGGAAATTTTGCAAATTCCGGGAACGGCTAATTGTAGAAAAAAAGTTCGATTTTCGACCAAAACAACTTTAATCGTTTGTAATAAGCAAATGGATAAACGTATAAATAAATCATCCGGTCATACGATAGAAAATGTTACGAAGTATGCTCTGTCCAAATTTCAAGTGAATCGGACGAATAAATTTTGAGATACGCCTCACACCGTTTCATAAAACATAATTACGAGAAAAAGGGAAAAGAAAAAAGGCTAAATTATAGCAGCGTGGTTCATGGTAGCTCAGTAGGTGACCTTTTACAAAAATCGTTGTAACTCGGTTAATTTTTGGAACTATCGTAAAATATTTGTTGCAATTTAACGTCGAGACCCTGCATTATAAAACCAAGCATCTAGGAAATCGAATTTGTGAACCTTCAAGCTTACGCAAGCCCTTCACAAAAGATGTCACAAATCGATCCATTTTTTTAACTTTACAAATCAACGTCAATACTACAAAACCAAGCATCTGAAAAATCGAATTTTCGAACCTTCAAGCTTATGCAAACCCTTCACAAAAATTGTCACAGGTCGGTCAGTTTTTGGAATTTTTACAAAATCTTTGTTGCACATGGAAGTTAAAATTCGCGGCTATCAAAATTTGCAAAAAAATCGTATTTTCCGAATTTCAAACTCATGCAAACCCCTTAACTACTAACCGAATCTGAATAGATGACGCCAATGAGCGGGCTTGGCGTCATTTTTGAGTCACGAAAATGGTCGTAATGTTCTCGAACTGAAAAAAACGGACCATCAGAAGTTTCGGAAGAATCGCGAAAAAAGGCCACAACGGTGGGCTCGGTTCAGTGATCTGACGAGAAATGGCGTAATCTTGCGTCGTTAGTTACCACAATGAATTTCCCGGGCTTGGCGTGTACACCCCCGCGACTCCTTGAACTGTTTAAGTGGTCATGCGAACCTCTCTATACGAAACACAAAGTGCTCTTGACGTCGGTTGCAGCCGAGCACTCGAAGCGAGCTTGAAACCCCCATTCGTGTCTTTTATCCCCGCGCAGAAACGCGAATCCAATTATTTTCGAAGGTGCATCGATTTTTCGGCGAGAGAAGTGTGTTGGCTGAGGTATAATTGCTGGAAGCTGTGTCTAGGTCACCCAGCAGTGTTGGCTCGGGCCAGCAATAGAATGGGAGACCGCTCAGCACTAAGCTTTTTTGGTCAAATATCGAACTTTTTTTTCTGTACCTTGGCATTTCGTAATTATCGAAAATTTCACACAATTATCCGTATATATAAATAATAATAACTTCATTGTTTATCAATATTTGTTAATAAAAAAATAACTCAATTTTGACAAGACTTTGTATCAATTTTCTGCAAAATCCCGATCCCCTCACCCCAATATTCTCATTAGTAAAAAATATTCAAAATTAACCTGTTTTTTTTGCCACGTCGAATCAAAAAACGAAGTGACAGACGATCGTAGGTATGTCCTCACGAGTCTTAGGGCCTTATAAAAAAAAATGAGGCATATGTTGACAACATTTTTTTTATACATCATTTATGCACACGGTGGGGTATATGTAAAAAAAAATCAGAAACATTAACAAATGGCGGGGATATAACATAATAAAGCAATGTATTTTTTTTGCACGCCCGTTGATGGTGAAAGTTCTCGTCATCGATGTGGGTGTCTGTAAAAAAATGAACATATTTATAATTGCATAATAAATGTATATTCAGTGTGAACCAACAATATTATTTTAAAAAATTATTATAATAAAAATTCGCAACTTAAAACTTGTTTACTCACTTTTCTGTCGGTATTTTATTGTTTATATTTTTGTGTGTCATTGAAATTTCCTAACCGTTCAGGCTAATGGCATGAAAATAAATAAAAAATGAAAAATGTTGCGATTCTTCGCGTATGAGGCCTTAATGTTAATTGGTGCACTGGTGCATTTTTTGAACAGACCATGAATGGTCTCAAATGAGCTGACCAAATAGGGGCCCGCGTCTTGTGCAACGAATCCGAATAATGGCCACCCCGTAAAATGACACATGTTCATTATTACAGTACACCACGAGACTACGTTCTCGCCACTGGTGATACGGTGGGTTCACCAGTCTTGCATGCGAGTCGGGTCGATGCGAAGGATCTTGCAACACACCCTAACGTCCGATATGCAGTGACCTGGGGGCGAGCACCCGTATCTCACGCAAATGCCACCATTAAGCATCGTTAGCTCCATGACGGAAAATCCCGAAAAATAATGTGCACGTAGATTCCGAAACGTAACTACGTAAGCCAGGCAATCGAGACTAAGAATCTCTATAATAGTGTGTAGTGACGTAAAGAAAAATTACGCTCCTGGGGAATGGAGGAAAAAGTACCGAATTGTTCGTGGATATGTTGAAATAGTTCAAGTTTTTTTACAATTAAATGTAAGACCAATTTCTGAAGCAGATATAACCTTTTTTTATTTTTGAAATATTTTCCGATGTCCTTACACATTTTTGGAATTCGATACGACCCCTCTTCATTTTTACCCACATTTGTTCCTTAACTTTTTTCGGTTCCTGCGAGTCCAGAGTGTTGCCCACAGCCACTTTTCCCCGATGCGCCACTGCGTCGCATTTGCAGGAGGGCACAGGGAAACTGCGGAAAACCCGATCCAGGCGGCTATATTTTTCCGACTAGTTATGAGTTTCAGTCACGTTCATCATATGTCTTCCGCTGGGTACTCGGGTGTGGGAGCCGAGCGGTCACCCATCCAAGTATTGGCCCAGGCTAACGCTGCGCAACGAGGGTGCTACTGTCGTTGACGCAGTGATAGAATAAGGCTTGCGTACTATCTTCTCATTGGAACATAAAAAATTGATGTGCGTACGTTGAGTCGATTGGCAATTTAATCTTCGTAGATGAAAATTCTAGTGCGCCAGGTAATTGGCCAAGCGATGAATCGAACGTGAGCTCGTCCGAGTTTTACAGGATGTACCACGTGTCGAAGAAAAGTGAATTCAATCATCGATTTTTTTCTCAGTATCCCAAGCTCCATTGGAGACAGGCCTTTGTGAACGGACAAGTTTTTATGAAAGGAGAAGCTTTTTCTCATGGTCCGACAACCTACTCGATAGTTCACCATACGAGCTTCCTCCAACAGTGTGCCAAGAGTTGGTTCATTTTTCATCGGAGAGGTGATACTGTGTGTGTTATCTTGATAGCCACTTCAATTTTACTCAAAATTCTCCCGCAAGAAGACCAATTCACTGGTTGAAGATCCAATCGCTGTCATCGTATCGTCTCAAAACAATAAAAAACGCTGATGCCCTTAGTCCTTTCCCTCATTTATATGTACCCAACAAAATTTGGGGTCAACCAATTTCCCAAAAAACAAGTGGGTCTTCAAGATTTTTTTCTTATGTGAGTATGGAGATGACATGGTCGGGATTTCACACCCAATTAATACATGGTCTTGCCAAGTTTGTTCTATTTTATTGTTGAAAATATCAATCCCCGATGAGGTGATTATTATTTAAACAATGTGCCACCGTTGCTGCATGGCCAATCCGTGTAGGTGGGTCTACCAACCAGGGTGACCTGACATTGAAAATAAAAAATGTACTCTTAGCATAATGACAGAACATTCGTATGAACGGATACCTTTTTAAATTTCGAAAAGTACAAAAATGGCGAGCTGTAGAAAAACAAAGTTCGACTTCCGACGAAAAAACAACTTTAATCGACTAATGTTAATAAATTAATGTAAACAGATGGATAAACACATCCAAAAATTATCCGACCATACGTAGAAAATGTTGTAAACTATGCGGTGTTCAAATTTGAAGCGTCAGTCTGTCTTTCTAAAAGCAAACTCGCATTTTCTCAGGTTCCAAATGAATCAAACTGCAGGCAATTTACGCAAGCGTTTATTTTCACATACTACAGATTCAGGAACAAAGTTCCAGCCGCTTCCACGCCAACTTCGATCGGACAAACATACAGACAAATTTTTCAAAAATGATGAACATCGTTTTAGCATCGCTTTCTAGCCCTGCCAGATCATTTTCGCCCTGAAAACAAACCGAATGCACTCCGGCTACAATTTCATAATACCAGTCCGATGCCTAGTGTTTCTATTGGCAAATATCTACAGCACTATCGTTCGTCCCCAATCCTCCCTGTACGCGGCTTTCGATGATAAGGTTATAAAGTGATCGTGTGTCAGCGGCGGCGCGTAATGCGATACAACACGAAAGCTGACTGTCGGATTCGCTTTCTAAATATTGCATCATCGTACTGTATAATAACGCCGACGTGTGTCTAATGCGTACCGGCTCTGGTCTACAGCCACGGTAATAATCTCCCATTCGCGTACACACATCTCCACGGATATATGCCACATGTGGTCAACGAAATTAGGTTGGCCGATAGGCACTGAGCACATATGTGTCACGGTTATAAGATGGCTTCGTATTTCACGCGTGTACAATGGAAATAGCCGGAATAGGCGAATGCTGATAATCGAATGATGCAAAGTAGACAAATCCAGTGAAGAACGACACGCAATGGCACAAATGTGGATATTGTTGATCATACGAAAATGAGAAAGGAATTAACGGTCATTCGCAATGACAAGCAATAATAATGCATCAGGCTGTGTCAATGATATCAGTGGTCCGTTATCAAAGCAATGTGTACGATGCTGGATGGATCGCCAATTCTTATGGATAGCTCACGGGTCAGATTCCACGTTTGATCGTCGAAATAATTAATGGCAGAACGGATGACATTGTCCACTGTACCAATACGATCGTCGGTGAACTAATCGCCAGGGCATCCATTGTTGTATCAAATATTCGAATCTTGTTACCTGCTACCGACGTGACGGGTAATTTTGGAAATTGCGATTGGCAATATAAATCTCGCTGCCGACTTGTAACGTACCGGATAATGGAAATAGATAGAGTTCTATCCGTGTGGTGGATCTCAAAATGGAATCTCAAAGCGTGTGCAGTTGGACACCACACGGTATGGATATTTGTCGATGGAAGATGACATCGGTGAATGTCGAAAATCAAAGGTTTGCGAAAGTGCGAACGAGGTGGAGGTGACGCAAAGTTGGCTATAACGGTGATTTTATGGGTAGCTGTGTATCGTCAGGCCAACAACATGGCCGAACAGCTTCAAGTTTCGAAGCGTTCAAAGGGTCCAGTACGCGACCGCCGTTTATGTCCACTAGCAGAATCCTCTAGCTGGAATCGCGACCACGAGACCACACCACGAATTAACCGAATTATCTTTATTGCATTGCATGTAGGGCGAGTACATAGGAGAATCGCCCGGGACTCGCGATATTAGCGCTCTAATTACATTCCGGAAACTTGCTTTTGCTTGGTGCGCGCGACGGGTGCCTCCAGGCACCGTAAAGCTACAACGAACGGTCAGCTCTTACGTAGATGAAACAAGGCTGCGCATGGCCTTTGTATTTATAGACAGGGTGTGGTAAAAGTCACGTGGTAACTTCACGGGACGAGATAGACCGCGAAATTCCGAGGCGAAAAGTTCTCATCGGTTTTTCTCTCCGATGCACCGTTGCTCCGATAGCAATCGATCACTGACAGCCATTCATAGCACTCGAGCCTTCCGATGCGTCTGGAAGGGGTAGGTCGCGCTCTCTCGTTGGGGGCTTCGCGCTCCCCACTTTCACGCTCCTGCTAGCCACTGCACCCGATTGGCTGACGTTGGTCGTTTAATACCCAAACAACGCCGCGGCGTAGAGAAAAATGAGTGAGGACTTTTCTCTTCAGAATCTCACCGTCTACCAATCCTGTAATAGTGAAATGTTATGTTTAGGACACTATGTATAATGAATTGCATTTGCTCGTATGTGCGATGCCCTACGCGTGTGTACACTGCATACCCACGTACCAAGATCCCGTGGGTGGGCCGAACCCACCAGTACACCGCACTGAGAGGAAAAGTTTATCCCATGTGGCTAGCAGTTCCGCTTTCCGCTCGTACATAAGGCATTCTATCCTATGCACATACACCGAGACGCACGCACACACACACACACACCCACAGTCTCGAGTCTATACTTATGTAGTGGAAATACTCGTCAGGGTGCCGTACAATGGCATTTCGAACGAGCATCAGGGGCACCCAACTGTCGCGCTTGTGTAATGGATGAGACTCGGAAATGTCTGCTGCACTGGAATTCAATTTGCCTTGTTACGCGATCGCGGTCACTGTGTGTATGTCTAGATGTGTGCGCTGCCTACTATCATCGGTATATTTCGGATCTCATCAACAGTCCATACGTCTCGTTAGACTCGTCATTCATTCCTATTCATTTTTCATAACAGCGAACGAGCTCGGGATAATATATGACAAAGTTAGAGGGAACAGAAATAGTCTCGACAATGGCTCGTAAAATTGTCCCTGGCTCTTTCGGGAAAGCACATCGACAATCCAGGGTAAATGGAGTTTTTACAACTTTCATTTATCGACATGCATAATACATTCAGCTTGTGGCTTTTTTTCACCCTTCCCACGCAGCAACGTACGAAAAAGTGCTGGGGGATGCGTCGTTGAAAAGACGACAGCGCCGGAACTCAGCATGAACGTGGGTTGAAGCCTCATTCTGTCGTGTTTACGCCACTCAAGGTATCAAATATTTATTCGTTCAAATTGCAGTGACTCCGGCCTCGCGGTTTTGTAGGATTCTCGACAGGCGCTCACTATCGATCGCAAGGCATTGTTTCCTCGTTGATCGAGAGAGAGAGAGAGAGAGAGAGAGAGAGAGAGAGAGAGGGCCATTGGATTAAATTAGATTAGATTTATATCGCCTCAGTGAGACCTTAGGGCGACAGGCAAACGAGGCAATGCAAAAATGATAGTATAAAAACAAATCGACAGCGGTGTTTCTTAGGTTGGATGCTGAGTCCAGCATTGGCCGAGGCCAATACTTGCACAGATCACTGCTTATTGTTAGTCGCATACTGGACTGCCACCCGACTACCAAGCCGGGGACTTTTTTCTCCGGCAAAATAGCTGATACCTGGCATCATAGGCGTCCGTGTCAGCACAGGTTTTCCACAGTTTCCCTGTGCCCTCGAGCAACGATGCACTAGGGTATTAGCAAAGAGCGATCAAAATGGAGTATCAACAGTTAGGACTGAGATCGTGAAAGGTCGGAAGGGTATGAAAGCATGAAGAGAAAAGAAAAGTCTTTCACTAGAGGCATTGATTATTTATCTGTCTTTTGATCCAGTCTTTTTTCGTCTTCGCTCAAGTGGCTTTTCACTTTATCAACCACCAGATGGCGAACGCAGTTTTTCAACCGATGAAAAGCGCTTTCCTTCCATCTACCGCGATACCACTTCAACGGCTGTTGTTCCAGACGCCTTTCCATAAGTTTATCCTCTTTTTTAGTTTCAAGGAACATGTCTGATAGCTTGAAAGTCGCCTTGGCGACCTGCGTCGCCCCGAGTGAAGGCGGTTTCCCGACAGTTCCGCCGAAAACTTTTTCTCAAACACTTGTGGAAGGCCCTCTGCCATCCGGCGCTTCAACGAGGATCGGATGTCCCTCGTTTCGTTCTACTCGTCCCCACGTACATCATCCTCCCATACTCCCTTCCCGTCGCAATTCTTATTTCGCGACATACCCGCGTTGATCGAGCGGCAACGAATTTGCGAGGACGTTATTCCGGTATTTATTCGCAAGTTTCGCGACGGATTTGCCGGGTAAAAGATAGCAGCCTCCTCGACCCCCTTCACCGAAGTTTCGAACTTTGGCCTCCGGGCCGACGCCTCGCTGGAATCTTCCTCGGCAAGCCCACGCTCGGGGCTCGCCGAGGGGTAACCCTCGGCATAACCCTAACTCTTTTTGCACAATGGCATTTGGCTGGAAATTCGCTGTTACGAGTCGAAAATAATTACTAAATAGTTTTCGTGTTTTTTTTCCTTCTTTGTTCTACGACGCTCTACAACAGCGCGGGTTCTGGAATGATAAGTGAGTTTTTCTGTAGTGAGGAATCAGCTTATTATCAGGCCTAAGAACAAGCCTCCTTTTGGGCCTGGCACTCTCATTTGGACCTGGTATATACTTGATGAAATTGTTCGATATCCTACGAATATTATAGTATTGTAGGGTCTGAAATATTTTTTTCAGGCTAAAGTCAAGCTGGTAACGTAGAATACGATGCTCAACGGATATTTGTATTTTTTTTACATTTTGGCATTTTTAGATATTTAAGTTTGGAAATTTTGAAAAAACTCCTGGAGCTTTTTCCTTCAACTTGAAATGTGCGAATAAATGCTTCCAGAATTTTCGTTTTGAAAAAGACATCAGCGTGATATCCTTTAGCATTGATATGGAAGCCCTTCAGCAAATTCTCAATGTAAAGCACTTTTATTAACTTCAATCATTATTTGACTTGATTTTTTTCTTTTTCGGATGATTTGGTCATTACTATGCATTTTACGGCATATAAAGACTTTCATTATTTTATACGTTTAGGTAATAAACGTGTTTTTTTTTTCACATGTATGGAACATATTTTTTATAAATATGTACGTGATTTTCGTAATAATATTGGAATATTTCTTGTCCGTTGACGAAACAAAACGAAAAAAATTATTTTGGAAGACCGCATCAGTCGTGGGTACGATTAGTTCTAACAGAACGTAAATGGCATTTCTTTTTCGATCGGAGAGGATCTTTATGGAGTAGGAATTCCGAGTTCATTGGCATCGGCACCCCAGATGACGTTATTTGCAAGTCCCGAGGGATTCGCGATGGCGCCTGTGAGTAGATTGAGGCCCGTGCGAGTTTTAAATTTCGGGAAACCCTAAAGTACTCCGGAGTATAATTTCGGCCGCAACGAGGGATCCGGAAGGATAAATCTTAACGAAGAACGGTCAAGATCGTTCTCCGGAAGATGGGAGTAGAGGGAAAGAGGATTGCCATTGTGCAGTCTCTCTGTACACAGCTCGGAAAGAGCGCTCGGTGTTTATGAGTATGGATGAGGGAGCCAAGTTGAACGCTTCGAGGGAATAAATCGATAAAGCTATTTTATATCCTGAGTAATCCTGGAAATGGAATTGGCTCCTCGGATGAACGTTTCAACCCCGTGTTCTTTCAAGTGACGAAACAGTTAACGAGAAAGTGAATATAATTTTGCAATTATGGACCTGGGTTATCGAGAGCATCTTTGACGCTTTTTCCTCTCCGTATGGAAGTATCGAAGCTTTGGATTCTCGACGACTGTAAAAAATGTCCGATGGTAGCGTCGCTACGGCGATTGCTCACGGCAAGCAGCCGTCGCCTGGGCCAGTATTTGGATGGGTGACCGCTCAGTCAGTCGCTGGCTTGGCCACCACGCGAGCCTTCGGGGTCTCCGGCGGTGAACGCGACCAAAATTTGGTGAAAATAAAACCGCTCGTCCTCACGGGTTTGCCAGTTTCCCTGTGCCCTCCTAGAGCTACGATACGGCAGTCCAGAGTCGCGTACGAAGCATCGGTAAATTACAAAAATAAACAATTTTATAAAATTGTTTCAGATTGTCAATCTCTCTAGCTGAAACTTCCTTAAGGGGCTACATCTACCAAGAGGCCCCAGAAAAGGCCAAATTTTGATTTTTTTCTGGAAAACGGTTGGTAATAAACGAACGTATTTTTTTTAACATAAAGGTATATGTATATTGAGAGCCGTGACAAAAAAATCATTAAAAAATACAGAAAAAACCACAAACACATGGCCACCGATAGATTACATTTTTGGACGACTTTTGGCGGTGGACTCTTTCTAGCTTGGTGGGTGCATTTCAAATCTAAATACTAAGTGGGTTATTCGAGTTAATAATAAATACGAGTCGTTGACGTTCGTCGATTTTCAAAATCACTTTTTTTAAACAAAGTGGTGAAACTTTGAATTCGAGCATACAAAATCTATGAAAAAATCGCTATTTTTACCTAACTATTAAAAAATGAAGATCGATTTTAAAAAAAGTGAGATCGTCAACGACCTTTAAATGTTTCTCATCTCATCTCCTCCAAATTTGGAAATAATCCATCAAGTAGTTCCCGAGATATCATGTCCACCCAATTTGAAAACAGCGTTTCGAGTTTTAAACTGACTGCCGAGTGTTAGAAGCTGTAGCTCGTTCAATTTTAGTAATGACATTTTCAGGGAATTGGCTCTCGGATAAAAGTATTTTTGGAAATTTCAATTTTTTTACCAATCTAGGTGGATGTAGTAAATAACCGAACCCTGCTAAATTTTTTTATTTCAGCGAATCGTTCATTGAAATTCGCAAGTGCAAAGTCAGAATGGACTAATGGATGTTCACGAAGAAAACCATAATTCTCGTAATTAAAACGTTTAAAGTTCCAGTTTGAAATGACGTTTTTATGGAATAATGCAGCTATTCGAGACTCCGACTACGAGAATGAACAGCTGGACGATTCGTCGTGCCTGGCAAAGAGTCCTCATCCCTATATACGTCCTTCATAATTAATCTTTTCCCAACGGGCTTACATATTTAATTTTGGAAAAAAAAGTACGCGCAAAGTGTTCTTGGGCACGTCGCACGAAAAATAGTCACCGCGCGTTACATTCGTGAAGTTTCTCTCTGTGAATTTCGCAAATTGATCGGGCTCGCTGAACTTTAATGCAGTCTCCTTAGTCGTCGAAGCGAGTGTACATTCGTCACATTAATCCGACTGTGCTCGATATCAATTTACAAACGGGTCCGGACTCTCCGTACATTTAAGCCGATTCGAAAAGGCTGCAAGCCTCTAAAGAGGCCGCCCTAAAAGGGACATGAATAATCCGAAAATAGAGTAATACATCCCCATGCTTTGATATTAAATTAATCCTACCTCGTGTTCATTAGCTCTGAATGAAAGTTCCAAGAGCTCTTGAGATAATCGAGAAAACCAATTTTCGGATCAAGATTTTCCTTCACAACTGAGAAAATAATTTTTAATACCGTAGAGTTTTTTTTCCAATAACGTGGCATTTTCGTACTAGTGATCTCATCGTACGTGTCCAGGACTTCGGGTCGTTAAATATTTCTCTAATTATATGTCTTTGAAAACTCGTCGAGTTTTTCGCCTGGGGAATCAATTTTTATCGGGCTTATGGCTAACGAGAAATTTAATTTAATTTCTACGTTGTCTCTTTTTTTTTTGTAATGGGACAAACGTCCCTCGTAAATAATTTGTGTGGCATTATATCTCGCGGTATTCATGTTGCTCGATGCGCAACAACATTGGCTTAATAATTTCAGGAAAAATTCTACGTAGCTTTTTTCAGGGTTATCTGATCGTGATGTTGCAAATCGCGTACACCCACATATATACATGAGTAAATAAATAAATGAATAAATGAATAAATGAATAAATGAATAAATGAATAAATGAATAAATGAATAAATGAATAAATGAATGAATAAATAAATATGTATATTTATATACATATTTATAATGTTTATGCAAACAATGTATAATGTTTATGCAAAAAAAAGTTATTAAATGTATGATCTCAATAATCATAACCACCAAGATTATATTATTTTACTAACATTTTAAAATGGTAGCGCTTGTCTATACATTCGTCTTTTACAATGCAATTAAGTCCGCAGGGCTCGAATACATCGCTCAGAGAATATTTATGATTTGAAAAATTATGAATTTGAAATTTGCACATTTTGTCCGTCGATCCGTCAGTTTGAGCGAAGTCGGCATAAAAAAGTCTGAAGGCTTTATTAATGATTTTCCCGCAATTTGTTTTATATTAATCCAACGAATACTGCCTTGGCAAATGCGATTTCTCTATTTAAAACAACAGTGGCGTGACGATACCCTTCAGCATTAATAAGGCTCTTCAGTGAATACTTAATGCGAGCAATTTCATCAACATTAATAATTGCCGGACTGCATTTTTAATGTATTTTTCTGGTGATGTAATTATGAGTATATATTAAGGGGTGGGGGTCAAAAGTTTGAACAATCAATGTTCAGAACGGCCGAAATTTCGAATGCAGTAGTGGCGAACGTAAATATGACGAAAGTTTCCAGTTTCGAATTCATTTAAACCGAAGGGCCAAAACGACGATCGGTTAAAACAACGATGGGCAAAAATATCGAACGGTCCGGATAACGAACACAGCTTCCCTCTAAAGCGCACGCAACGTATTACTCGATCCCAAGTGTTCGTTATCCGGACCGTTCGATATTTTTGCCCATCGTTGTTTTAACCGATCGTCGTTTTGGCCCTTCGGTTTAAATGAATTCGAAACTGGAAACTTTCGTCATATTTACGTTCGCCACTACTGCATTCGAAATTTCGGCCGTTCTGAACATTGATTGTTCAAACTTTTGACCCCCACCCTATATTAAGCTATATCAGGTTTTTCTGCATCTCATATATATATATATATGCATATACTACGGGTATAGTAAATTATTTTCGTAATGACGTGTGTTTCTAAAATCATACACAATATGTGTGTATATATATTGAAAAATGATTAGCGACAAGAAATATATTACACATCAATGTATTAAAAATATAGTAAATTTATTTCATGATGATGAACTGTATCCCTAAAATCGGATATAGTACGTTCCCACATATTGCATTATTAGGTTTTTAATTTTCTGAGTTTCAATTTTTATCCCTGCGGATTTTAACATTTTATTCCCAATTCCCCTTTTCCATCGCTCCATTCCCGCACTTAAATAATCTAACCTAACTGCCGTTGTGCCCACAGCCCTTTGAAGAAGCGGCCGAAAAAAGCGAAGTTGTAAGATTTTTTAAATGTCTAAACTATTTATCCTACATAACTAAAACTTTATGTACATACTATTACATTCTTTAAGTATCGAAAAGTATATTTTTTTAAATATTTAAAAATAGTGACAGTATAAAACTTGCTTCAGAAATGGTTATCGCCTTAATTGTTCCTCCGTGTACAACCTAGCGTCAGGGCATTGATGTCAAACACCAGAGCAACATTTTTTTGGATTTCTCCGACCCGCATGCTCTATGTGAACCTAAAAAATTTAAAAAAAATGAACATTCAAAAAATGGTACGCGTTTGAAAGAAAGGTTCTACTTTTCATTAAATTTTCCTTATAGTATTTGTGGATAAAAAAGTTATTTTTTAAAATAATTTTCAATCAACTGTAGGTTGACATAGACCGCACTTAAGTCATCGAAAAGTGTGCAAAATTTCAAAATCATTGTTCGAATAGTTTATGAGTTATCTTGTACGACATTCTCGATAAAACGGTCCTCAAGAAAATACCTTTTTCTGTAGGATTGGCTCAGTACTTTATACATATTCATATACAGATATATATATATATATATATATATATATATATATATATATATATATATATATTAATGTGGAAAAATTGTTAACGACCACTAAACAAAATTACCAGAAGGAACTCCAACTTTTAACGTATCTCCAAGAATTATAGTTAATTATTTTCTTGCGTGTCTCCACGTGAATTATGGGCTTGCAAATGCTTATTATCCTGCTAATCGTACGAGGGCCTCGTGTGCGGTCAATTGCCCTAATAATAATACAACTCGCACAAGTCACGAGGTGCGAATACCCTCGGATGCAGAAGTATATATATTTAGTTTCGAACTCACTTTTTCAAATTTCCTGATGTACAGTGTCATGTTTATCGGCGTAAATTCAGGAAGTTTTATTCAAATTGATGGAAGGGCAAAAGGTCCTCCAGCCTCGGAGTATCGGAGGACCAGCGATTTCCGTGGAAAAAATCCGGTTAGCGCACGGTTGCCGAGCCGCTTGGAAAAAAGTGTGATACCTCTGGGTACTTCCGATACCGGTCACGAAAGTGAACGGATAGAAACGTACAATGTGCGGAGGCGGAGGACGGAAGGGAGAGGGCGGCGAAAGGGACCGAGCGTAAAAAGGGCCGTCGAGTTCGTCGACCCTCTGCCGAGGGAGAATGAGTCAGCCGGACGATTAAGTATGCACGTATGGTACCCATATACCGCCTTCCGTTTGTCCTCTCCCGCTTGTGCTCTCGTGTACCGGAAAATGTCACTAAGCCTGTAATTTTAAGGGGTCTGCGCGAGCTTAAGATTGGAATAATACTATTTTTTCCTTCGTATTGTTTCATGGAGTAGGATCTTACCTATAATTTGCAAACATTTTTTTGTTTTGGACTTGGAATTAATTCGTAGCGTTTTTGTAATGAAAAAATATATATATTTATTTTTAAGGATGTTGAGTCCCTATGAAACATGTTAATGTTAATTGTTCAATAAATAGCTTCTTAATCGTCATGAATTTTTACACGACCTCTTGAATACTTCATGTAAAAACATACCAAATTGTCAGAATTCTATCATCATTATTTCAACCTCCTTAGGGGTTGAAATAAAGAATGATAAAATTCTGAAAATTTGGTATGTCTTTGTATGAACTATCTAAGAGGTCGTGTTAAAATTTCACGACGATTAGGAAGCTCGTTATCAAAAAATTAACATTTTGTTAAGTACAATTTTTAAAAGAAATAAAAAATAACATTTGTCAATAAATTTCGTTTTTTTTTCGTTGCTTGCAGTATATTGTAGATATTACAAAATTGAGAGGTCAAAAAAAAACTTTTTGCAAAGTTACATCAGTTTCTATAAGACAACATTTAATTCGTGAATGTTAATTGTTCAATAACGAGCTTCCTCATTGTTGTCAAATTTTTACACGACCTCTGAAATACTTCATACAAAAAGGTACCAAATTTTCAGAATTTTATTATCATTTGCGATTGAGGACTCAATATCCTTAATGAAAATAAAAAAATACATTAACGAAAGTATTGTCCATCGCTTTCTACTACTTTTCACCATCTTTCGGGCAGGGTACGAATACCGTGTCGGAAGAACGCCTCGTCTTTAGATGCAATTCACGAATCGACCCATCTCTGACAATCTTCGTAAGTGAACTTCTGCTCAGACAGGCAATGAGCCATCGAACGAAACAAATGGTAATCAGAAGGAGCAATATCTGGAGAATACGGCGGGTGGGGTAGGACTTCCCATTTAAGGATGTTGAGTCCCTATAAAACATGTTAATGTTAATTGTTCAATAAATAGCTTCTTAATCGTCATGAAATTTTTACACGACCTCCTGAATACTTAATGTAAAAACATACAAAATTTTCAGAATTCTATCATCATTACTTCAACCTCCTTAAGGGTTGAAATAAAAAATGATAAGAAAATTCTGAAAATTTGGTTTGTTTTTGTATGAAGTATTTAAGAGGTCGTGTTAAAATTTCATGACGATTAGGAAGCTCGTTATTAAAAAATTAACATTATGTTAAGAACAATTTTGAAAAGAAATGAAAAAAAATTTATCAATAAACTTCGTTTTGTTTCCGTTGCTTTCAGTATATTGTAGAAATCACAAAATTGAGAGGCCAAAAAAAAAACTTATTGCAAAGTTACATGAGTTTCCATAAGACAGCATTTAATTTGTGAATGTTAATTGTTCAATAACGAGCTTCCTAATTGTCGTGAAATTTTTACACGACCTCTGAAATGCTTCATACAAAAACATACCAAATTTTCAGAATTTTATCATCATTTGCGATTTGGGACTCAACATCCTTAAGTGTTTCCAGATATGTTTTCACCGGTTTTGCGACGTGCGGACGAGCATTGTCGTGCATCAAAATGATTTTGTCGTGTCTTTCGGAGTATTCCGGCCGTTTTTCTTTCAATGCACGGCTCAAACGCATCAATTGTAGTCGGTAGCGATCCCCAGTTTCATTAGGTTTCATTAGGTTTCAGGAGTTCATAATAAATCACACCCCTCTGATCCCACCAAATACAGAGCAGGAGCTTAGACCCATGGATATTTGGCTTTGCCACTGATGTTGATGGTGGCCGAGTTAACCCATGACTTTCTGGGCTTCGGATTGTCGTAATGAATCCATTTTTCATCACCAGTGACAATTCGATGCAAAAAACCTTTTCTTTTCTTCCGTTCAAGCAGCAGTTCACATGTCAAAAGACACCTCTCAAAGTCCCTTGGTTTCAATTCATATGGGACCCAATGTCCTTCCTTCTGGATTGTGCCCAAAGTTTTATGACGTTTTCCTACCGTTGATAAGTTAACTCCTAATAATGTAGACAATTCTTAAAGTGGTTGAGATGAGTCTTCATTGAGCAATGCATCCAACTCATCATCTTCAAATTTGTTCGGCTGGCCAGGTCGCTCTTTGTCATCCAAGTCGAAATCACCAGCTTGAAAACGTGCAAACCACTTCGGACACGTTTGCTCAGCTAGAGCATGTTCACCATACACCTCCACTGAAATACGATGAGCTTCAGCAGCACTTTTGTTCATATTAAAGTAATGAAGTAAAGCTCCCCGCAAAAATGTTGACATATTCAATAAATTATAACGTGTTTCATACTTGTGATTCAAAAAGAAGGTTATGTACAGCAAATTACATTCAATGATAGCTGTTTCACGATGAATACATTACTGTCGGTAACAACGAAACACTGTACTACCCACGCCATCTCTTGTAAAACGCTAGGAATTAATTCCAACACCTAATAGAAATTCAACAAATTTACCGAATTGTGACGATTTTTGTGGAGCGTCAGATTTGTCCGATTCACTTCAAATTCGGATAGAGCATAGCTGATAACATTTTCTATCGTATGACCGAATGATTGTTTTTTTTACGATTGACTATTTGTTAATAACGAGTCATTGAAGTTGTTTTTTTGGTCGAAAATCGATTTTTTCTCCTACAGCTTGTAATTTTTGTGAATTGCAAAATTTTCAAAAAGTACCCAGTCATACGAGAGTTTGATGATTATACTGGAACAAAAATGTTTAGTTTTTGATTTCGTATCAGTTAAGCTGGCGGAACCACCTACTACAATAAGCAGCGAAGCAGCTCTTTTTTCAATAATGATAACTCCAATGTTTATCAATATTTTCCCATCAAAAAAATAATTCAACTAGCCAAGGCTATTTGTCAATTTGTGTAAAACTTCGATTTCACCATCCCAATATTCTCAGCAGTAAAAAAATATTGAAAATCGATCTGCTATTTGTGGCCCAAGTTTATGCAGACACGTTATTTTCGGACCCAATTTTTATCTCTCACAATCAACTACACTGAGTGAAAACCACCGGGAGTTTCAACAGTCTCTTTATTCGTGGGACGAAAACAATATCCGGCTAATCGCTGTTTGACACTGCACGCGACGCTTGCACATATTGGCTCGTTGCCAGGCCGATTTTACGTCCCAGACGTCTATCAAAGTCGGTCGTAGCCGTGACTCGAAGTACGAAAGCGCATTTTCCACTTATCGGGAATGGAAACAGGTAGCTGGAAAATGGTCGTCCTGGCACAAATTCAAAGGTCACCGAGCGTTTTTTTACTTACCGCGAAGTTCCTTCAAAATAAAATGATACACAGAACTCTAATTCAATTTGATGCTCGACCGTAGCGAGCAGCGTCAGCCGGGACCAATACTCAGATGGGTGACCCGTTTAACAAGTAACACTTCACAAAAACTGTTGCAACTCGGGCAATTTTTTTAATAGAAAGATTTTCTTTTGCAAATTAAAGTTAATACCTCAGACTATAAAACTATGCAATGAAAAATCGCGTTTTCGAACGTTCGAGCCAATTTTTTTCTTATAACTTTACCATCGGCAATGAATTTTCAGACATTTTGGCAAATTATTACTTATTTAATAAATAAATATTGTTTTTAATGGAAATTAACGTTTTTATTTCTAATGGAATTAATACATTTTCAAATATTAAAAAAAATTTTACACGCATTAAGTTAGTTTTCGAATATTTGAAAAATGTATCCATTTAGCTAATATACACATATTTTGAAAAATCATTAATTTACTTAGTTCCCAAATATTTTGAAAATTCATTCATTTACTTAATTTTAAAATATTTAGAAAGCTCATTCATTTAGTTAACTGCCGAATATTTTGAAAATCCATTTATTTACTTAATTTTCTAATATTTTGAATATTTATTAATTTTCAAATATTTCGAAAATCCATTCACTTAGTTAATTGTCGAATATTTTGAAAATTCATTGATTTACCTAATTCTCACATATTTTTTAAACTCATCTATTTACTTGATTTTCAATTATTTCAAAGATTCGTTCAAAATTTATTCATTTAGTTAATGAACACATATTTTGAAAAATCATTCATTCACTTAGTTCCGAAATATTTTAAAAACTCATTCGTTTACTTAATTTCCAAATATTTTGAAAACTCATTCATTTACTTAATGTTCAAATATTTTGAAAACTCATTCATTTAGTTAATTGTCGAATATTTTGAAAATTCATATATTTACTTAATCTACAAATATTTTGGAAAATTTATTCATTTACTTAATTTTCAAATATTTCGAAAATTCATTAATTTAGTTAATTGTCGAATATTTTGAAAATTCATTTATGTACTTAATTCCCACATATTTTCAAAACTCATCCACTCAATTGATTTTCAAATATTTAAAAAATTCCTTCATTCAGTTAGTTGTCCAACATGTTGAAAGCTGATTCATTGAGTTAACTTTCAAATCATTGTAACATGTTTCCATTTATTACATTTTCAAATATTTCGAAAATTTATTAATTTAGTCAATCTTCACCTATTTTAAAAGTGCATTAATTTACTTAAATCTCAAATATTTTGAAAATTTATTCATGAAGCCCAAAAAGCGAGTGACCCTGCTCCAATTTTTAAACGCCCACACCGTTTTCACTAGCTGGTTCATATAAAAAAGATTTACCAGCGATCTAATAATCCGGTACGTGCTCGTGGCACCTTAAGGGGAGTTCACAGGGATCCGAACAAAAGGGTCGTTCCCGAAGGCCCACCTAGTCATCGCTCTCACACTTCCCTCTCCTTTGCCCTTTAGTGTCCTCGCCGCCCCTTCTTCGGCGAAGTATTACACGCTATATAGCTCGTTATCATAGATTCGAGGGAGAGGGTGGAGGATTGCGCGCCCTGGCTTATTATTCGATTGTTCGAGTCCCATTATATTCGCTTCATTGTCCGTCAAAAGAATTTGCGATTCTCCCGTTCGTTCGCGAGTTCAACTCGGCTGCTCGCCATTCTCGAGACGAAATTATTTCCCGCTGATAAATTAATCGGCTCCGATTCTCCGCGGCCGTTTGTCCCGGGTCAGTGAATGAACGTGGGGCTTAATATCCAGCCGGAATATGAAGATCCGATTTGTGAACCGAGCGAATATGGCTCTTTCGACACGTCTGCAAAAAAAAATCGTTACCGCTCAATGAGCTACGCGCGAAGCGAGATTTCGTTTTGCTCGTTTCGACGGTTTTTCCATACGATCCGAATAACCATTAGCGGAATAACTCATCACGACGTTCTCGAAAAATAAAACCAAATCATCAACGATTTCATTTTAATGATAAAGTTAATTAAATGAACGAATTATCAAATATTTTTGGAAACCCTAACATTCGTTTAGTTAGTTTTCGAATATTTTGAAAATTCATTAATTGAGCTAATTTACACATATTTTGAAAAAACATTCACTTAATACACAACATTTTTGAAGGTTTTTCCATACGATCCGAATAACCATTAGCGGAATAACTCATCACGACGTTCTCGAAAAATAAAACCTAATCATCAACGATTTTTTTTTAATGATAAAGTTACTTAAATGAATGAATTATCAAATATTTTTGGAAACCCTAACATTCGTTTAGTTAGTTTTCGAATATGTTGAAAATTCATTCATTGAGCTAATTTACACATATTTTGAAAAATCATTCATTTACTTAATACCCAACATTTTTGTAAATTCATTCATTTACTTAGGGTGTCTTATCACTTTAAGCGCTAACAAAGCTATTTTCATGAATTTTTTTGATAGGTTTATATAATATTGATATAAAAGTTGTTACACTTGATAAATACACTTTCGAAATATATTAACATTTTTTTTATGTATTTATGTAACCCAAACAAACATTAACGCGTTTTTCTCGAAACTACGTTTTTCGACTGCTTGTTGATAACATCTTCGGACACTACTGAACCGATCCTTATGAAACATCAACCACATATTTTTTACAACTATACCTATAGCCCATGGCAAGGATTTTTAATTTTTTGATATTTACTATGTTTTTGCCAAAAACGGTGAACAAAGACTTATGTTTGTTTTTTTTCGAAAAAATGCCCGTTATTTTGTTATTTTTGCATCTATCAAAAATCGTATGATATGCGCTATAGCCATTAACCCCTTCGTTGGCAGTGAGAATTCGACAAAAAGTGCCCAAAATGGCAGGAACATTTTTTTATCCTGAAAACTTGTACTCTGGGGTGTTTGAGGGTGCTGATTACGAATCTGAACTCAAAATTCAGGAATTCGAAATGACGAAAAAATATGGCGAATGCAAATACAAATAATACAGATTGATTTATATGAAACTCGGTAGCCAAGCTTGATATATTTCCACCTATTTATTGTATTATGCTCCATGTTATTGAATTCACCATGAAAAATTCCTTCATTTTGAGTTCAGCATCACACTCAGCGTCCCCGAAAATCCCCGAGTACCAAGATTTATCCAAATCCGGCTGTTTTTTGCACTCCCGTCCGCCATTTTAGATCCGCCATTAAACATTTTTGAATTTTGTGTTCAGATTCGTAATAAGCGACCTCGAAAACCCCAGAGTACCAATTTTTATCTAAATCGATAAAAATTTTCAATTTCGGTCCGCCATTCTAGCGCTGCCATTTTGAATTTTCAAATTTAATGTTCAAATTCGTAATAAGCGACCTCAAAAATCCCGGGATACTAATTTTCATCTAAATCGAGCAAAGTTTTTGATTTTTGTCTGCCATATTGGTGCCGCCATTTTGAATTTCCAAATTTTGACTTGAAATTCGGATTAAATAGGGAAATATAGGTTGGCGCATTATTGCGTCAATGCCACCGAAGGGGTTAATATACTGAATCTAAAACCGTTTGATTTTTTTGTTTCGAATGATTCATCCCCGAGATTTCATCAACAGCGCAGACCTACAATCTTTTTAGGACATTTTTTTAACTACCATTTTTGTCTATAAATAGTGACTTAAATAAATAATTTTTTTTTAAATGTATTTCGAAAGTGTATTTATTACGTGTTCAAGTGTTCAATTTTGATTACAATATCTATCATATAAACCTATCAAAAAAGTTAATGAAATAGCCTTATTTTAAGCGTCTAAAGTGAGAAGATCCCTCAATTTACGGAACGTCTTTCACGGCTTATGAGCAATTCGCGAAAAAAAATCACGAAAACTTCTGAGGCTTCGTTATCCCTGTAGGGAAAAAACAAGCACCCTTAGAACTTCGTCGTACTCTTCCACAACTCCTTCAATTATTCTCAAAATTCCATCGTCGAATTTTACCATAAAATCAACCAAAAAACCAAAAACCAAGTCCTTTCAATGAACGAAAACCAAACGAGTCTTTCGCTTTCTTCAATTCTCGCCTATAAGAAAAAATCTAAATTCCACTTTCTCCATACCTGTCACAACACACCCATACCAAACCCAAACAAACCCAAACAACAAGTACCTACGTTCCAGCGCCAAAGTAACAAATCCCTTAAGGGCACTCCACATAAAACGCATGGTTTTTTTAAAAGTAAGGAATGAAAATATCGTTTCAGGTTCGTAGGCACTTTTTATTATATAGTTTTCAAAACGATTACTTTGCTCGAAAAAAAGTGAAAATGGCGGAGATATAACCAGTCGCGATGAAGCTGTCCAGAAGGAAGCCCGAATGCGGTGTACATTCCAGAACCTCGTCAGATTGTCTGAAACAGTCGGCACAAAAAAATAGTTAGTATATACATCTGGTCACTAGATGAACCATTAATGTTGGAAAAATAATGATAATTGGCTAATAGGGAGGCCTTAGAGTAAAGAAGTTGATTTTTTCGGAAATAATTTTGAAATTTGGCCCGGCCAAAAATATGTTTCTTTTGATAATTTTTAGTTCAGCTTAGTTTCATCAATGGCACATGAGTATCATAAAAACGTGTGCCAAATATGAGTTTGATCGGTCAAATACTTTTTGTGTAATCGTGTACACCAATTTTCAACTCATCGAAAAAAATGTTTCGAGATAATCGCGTTTAAAGTTTCGGCAAGGGAAAAAGGTATGCTTCTGTGACTTACCGACTAGTCAGCACCATATAATAGTCCTTCAGCTTCCTCGTAATGCTATATTTCTATGCGAAGCGTTTATAATGCGGTATAGTAATATAATTCAATAATAATAATAATTCAAAATAATTCGAAATAATTTGAAATAATTCAAAATAATTCGAAATAATTTAAAATAATTTGAAATAATTCCAAATAATTTGAAAATAATATATTATTGAATAGAGGAGTCACCCCTCCACATGATGCCTACATCTGCGCGTACAGCTCCAAACGGAGGAGACGTGAGTCACGCTCAAAGGCTCTGGGGACGTAATTTTTGAGAATTTACCAAAATCACAAATACAGGTTTCGAACTATCCATTTAGGCAACAAAAAGGGTGGGGCATTAAGATGTCGAATGGATAAATATAGAACGACAAAAACTTCGAAACGACAGAATTATGAAGTGTCGAAATAACGAAGTTTATATTATTCGAAATTTTATCCTTTGACCGATGACGAAATCGAATAACTATAACACGAAAGGATTATTTATTCGAGAGCTCATTTACTCGAGAACATATATTCGGATAGCGTGCAGTTTGAGTCGTACAAATACAGATTCGAACAATCTACACATTCATACCTCCGAAATAGAAAAAGTGGGTATCCAATATTCGTAATACCGTCTGTAGCAAAAAGCCATATATCGAGACTATAAACTTCGAATGTGTAGATCTTAGAAACGCGAATGATCGATGATCCGAAATGGCGAATACCTAAATGGCGAACATGGCATGGCTGCTGACCCGACTGACCACTAACGCCATCTACCATCTTCATTCTGAAGCGCAAGTAGTATTGCTCGGTCCCAAGTTTTCGCTATCCGAACCGTTCGCCATTTTGACCCATCGCTATTTCAACTGATCGACTTCTTGACGAAAATTAATTACACATCTATTTAGTATCAACATCAAGCTGTTAGAAAATATATATATTTTTTTTCGATGTACAAAATGGTCGCCTACTAATATTTTCTTTTGTTATCTTTTTTTTAGGCGCTCCGCGGCGTGACATTTAGCATCCACAATTTTTTACCTAGAACAAAAAACAAAAATCCTCGTCAATCTAAATTAGAATGCCTAGAGAAGTACGTACGGAATTAAAAAAATATTGTTTTATTCAAAAGTTGTAGATATTTGAAATTGAGAAATGAATTTTCAGTGAAAAATTTCGCTACAACTGCTCATAGAATAAAAAGTTTTCGGCTAATCAGAAATTCCGCACGTACTTCCCTGCGTAATGCAATTAGGAACATAACTTTGAA
Organism: Ophion costatus; assembly: GCA_951751655.1. NCBI lineage: Eukaryota > Metazoa > Arthropoda > Insecta > Hymenoptera > Ichneumonidae > Ophion > Ophion costatus. Next base: position 38,445,191 of record OX632361.1, read on the forward strand.
ATTTTAAGTAAATCGAGTGAACATTTTTGAAGTTATTTGTCATGCCAATTGGCAAAAAAGTTGTTTCGAGAATTTTCGAGTAGTCGGCCATTTATTACATAAAAAAAAACATTTTTTAACAGCTTGATATTTATACTAAACAGATGTGTAATTAATTTTATGAGTGAATGACTTTTTCATACGAGAAAAAATTGTTGAATTCGCACATGATTTAATACCCGTTACTGTGGCCTAACGCCATAAATGAATTCGAAACTGTAAACTGTAGTAATATTTACAATTCAACGATTTGGCGTCTCGAATTGTTACGTGTATATACACAGGCGAATCGCTATCATATCTCTCATTATTTTGTTAAACCTGATATTTGTTTTCGCTATAAATCAACTTCGAGATTTTAGTGTTCACAATTTCGATTGACTATTTTACAGACTATCGTAAGCATCATCTATCTATTTTGGACCGTTCGTCACTACTGACTTCGAAATTTCGGTCTTTCTGAATAACGATCTTTCGAAGTTCCGATCCTCACCCATAAAAAAAAGCATTTTTTTAAGCCTCTATACGGAGTAGCCCCCTTAAAGTCCGCCTGATCAACAGTGTCCCGCGCACGCATGCAGTCGTCCATTCCCCAGCAGTCTCCACTTTCCACGGATGCATATGCATCCCAGAAAATACCTAATAAAATCCCATTGGAAGGTGATTTACGAGGACCAGCGGAAAAAAAGAACCGCGTGCGCAACCAGCGAAGAGCACGAGGTGCATTGTTACGCAACGTTACGTAGTGACTGTAAAGTAGATCATAAGGTATCGGGAAAAGGGACCTGGATGATGTGCTCGGACGAGTAACGAGGGTAAGTGCACTCGTGCTCTTCTTGCATATTCGCGGCCTCGATCGTTCCACGTTATTGCTATGTTGGATATGTACTTGCACATTTATACACACGCACATATATATATATACATATACATATACATATACATATATATATATATATATATATATATATATATATATATATATATATATATAGTGTGTGTGTGTGTGTGTGTGCCTAAGAGAGAGAGAGAGAGAGAGAGAGCACGGGAGAAAAAGACTTTCGAAGCGATGTTATACAGCAAAGGAATGGCAGCAGCGAAGGAACTCCACGCTCTTTCGGTGCTCTCTGAACGGAACCATCTCAGCATTTTTCGTGGCGTACCGCGCTGTACATTGCGTTATATTCGGGAAAGGATTCGTTCTCCGTCGACCATTTATTACGGCATGCCACATAAAATATTCAAAATGTACATTTTCTCGGGCGCATGTTGCGCACGTGAAAAACTGATTTATTCGTGAATATTCCTGAAATTACGATACATATTTCACGTTTTCAATTTTCGCGTGAACACACGTATATTTGTGTTTATATATACATGCACGAACCGAATCAAAAACAGAACGCTGTTTTTATCCCGTTGGATTCAATTCTTACTCTCTCGGAGCACTAATTTTTTTCTAATAACAATGATTGTGCGGATATTTTCGGTGGACTATTTGTGCAAGTGCATGTGCATCGAGGGAGGACTGTGACGGGCCGGAAAAGGTTGTTTTTCCGATTTTATTTGTCTACTAGATTATTTATTTGGGATTTTGGAAAAATGTATGATATTAAGCATACATTGAAATTATTTAGTATACATTCTTATTTTCAAAAAAAGAAAAATTATTTAAAACATTAACAACGTTATTGAGGTATAGCAGAGCCTTTGTATAAAAAATAAGGTTTAATGGCTGGATCCATAATTTGACAATGGTTCGTTTTAAAGATATCAATAAAAACTTTTTCTAATCTATGTAAATGCAGTTCGCGCTATACGTAGCCGTTTCCGAAAAAAAAAAATTCACGAAATGGCGGGTGTTAAAAAAACAGTGATTTTGGCGAAGTTTTAACTTATATTCGGGGGCTTAAAAAGTGCTAAATTAAAAACGCACGGCTACATACAACGATAGCTACTGCAATTAAGGAAATTTGGGTTTTCGAATACTGAAAATGGGACAATTACAGGTAGAGTTATGATTTCGGTCAGGTCGAAAAAAATTTTCATAAAAACGCGATTGAAAATTTTAGTATACCTAACTCGTTGAGCTATCTACTCTCACTAAGTCGTCCCAATTTGGTCAATTTTTAATATTTCAGGCTTAATTTTTTTTTACACATTATGGAATACGCATACTTCGAGAACGTGCAAAAAAATCAATATTTTTTACCCGTTACATCCCGCCTTAAGATCGGAGAAGGATATTTGATCATTGATATGTTGGAAAAGATAAAAATGATTGAAATGATAAGTTGGTGTTGAGTAACTGTATCGGTACGATGTAACCCTCTGTGGTCACTGGGGGTTAAATTGACCCCACCTCGAATATTTTTCGTGTTCTGGCCTTTTTCCGATCTCAAAATAAATCCCTTTTTTGAAATGCCTACTATGGGAGTATTTTTTAATTCAAACGTACCATATCTCAAGACTGTCATCCATCCATCTTACCAAACATATTAAAAAACAAGACGATTATAACTTTAAATGAAAAAGTTCATTTTTTTCAGCATTTTCTCGTTCGAGATTTTAGTAAACCATTTCGTCATTTGATCTTCAAGGCTAATCCGGATTTTCCATATTCCAGAATGTCAAACGTATGATCCAGAATCTTTTTGGCCCAATAAAAAAACAAGGTGGTGCCCAGAATGTGACCAGGGTTGAGAATAATTGCATTGTTATTTTGGCCAGACTTAATATTAATTCGCGTTTACAATTTTCGTTACCGGATTCAAAACAAGTCCGGTACAATTCGAGAACAATACGCCCAAAACTTAAATTTCGAAAAAGTACATTTTGAAAATCCTGTTCGAAGTTTGCATTCAATTGTGTCAAGAATTTGTCAATTTTGGGTTCGCGGTGTCCAAGAAAAATGATGACGTTAACACTAATCGTTTTAGAAAGGTCGTCGGGGGTTACAATTTGGTCAAGTCTATCCTACTTCTCGACTCGACCGAGGATGACCCGTCGAGCCTTCCAAACCGACTCTCGGACGAGTCGAATCACCACGAGCCTAAACGTGCGGTCGAATTTACCTGCAGCGCCATTTTCCGCTCTGCAAAGTATCAGCCCCCGTTTTTCTCATCCATCTCTTGTCATCGATCATTGTCCAGGCTCTTTGTCCAGCTCGGACCGAGGAATAAAAGACTTTTGTGCGTTGGTCTCTTCGTTCGATTCTTTCAGTGGCGAGGACAGACGACCAGGTGGACGTCGGCTTCTCTCGAACGCTGTCGATTCTTCTCCCAGTTCGATCCTCTTTATCAACCTTCAGCTCCCCCGTCCGTCTCGCGAACCATATCTTTCGAATATCTCGAGTCAACCGAGTCTCGTACACTCGGATCGATAAAGGTTGGTGGGTTCTTCCTCACCCCTCACCCCGCCACCCACTCTCTCTCTCTCTCTCTCTCTCTCTCTCTCTCTCTCTCTCTGTCCCACCGTGTCTATACCTGTCTCTCCCTCTATCCTTAACCCAAATGCGTCCGACCGTCACAAGAGCAATATGAGGGAGATTCGCCCGCACTACGCAGGTGCAGCACAGACGCAACAGCCATTGCCGGTGTGCGTGGGTGTGCGTATCTTTATTAGGGTAACAAGAAAAAAATTATTTTTTTACTGCAGCTCTAAGGAGAAAAATAAAAGTTTTTTTTGCATCACCCTATACATCACCCTAAAATAGGTCGACTTTCAATAATTTTTTCTGGTGTGAGTATTGGGATGGGGAGGTTGAAATTTTACACACAATCAATACGCAGTGTTGACACGCTTAAGTTTTTTTTAAATCGAAAAATCTTGACAAACATTGGAGGTATTATTATTTAAACAAAGTGCCGTGGTGCATGGTCAATTGGGGTAGGTGGCTATCCCGACGTGAGTGATCTGAAATGAACAATAAAAACGTTTGTTTTTAGTATAATAGTAAAACTTTCGTATGACCGGGTTCTTTTGTCATATTTTGAAAATTACGAATATGGCAAGCTGGAGAAAAAAAAGTTCGATCACAAAAAACGACTTTCGCCGTTTGTTCTTAATAAATGGATAGATATATTTGAAGAATCTTCCGGTATTAGGATAGAAAATTATCTAACGTAGGCTCCGTCCAAATTTGAAGTGAATTGGATGAATAGATTTTGAAATACGACTTGCACCGTTTTATAAAATGGGCTTGCAAGAAGAACGCGAAAGTAAAAAGGACAATTCGCAGCGCGGCGATTCGCTGCAGTGCAGTGGACTGAGGCTTTACAAAATTCCTCATAACTCGCTCAATGTTTGGGATTTTCACAAAATCTTTGTTGCAAATAAAATTTAAGACCCTAGGCTATAAAACTCTACAATACATTTTTGTTTCTTCTGATTTTCAAGCTTACGCACACCTCTCAAAAACGTGACTTTTCGACATCCCCAAAAATTGGGAATAACGAAAATTTATCACCATACCAAAATCGAGCAAAATGAAAAACGAAATCATGGTCAACCGAAACGAATCGATACTTCGAAAGAAAATATGACGAGCTCCAACCGGATCAAATTAGGATTTCGTTTTCGGACCGGATACTTTTTTTAAATGTTCAAACCTACCTCTCGACGTTTCCAAAAAAACCGAAATTTCGAATATTCATCACCATTCAAAAATCGAGCAAAATAAAACACGAAATCATATTCAGCCAACGCAAATCGATACTCCGAAAGAAAATGTGACGAGCTCCAACCGGATCAAATTAGTATTTCGTTTTCGGACCGGATACTTTTTTTAAATGTTCAAAATTACCTTTCGACGTTTCCAAAAAACCGAAATTTCGAATATTCATCACCATTCCAAAATCGAGCAAAATAAAACACGAAATCATATTCCACCGAAGCGAATCGATACTTCGAAAAACAAAATGTGACGAGATCAAGCAGGATCAAATTAGTATTCCGTTTTCGGTCCTGCCATACTGTCGATCCCACAGTATAAGCGAATTCCCACATCGTGTCCCGGGGAGAGCGGGACTCTCTCGTTCTTATACATCCTTCGCCACACGTATTTTCGTTCTCGGGGCGGCGAACGATTTATAACGGTATATACGAACGGCGAACATATCGGACGGGAAACTCGAGGCGGTGATAATTTTTTTCTCCCTCTTTATTTTCAACTCGCGAACTCCCGGAACTTCGTCCTAATGGAATTTATATTGGATAGATGGATATATTGCGTGGCCATTTCGATCGCATAGCGCGCCTCGTTTCATTCGGGCCATATCGCAATGGATGGTATACGAGGGACGATTGGTCCTGGCAGTTGTACACGGGGTTGCACATCCGATCGATCGCACGTAAGGCCACGCTGGTGAGTGAGCCTGCTCGAAATGGTCGTCTGCCAGAGGAGCGATAGCGCGCCGGGAGAATCCTTCAATATTTCGTGTATACGTACGTACACGTGCGTACAAATATACAGGGTGGCTCAAAAATAGTCTTCAAAGGTCATATCTCAGAAAGTGCGGACTGCACCAAAAAATCATTCAAACAAAAGCTGTTCCGTTCTCAGAGGGCAAAAAGACAGGAATATCCTTTCGACGCTAGGTTTAAGGGGCCTTCTCGCTTTAGACGCTAAAAAAGGCTATTATCATGATTTTTTTATTGGTTTAGATTACAGATATCGATGTAAAAGTTGTTACACTTAATAAATACAAGTTTGAAATACACAAAAAAAATTATTATTTATTTAAGTCACTATTTATAAATGAAATTGGAATACATGAAAAAATTATTATTTATTTAAGTCACTATTTATAAACGAAAATGGTAGTTAAAAAAATGTCCCAAAAAAATGTAGGTCTGCGCTGTTGGGAAAATCGCGGAAATGGATCATCCGAAACAAAAAAAATCGAACGGTTTTAGATTCAGTACGTTAATGGCTATAGCGCATATCATACGATTTTTTACATATGCAAAAATAACAAAATCTCGGACGTTTTTCGAAAAAACAAAAATCGTGTTTTTTTTCACCGCTTTTGGCAAAAAAATAGTACATATTAAAATTTGAAGAAAAAAATTCGTGATATGCGCTATAGCTATAGTTGAAAAGAATATGTAGTTAACATTTAATAAGGATCGGTTCAGTAGTTTCGAAGATTTTATCAACAAGCCGTCGAAAAACGTTGTTTCGAGAAAAACGCGTTTAAAGTTTGTTTGTGTTACATAAATACACCAAAAAATATTTTTTATGTATTTCGAAAGTGTAATAACTTTTATATCAATATCTATAATATGAACATACCAAAAACTTCATGAAAAAAGCATTTTCAGCGTCTAAAGTGAGAAGACCCTTTAACCGTCAAGGCCATGGGAAGGTCAACTTTGAAATTTTTCATCAGAACTAAAAAAAAATGTATTATATAATAAATTATAATAATGTTTTTTTCATTTTTAGGGTTCCGCACCCAAAGGGCAGAATGGAACCCTATTGCTGTCCGAGATGAAATTTGGATATTTTGTGTAGAGTGTAGACCCAAAACCGAATATTGAATTATTTTTCATGGGGAGCATACATGAAAAAGGAGCAGAAAAAAACATTTCTTGCCCTAGCATATGGGGTGTCATTTTTGAAAGCTCATTGAGTAAAGTACAAATATATATTTTTTTATGTCAAAAAATAAACGGGGCCGTCAAAGTTGTCAGTTTTAGACCATTTTTGTTACGGGGTCTATCTCAAAAACTGAACTGATTAGGAATTTGGAATTTCTGTATATTATGTACCATATACTGTATTTAAACAACAAAACTGAAAACGCCGATTCATAATGTAGTATATATAATAATTTATTGTATATATAATACAATCAATAATGAAAATATATAAAATTATTGTCGTTATGCTAGAAAGAGAGATTGACGTCACAGAAGAAACGAGTTTGCTAATTAAAAAAAGACTGTAGATCGTATATTTCATTTATTTTTCTTTGCCTCCCCTTTTCCTGCGGACAATGTGACGATATTGGCAATTGGCTGGTACCAACCCTAAAAATAAGTAATTTGGTATTGTAAATAGTAGTAGTAGTAGTAGTAGTTGTTTATTCCATGGTATACCCTCATGGGTGTTTACACTGAGAGTCCCCCCCCCCCCTACATGCGATTCCCCTTTTTGGTATTGTAAATATTTAAATAACAATAATTTTATATATTTTCATCACGAGCTTACCGCAGGAGTATACAAAGATTTCTTTATCTCTCATCACGCCATATGGTTTCAGTTCAGTCGTACCTAAGAACTAAGGCAGAAAAAAAGCAGCACCTAATTAAATATCTAGTTAGAAAAAGCTTACTAGTCATGTGTACGGAACCCTAATAGAGCGAGGCCCGGTTCGCACCTGGTCTAGTTTTTTAAATTCTATATTCTCATAGCGTACCTCGAGAGTTTTTAAACACGCCATGGATAAGTATATTTTTTTCAAGTATTCTTTCGGTTGTGTATTTGTTACCTATGATATCGTATCTTTCGAGTCTCGCAACTGATTACCTGCCCAGCCAAAAAATATTTTTCTATAGTATTTTGCATAGCTCTCGAGCCAAGCTATAAGAATATTGGAAAAAATAAGGGTTTCAATGAAAAAAAAAACGAACTTGACCTTCACATGACCTTTATGATTATACGCAAGGTCGAATTGACATTGGCATCTGTTTCCCCTCTCGAAGTTGTTTGTTTGAAAAATTTCTCATTGAAATCCGTAGTTTCTGAGATATAAGCTGGTACCACTTTATTCGAGACACCCTGTATAAGCTTTCCCTTAGCGCTCGTAATAGTACACACAGCCGCTCGCGGTGGTTCTCGTTCGCGATCTGTATTATCAGAAGCAATAACTTCGTGATTGGTTCTCGCGCGCACCATCGGAGCCGGAAGTTGTAATTAGGCACACATTCTGTGCTCAGCTCACGCGAATTGTTGATTATTCCTTCCACGTGACACGAGCGGTGCATTTTAATTTCACCGTCACACACCGTCACACACACACACACACACACACACACACACACACACACACACACACACACACACACACACACACACACACACACACACACACGCGCGCGCGCGCGCGCGCGCACACACTCACTCACTCACTCACACCACCACATTGCCATATTTGTTTGCTTATTTTCGACACTGGCTTTGTGTTGCAACACCCGTTTCGTTACAGCTGTCAAGGAGCTGTCGATAAAACACCGACTCGGAAGTCGATCGTCGTGCCTGAGGGCATATTTCACCGGAGAGACCGTCCCCTCGATGCGTACGCGTGTGCAATAAATTCTGCGCAGGAATAACGGGGACAATTTTTATACCACGTAGAGGACATGGACATTTTTTTCACAGCACGGTCATTCTTATGGTGTCGCGGAGGCGAATAATTACTTTATTGGTGGAAAGAAATTAATTTAATATTCATTCAATTTAAATTTTATTCATTAATCCAATAAGAAAAGCATCGATGAAACGAAGAGTTTTATACGTATATTTTATATAAAATAAATAGTATAATAAATGTAAAATTTTATATGTATATCTATACATCAGATTTGATTAATTTAATTTTTGCATCCATATGAATAGCTTTTCGACTCTGCAACGCCGTAGGGACCAGCGCGTATATATATATATATATATATATATATATATATATATATATATATATATATATATATATATATATATATATATATATATATATATATATATATATATATATATATATATATATACATATATATATATATATATATATATATACTTTTATGGTGGAAGGAGTAAATAATGAACTGACAATTGAAGACCGCCTCAACCCTCTCTTCCTTTGTGTCAGTTTTTGCTACGTCACTCACGCCTCGCTTCCGAGTTTTGTCTCTGGTTGACTGCAGTTGTACGAGCCACGCGAGAGAACAGCGAAGAAGAGCGGTGATGCGAGGTGGATGGAACAATACTTGATCGCTGTTTATAGACATATTCATATATATATATATATATGTATATATATCCGCACACGCGCGCGTGTGTGTGTGCGTATGGGTGGTGCGCGCGCGTATATCGAGTGTTGGGAAACGGTAGAGAGTAACTCGGACCATTTAACGCGGAAAGTGATTTGGGTTGCGGCCATTTGTTTCCCGATAGGTGACGCACGTGTATGGCCAATGCGTATAGAAAGTTAAATAACGTTGACCCAAATTCGTATTTGCATTTGTGGTGGTGTATCTAAAAAAAATATTTTATCGGTTCAGTTCAGAATTTGGTAGACCTCTCTTGAGTACTTGAGTACTCCAGGAGGCTTGAAAGGAGACAAATGCAAAGAAGCGAACGGAAACTTAACTACTCGTTGTGAAGTTGAGTACTTGAATACTTGAAAGAGGCACGAAGAAAGCCATATTCAAATAAGCGAAAGAGAATTGAAGTACTAGTTATGAGGCTGAGTACTCGAGTGTCCGTTGACTAAAACCGTCGTATTTGAGTCCTCGAAAGAGGCCTGATAGAAGACAAATCTGAAGAGGCGAAAGAGGGTTGAACTGCTCGTTATACGATTGACCACTTGAGTACTCGAAAGAGGCTCAGAAGAAGACAAATTCGACGAAGCAGAAGAAAGTTGATGAACTATTTATGGGGTTGAATACTTGAGTACCCGAAAGGGCCCTCAGAGAGGACAAATATAAGCAGAAGGAATAATTCAGTATCCGTACGTAGTGTATATAATAAGTACTAAACTACTCACTATTTTCAGTTGAGTACACACAATGTATCCACACTTGACTACAGCTAACAAGTTTTTTGTACTTAAGTACAGATAAGTGATCTATACTTGAGTACATATAAGTTATCTATACTTGAGTACAGGTAAGTAATCTATACCTGAGTACAGATAAGTTATCTACACTTGAGTACAGATAACTTATCCATGTTTAAGTACAGATGAGTTATCCATACTTGAGTACAGATTAGTTATCCATACTTGAGTATGGATAAGTTATTCATACTTGAGTACAAATAACAAGTAGATCAGTTTACCGCGAACTACTCAGGCTTCGGCTAAAGTTTGAGCTTAAACCCAAATCGGGAAATCGAAAGTTACGGTTTGATCGTAAGTTGAGCTTTGAGGGGGATTGCTTCCCACGTGTTTACATACACCTGGATATTTGTTGGCCGAGCAGCCATCTTTTGCAATTGACGGAGAGTGACAAGTATGTCTCCCGGTCGACGAACCTATGATAAACGATGAGCATCGAAGAAAGCGAAACGCATGTGACGATTCGTGTTGCACATATGCATATATCGTTCGTTTGTTCTTTTATATTGTGGCACAAGGGTGCTGAAGAAATAGAGATCCAATGGCAATAGATCCGTTGTGTTCCCGCATAGGGGATCAACTGTCACTCATGTGGCGTATTCTACGCTCTTCCAATGTTGATGTCACTTTTCCGAATGGTGCACGATATCCGGATGTTCGAAAACTCCGTCCCCGATGCGATCTCGATTCGCACGCTCGCCCTTTTTGGCATTCTCCAAACATCGCTATTTTTAGAAATGGACGAAAGCGTTGATGGAGATGGAGGTGTTCACTGGGAAAGAAGGACAACTTGGTTCGCCACGCGATGTGGCGCGACATCGGATAATTTTTCATTGTTTCATATAGGGGGAAAATAGTGTAGGGCATTTTTCAAGGGCTTTTGTATGTGGCAGATCATTAGGCCATCCATCTTCACCAAAATTCCGTCAATCTTTTGGGGTTATCTCTGATCTCAGCGGGTCTATTGTTGACAGTATGAAGAACAGCTGGGCTCTCGGGGTTCATTTTGTGATGAGATACCGAGCACTTTTTGGTAGTGGACGAATCGTGGACGAAGCAGAAAGCAAAAATTCGAAGCGGAGTTATAGGAGCGAGTCACTGTATGCTCTGAACGGATGCGTGATGCAGGGTTTGTGACTCCACCATGCGCGGCAACGAGCCGCTTCCAGCTGTCTCCCTCCCTCCCTCTCTCTCTCTCTCTCTCTCTCTCTCTCTCTCTCTCTCTCTCTCTCTCTCTCTCTCTCGTGGTTTCGCGTGTATCGCCATGGCGGTTTCACCGGCATGCAGGATGTCGAGCGAAAAGACCTTGACGGGAGACACTGACCCGTGACTTCGTAATACAAACTCTCGTTGCCAAGCTACGAATCTGGTTTCACTCACGTGTTAATACATCGCGTCCAGACATACTCGCCCTCGTGGCTGATACGCCTTTGCAAATTAAACCCTTCGATACGCCAATTGACGCTACACATTATGCAAAATCTTCATCATCGCTGGCAGAACTTGCGAGCAAAGTTCCAGTTATGCTCACGGTGTGTAGGTAGGAAAAATCATCAAAATGGATACAGTACCAGTGGAAGATAGCTGAGTCGAACTCTCTTTCAGGCTCGGTCTCATTCGACAGACGGTGGTATTAGCGATGCTGGCATAATCCCGACGGAGAAAGTACTTTTACTTTAGGAGTCACGAAGTTACGTAGCCCATTACGCGCTTCAACTGCTTACCGTACGCAAGACTTGGAATCTTGCAGATGTGCTGCAGAAACATTCCACCTTAGGATCAGCAGGATTATCGTATCTGTGGAAATGACTCATTTGCTGGAATCCTTGCCTGCAAAGTTTAGGGGACGATGCGGAGATGACGCGTCAGCTGCATTGATTTATTTATTCCAGATGGAATCGAACTCTTATAATCTTCATATTGGGGACAACCGGAAACATGTCAATTGATTGTTCATCGGATACAATCTTCAAGGAATGTCGCCTACTTTCCTAGGGCTTGTACAGTGTATAAAGAAAAATTGAGTTCGAAAAGGGCAAGGTCTGTAGTTTTGGTTAATTGTATTTCGGCATTGATCCAATGATAGATGGTTCCAACAACAATAGGGTGGGTTCTGCAGAAGTATTGCATGTGTGAAGAGTATATGTTTTTACTCCATGTTCGGAGTAGTTGGAAAAATATCCCAAATTCTACTAAATTAAGTGACATAGTTAGTATCCAAAATATAAAAATAGGAAACACAATGAAGGCAACCCACATAATAAAACTACTAAAGTATGAGGACTTGCGGCTTAAGGGCTTATCGTGATACTAAATTATGAAGAATCATGGCTTAGTCATGCGACTGAATCATCAGGAATCGTGTTCTGATGCCTCATTATGCTACTCGATCATCAGGAATAATTCCTGATGTCTTGTCACGTACCTAAATTATCAGGAATTATGTCCTGATATCCTTTTTCGTTACTAAATCATCAGGACCCACGTTCCGGTGTTCCATCATGCTACTCAATAATCAGTAATGATGGTCTCATGGCTCATTGTGTTACTAAATGATCAGGAATCATATTCTGATGTGTCATCATGCAACTGAATCATCAGGAATCATTTCCAGATTTCCGAACATGCTACTAAATGATCAGTCATGATGTCCTGATGGCTCGTCGTTACTAAATCATCAGGAATAATGTACGCATGTCCCGTAATGCTACTCAACAATCAGTACTCATGTTCTGACGATTCACCCGTCGATTCCTAGACAGTCTTATTACTCGCAAAACGTTAATAATCCTTTTTCTCTACTTTCAGGTGAGTAGCAATTCCCTTATCTTCGCGAACACTTCCATCTGCGAACAGCGGAGCTGGGTAAGTTGCCCTGCATGTCCAATCTTAAACAATGCCAGATGTCACAAGCTCGTGGCGAGATTTGGGCAGCAAGATCAAGAGATTCATTTCGCTGATTCTACGGATGAGAAGTAACTCGCATCCTGCACTATTACAATTTGAGTGGTAGCTTTGCCGATCCGTCCGCACGTACAACGCAATGACTCCTACTCGGGATTACAATGCATACACTGAGAACTGGAATCCCACGGAGAACAATCGTGTCAATCGTCGGGCGCGCACGTCGAAACGAGACAATTACGTGGCTGCAATTTTATGCTGGTTTGCGAAATATGTTCGACCATTTTATTTATTTCGCGTCCAACGATTGCTCCACATATGTACACGTGGCTGGAATCTCGAAGCTCGCTCCAGCAGCATTGTCGTCCTTCGTAAAAGTGCCACTTATCCAATTGACCGCGGTCGCTTGAACGACTCGTCGTGAGATCGAAGAAAGATACGACTTGAAGCTTCCTCGCACACCAATCCCTGTGGTACAATAAGTGGCCTGGGTTATACTGTTGGCACGCTGTTGCTCAACGATTCTGCATCGTCACGGTTCTGAACTCGCATAGGACGATTTTAGAAACATCATTCGCGCCAACATCTCGATAATCCGCGTTGACCGATTTCAGGGGGTCTATGACGTGACGCAACCAAGTTTTCCAGGAAAACTACCGTTTCTTGGTGGCGAAAGAAACCAGGCTTGTTAATTTTTATGAACTTCGTAATTGACGCGGTATTAACGAGTCCTCCGGTCAACCTGCAATTAACAAAGCTGTTTTCGTGCGCTGAAGCCTTGTTATTTTTCCGCACGAATGGAATAACCAGCAGATATGGACGGCTGCAATCAATAATCAGCTTCGTGTTGGTCAACGATACTGCGCTCTCTTTGGATTGGACTTTATTATACGGAGAGCCATAACGGGCAATTTAATCAAGAACTGCTATGGGAAAGAACGAGGGAAGATTTGTGTTTTCATTGGAGTAATAAGGCAAGTGTTTTCATCGGAGCAATAAGATATCGAAGCATAGCTCGAAGGACGCGAAGACCGGAAACTTACAAGCCAGTCACTCATCGTCTTTCCATTTTCGTTCAAAAGACTCGAGGACTGAACAATCTTGATTTTTGGTTTTGGTTTTCTTCAGGGATCCGATAGATCAAAATCGTTTGGGTGGTTCTATCGGTATCTACCCTGTTGATCCCTTAACCCTCCATGACCACTAGGGTGACCTCCAATGGGGTTTTACTCCTCCACTGAAGGCTGGAAGTTCTTTCTGGATGTAGGTAGCAAACCGTTTTTTAATTGCAGAGTCAAATCGTCGGTGACAGCCGTTTGGAAAATATTTTGACTGGCTTTTTTCTGATCTCAGAATACATTACTGTTTTGGAACACCCACAATGGCGCTATTGTTTTTAACCAAACGTACTATATCTCGTCAATATCACCCATGCATTTTACCAAAAATATACTGAAATTGAAATAATTATAATTTTACAAAGAACATCAGTTAAGTGTCCGCTTTCGATGTTGTTGAAGCTCATATATGTCATACAGTATTGAAACTGATGAACACGTATTTTTTCTATCGACGGAAAACCGGTTATAAGAGGGGGCTTCACCCCTCAAAGAATCGCGTTACCACTCAATTTAATTTTTTTTTCAATTCTTTTTAGCGGATTTCTCATCGTTTTACACTAGGAGAATTTTGGTTATTGTTTAATTCAGATCGATGGGCTGCTTGTGGGTGAAACTGCAAAATCACCCCTTCACACATATTTCTTTGAGGGCTGGTTTCTCCCCTTAAAACTTTTTTTTCGCCGATGAATACGTGTCTAGTAGTTCTCAATGCTTCATCACATATATGAGTTACAACATAATCCAAGGCGGACACAGTGATGTTCCTCGTAAGTGAAAAAGTCTGTTTTTCCGAAATGTTCATATTCAAGATTTGTTTGAATGATTTTACTATTTGATTCCCTAAATTAACGTCGATTTTTTACATTCTGGAATGTATAACGTTTTATCCAAAATCCTTTTGACCCGATTGGATCGATAATAAGGGTTAGGAAAGCTCTATTTCTGTATCAAAGTGGAAATGCCATCCGAACGTCAGGCAAGTTATCGGAATAACAACCACCATTGAAGCATCCGAAGCCTCGTAAAATCTGAACCGCTGATTCCCATTGAAGCCAACCATCTTCCGATGATTCTCCATCGGCCCCCAAAACTTGATCTTCACGGATCAAAACTCTCGAAGCTGGAGCTCTGGAAGTTGAACTTGGAAG
Organism: Ophion costatus; assembly: GCA_951751655.1. Classification (NCBI taxonomy): domain Eukaryota; kingdom Metazoa; phylum Arthropoda; class Insecta; order Hymenoptera; family Ichneumonidae; genus Ophion; species Ophion costatus. The sequence goes on from OX632361.1 coordinate 38,460,245, forward strand.
TGGAGCTGAATATGATTCTGACGTTTTGCCACGTCATTGAAAGGGCTTCATGGGGAACTCGACCGAAAGTGATACACGAGAAAGCAAAAATGGACGCAGTCCTGATAAAGCATGATGTGTTATTTCATTGCAGCAAAGGTTCCAACTTCGTATCTACATGATTTATGGTAAGCCATTTGTTTGAGAGGAACAAAAAGATAATTGTTGTTAAATCGACATGAGAGTTTCTCCGAGGAAAGTTCGCGTTGTGTAAACCCTGGTACTTATTGTTAGTCACTGCGTATTGAATTTACAACACCTCGCCCACGCCAGTACAGGCCAACTCCTCGGGCGAAGTTAAGGTTCTTAGGAATACGCTGTACCTCGGAATGAGGAGCTCGATTTAATTCAAACCAGTGGTATATTGTATTAACGTAAGATATTCCACGGGTATAACCTCGACGGAGAAACCGCGTATCCCATACCGTCCGATACGTTACCACGTGCTAATCTACATATATGGTAATCACTTGGTGCACGCTATTTTACAGCGTACTTCTTCGTCCAATCGTGAAGGAAAATCTTTATAGGTTGAGTCGTTTATTGCGAGTTGGATGGAGTGCTGGAATCCAAGGTTTCTAGACCCCTCCGTCTCGTGGAGCAGGAAAATTCTCTTGGTGAAAAGTCCCCTCGCTCTGCTACGCGCCCCGAGTCGAAGAATAAGTACCGGTTTTTTTTAAAGGTGATTACACACTCTCCGGCATAGAGAGATCTGGTTTGATAATGTCCGATTTTGCCAGTAACACGAAGCGAGTCAGTATTTTGTCAAGTCGCGGAGTAAGAGTCTTTTTTAGGACTGATATTCTTATTTTTATCGGGATTTGGTAGTTGTAAGTTTAAATTACTGGCTATATGGTACATATTCTTATTGTATGCCTATCATCGAATTTTTCGAAAATCATTAGGTTGGCCCATAAGTACCAATGAGCTGTATGAGCTATAGTGTAGGTTCTGACGAATCGTTCATTACTTATGCGCCAACCTAATAGAAATCTTCTTGATGTGATACCTGCCTACTTTTATTAGTCGAAGCAATTCAAATTGGCGGAGTTGGCGAAAAGAGAATTGCGCGGAGGGAGTACTGAATTGCGTTCAACAACACGAAATGTTTTTGAATCGAAGATTTGAATGTGTCGACATCGGCATGGAATTTGAATACTGAATATCTCGATAGAGTAAGGATGAAAGCATCCAGAATCATTAAATCGGTACTTCGCTTGAATAATATCAGACCTGGCAGAATCAAATGTCACCTCGTTTTTCAATCCCAATCGGAATGATTCCAAAACGATTTCCTCGTCAAAGTCGCCGCATGATGGAAGACTAAAGTCCCTCGGCTTATACGAATCTACTGACGTCGTTGGGCTGACAAGACTCAATGTTTTGAAATGAAGATTCCAACAGGTTGACATCAGGATCAAATTAAAATATTGAACATCTTGGTAGAATGAAGTTGGGATGGAAAAGTAATCATTTTGTCATTTAGTAGGATGACGAGGATGAAAAGATCCAGAATCATCAAAGCAGTACTTCGCTAGAATAGCATCACACTCGACAGAATCAAATGTCATTTCGCGATTCAATCCCAATCAGAATTATTTCACAATACTTCCTTTGTCAGCCATCGTACCATGGAGCACCAAAGTCCCTCGACTTGCACAGAATCTATCGATGCCACTCTGCTGGCAAGACCCAATATTTTGGAATCAAAGATTTTACCAGATTCACATTAGCATCAAAGTAGAATATCGGACATCTTGGTAGGATGAAGTTGGGACGAAGAAAACCAAACGGGATCCACAATCATAAAATCAGTACCTCGCTGGAATAACATCAGATCCAACAGAATCAAATGTCATCACGTGCTTCATTCCCAATCAGATTGATTCCACCACAATCCCTCTGCCGTAGTCATCGCACTACGGAAGACTAAAGTCCCTCGACTCTATACTAAACATCCCGAAATCTTTGCGCTGCCACACGCTCGTCAATTCCAGTCTGACGCACAAGAGTCGCAGCAGTGCATGAAAAGTGTGATAGTTTCAAGCAGCGAAATCCGATAAAGTCGTCTTAACCTGTCATCCCGATGTCACGAGCAGAGAATGCTTCGTTCAAAACGAACAGCTCCGAAAGTTCGCGACAGCAATGAGTTGGCTGTAGAGGAACGTCCGATCATGCAAAGCTCAACATTCAATTTGGTACTACTCGGCTGCAGGCGCCACGTTTGCGAATCAGCAGTAGAAGAAGAATAGCAGGAATCAAAGAGTTGAAGAAGATCACGAGAAAGAGGAGAAACGGTGAGTAGGGGAAGCGAGTGAAAGTTCCCTGGTCTCCCGATATAATAGCGTCGCAGTATAAGTCCCGTGAACGTAATTACAGGAGTCAGGCTGGTGCACAAAAGATGAATAGAGATGGAGCGAGAAAGCGATGGAGCGAAAAGGACGAAGAAACTCTGCACGAGCATGAATTCTGATTTTCCAAAGCTATAAATGCATTCGCAATTCCAAGGCTTTTTAGCCGTCTCTTCGATATTCTCTTGGCGGATCCTCCCTCGCCCGTTCCCCCGCTCCTTGATATCTCGTATAAAAGTTGGGCGTCGATGGGTTGAGTTGGTGGTGGCGGCTTACCGGCGGATCGTTCCGTTGGTCGTAAGTCCCTAAGGAGCAGCGGAGATTCCACGAGGACATAAAGGACGACTCCCCCGACTCGTTCTCCCGGATGGTCGGATACCCAGGGACCCCCCACCCTGTCGTTTCCGCCTCTCTCGCTCTTGCAGCCCCGTATACCGCGACTGTAATCCAGCCACTGAGACGTCCTTACGCACGATGGATTGAGCCATTCCTGGACACCTTTGTTCAACTTTTCCTCCCAACCTCGTTCCGGACGAGCCTCAATTTGGAAACTCCCGCTAACGAGGAGATTCCCTCGAACGACGGAATTATGTGCTTCCGGGAAAAAAAATTCTTATTATGAGAAACTCCGTCGAAAATCCTTGAGTTGATCTTGTTGGAACTCATCTCATTCTTGCAAAATAATTATTTCTTCCACGAGGATGCGATTTCGATTATCATTTGGCTCTCAGAAATGTGTAATAGTTATCGAAAAAGAACATTGTCAAGATCTGCACCGGTGAATTTCGCAGAGGCGGATTCTTTGTTGAAAAAACTCAATCATCTATGAGGAAATTGGGTCCGCAAGTTTGTTAGGTGATGATGATGTTGATCCCGACATACAGCAACTTTTGCCATCCCCTAACTACAGATCTAGATAGCCCAAGTTATTTTTGTAGTGCAGAACTGAAAGTGGTATCCCTAGACGTGATGGCAGATTTTTGTCGTGCAACAGGTAAAATTGGGCCTCATCAATTCAGATCATACTTGAGAACGGAAACCAACATTCACACTTCAAGTCAAATCACCTGGTACTCCGTAATCTACTCTTGCCAAAGACTTTGGACTCTTCGTCAAAAGTTCACCAGCTTCAGCCATCGCTACTACGTCCTGCAAGCATGTCCATTTTCCCCGACCAATTATACAGCTCCCAAAATGAATGGATCCAGAACGTCTGGATGAACACGATTGAAAGATCGCTCCAACACGGTCCAATTGCCATAGCAACGTCCATCAATCTGATGATCCCAGTCTTTTATGCTTTCAAATCCCGGACTCGGAATACATCCAGTAAACAAAACCCGTTGAAGGCCTGGCACGAATAAACAACAAAGAGAGGGGCCATCAACGTCAAGTGAGAGTGTTAAACATGAGGGAAGGCATTACAGCGACGAGCAAGCGGCTGATGATGCGAGTAACAATGGATCTGGCAATTATTCATATTGGACGCATGATCTTAACGAGGCATCAATTAACCCAGGCAGCAGTTACAGTACTCCTTGGAGATTAGGGTGAACGTTTTTGTTTTTCCTCTTTACGAGCCACATCACTTCAGCCCGCCGATACAATGACGCGCGGCAATTAGGCCTTTTGAGCTCATTCACCACTTAATTCGGCTGGCACTCGTATCCGTCATTAGCTAGAGTGGTTGGATTGCGGACATACCACATCCGCGGGTTGATTCGACGCACGTCCTTATCTTCTCAGGAAGACTGGCGATTATCGCATCCAGTTGGAGACAATGGTGAATAGTTCGCCACGGAGATGGGGACCGTGCAGTACAATGATTAATACGGAGTGTGTACTTGCAACGGGCGGAGGTTGAGTACCCCGCTAATGTTTGCAGTGGCCCTTGAAGGGCTTGCTGAGTGTCGAGAAATCGATCTGAAGCATCAAATGCTCCGGTTGTTGATTTTTACAAGCACTCCATTTAGCTTGATGAATATTCACGGGAATCGAAAACTTGCCTGCTCAGCTAACCGTAAATGTATACAACATCAAGATATTCCTATGCAACCCCTTCTAGCTTGATGGGGAATATTTGATCTAGCTGACCCATTGTCAGCCAGATCATTGAAGGCATTAAAATCCGCTGTTCGGCTGTATCTCGAATGGCACAGTTAGCCGGATGAAAACTCTCCTCAAACACTTAAAGTGGCTGTGCAGGTCAATGTTGACAAGTTGACAGTATCCTGACGTTTCCATACTATGAGGAAGATACAGAAAGGAGTAAAACGGATACCAAAACGGAAGATCCATGGTTACAAAGCCATTTGGTGGTCTTGTCTTTCCGGATGTGGGCTTGCAGGGATTGAAAAGTTGTAGATCACAAAAAATGTGATATTGGACGCTCAGCACCTGTACGATAATATCATCGACAGGAGGCCGTCAATGGCATCAAATCGCTGGAAGGTTATTCTGCTGTATGACAACGCTCGGTCCACGTTGCATTGGAACGAAACAAACAATGATCCTCATTATCAGTCCCCAGATCCTTGTGGTTTGGGTCGGTCCTTACAGTTTCTTTATGTAGTCTTTACCTTTACATATATTATATATATATGCTTTCCCATTGGACTAGTTCCGCCGCTTTCGTCATGTACAGCGAGGATGTTCGCGTGTCGTACATAATGCATGCACTTACATAGGGTGCAACGTGCAGTACTAGTTCTACATTACTCTTGGCGCACGCTCGAAGGCAATACGGCGCGTCCGCCAGCCTGATGGGATCTCGCTCCATGCATATTTCGGGTAGCGTGTCTACAAGCCAACTATGCAAGCTTCCTTTTTATGCTGAACTTCTTTCCTTCGTATTTTTGTAATTTTATTTTTCTACCCGTAAGCAGCGTGATTCCGAGACGGTGCCGATACCGGAGCGCTTTTTTTCCATCTCTCGACGATGATGCTGCTGATTGGCTTGGGCACGAGGTCGTTGACAAAAATGAATGAAATTTCGGGGAAATTACGATCGTGTGGCAGCTTCGATGGAATTCGAATGACTTGAAAAATTATTGTTTTCACAGTAGAACATACACCGTAAAACAGAGATAAGTCAAATTTCACATTAATTTTGCATAAATAAAATAAGTAAAATAAATAAAATAAATAAAATAAATAAAATAAATAAAATAAATAAAATAAATAAAATAAAATAAAATAAAATAAAATAGGTATATTTTTCGTAAAAATTTCGAATTACGTAAAAATCGCGAATAGAAGTTTACTGTCGATTCGCACAAAAAACTTGGAGATACCATTTGGATTTTTCAGGCGTTCCGTCACGCGACGGTCTTTCGCGTCTGACGAAAAAAAAATTAACAGAAGGTTTATTTTGTTTTTCTACTCTCACTTCGTGGTAACATTTGCTCTTAAGACACACGCACACACACGTCGGTCGTATCGAACCATCGACGTGTGTCGAGAGGCCCGTGACGCTGCGAGGAAAACCCCTTGCTTTGTTACATCAACGAAATGCGATATTTTTCAACTGTCGACGAATCAACGGCGACGTGGCGAAGAGCGCGGGCATCGGGGATGACAAGAAGTGAAAGGTATCGAGAAACCGGGCCAGTCGCAATATCTATCGGTAACAGCAGCCATCTCACTCGACAAACGCATTCGAAAAAACTTGTATATTTCTATAGATATAGTAATTTTCAACATATCTATAGATATATATGTAGTCGTCCAAACAACAAGTAACATGACTATGTGTATGGTATGTGTAGGCCTTCCTATTAAATCTTATTGTGTCCCATTATAAACGAATATATGTACATATATATCAAGGGAGAGGGAGAAAGCGCTCTCATACATCCTCCATCGCACAAAAGAGCATTGAAGCTCTACATAAAGAATGACAAAATTTAATATGAATACTTTCATAGTTTTGGATTAATATCTATAATAATAATGATTTATAATAATTCAACAATAATGTAATGTTATATTAATATATAAATAACATATTAATCGCATATATATATATATATATATATATAATTTAAAAAAATAATTAATCATAGATAATTGAAATTAATAATATAAATAAATATAATTAATTATATTATTTATAACAATAATTATGCAACACTAAGAGCAGTAATAACGAAAAAGGTTACGTGTGGTGTTTTTATGACAACGATAGTTATCACTGTTATTATTATTTACTTATCATCAACAACTCACTGATTAATTATAATATTATTCATTATAATAATGATGATATTTTTATATGATTATGATTATTATTCTTTTCATGATTTATTGTTATTTATTTTTTAATGATAACAATAATACTCAGATGATAATACCAACAACACAAATAATAATAATAATAATAATAATACTGCTTCATCATTATTATGGATATCGTTAATTTAATATTAGTAGTATTACTAGTATTTACCTTACTTTTCCTTGTGCATTTCTATTTCTTTCTTGTAAATGACAATAAGAATATTAGAGTTACAATAAAAACTACAACATTAATAATGATAATAGTAATGCTCCATTACTATTATGGTTATAGGCAACTGTTCATTGGTATTATTATTTTGTTTTTTACCTTTAAATGACAATAATAATAAACAAGTTCAACAAGAACAACAAAATTATGATAACAACAACAACAATAATAATACAAATAAAATAATAACAACAATATTGCTCTATGATTATCATGGTAATCGGTCATTTAATATTAGTATTATTACTGTTGTTTTTTTACTTCTAAATGATAATAGTAACACAAAAATAACAACAAAAACTACAACAGCAACAAGAATGAAATAATAATAATAAGAATAATGTTCGATAATCATTATACTTACCGTTAATTCAATATTGGTATCATTGGTATTGTTATTTACCCGCAAATCATAATGATAAAAAATAAACAGTTACAACAATGATAATAATAATTCTCAAATATTCCGATGGACTCACGTTCTCCAGGGTCGATGAACTCTGAAGTTTTTTTTTTCTTACTACGCGATAGGAAAACGGACCGATTACCGTTATTATAATCGAAGAAGCGCGAGTTGCGTCCCGCTATAACGCGGTACGGTAATAAAAAAAAATCCGCACAATAATGATTATTATCGTTATTACTTTTATTATTGTGAAAAGTGCACAGCTGCGGTGCTTCGAAACCTATAACTCGCGGGCGTACACCCCATGCTGTGCGGGCGCGCGTTGAAACATTATCCAATTAAATTGGCGAAGCGCGACGCACCGCGACTGTCATTGTTTGCAATTAAAAAAGAGACAACCTTTGGCTCGAACTGAAGTCTCGGTCACCGCGCTCGTTGCGGAGATTTACACAGGACTCGCGCTCCAGCTGGATCAGCCTCGTTATACGTAAAGCCGTGAAAATTTTCAGGCCAGACTCGCCGGGTTCCTCGAGGTGAGCGCATTCGCCGGAAGTACGGAAATGAATCGCAAGCCTCTCGGATCCCAACTACTTCGGGACCAATTATTCCGCAATTACGAAATGTTAATTGCCTCGTGCTCGATAACGGAAGAAAAGGAAAGAAAAAGTAATCCCTGGAGGAGCTGGAAATGTGCACTTTGACGCCGTCATAATTATCGGTTTTTCTGTATCTCTCTCTCTTTTTCTCTCTCTATGAATTTTTCTCTGTTTTTCTTACTCGCCCTCTCCCTCGTTGAATTTCTCTCTCTCTCTCTCTCTCTCTCTCTCTCTCTCTCTCTCTCTCTCTCTCTCTCTCTCTCTCTCTCTCTCTCTCTCTCTCTCTCTCCCTCTCTCTCTCTCTCGCTCCTTCTCCATGAAACGTTGCTATGAGCCAGTAAAAATTACGAGCAGCCTTACATGTGGAAATGTATTATTGTTTCAAGAATTTTCTCATTCTCGTAGAAAATACTCAGCGAAGTATTTCTCATTTTTGTTTTGCCATTTTCGCTGCAACGATTGGAAATTCAATTGTTCCGCCTGTGTACACTTATTACCAACAAGATACAATAACTCAATCGAATGGAAGAACTGCTATTTATTTTCGAGATTGTATTTCTTTCACGTCGAAGTCGGTCCGAAGGGTCGCTCAGGATGATTTTCATCTTGCCAGTCGTCAGAAAAAATCCGGAGTACGGTTTTGGTATGAACGGTGACCATGGCGAGCGATGGTGATCTAACTGAGTTATCGAATTTACTAGATATAAATGAATAAATAAAAAAATTAACAAACGAATCGATAAATCAATTAATGAATAAATTAATCAACCAATCAGTCAATATAGAATGTAGCCTGAAAATATAACAGATCAAATGTCACGGCAAATGTCGTGTTTGCGTAATTTCTCGTAGAGGCCTCCTAGATATATGGACCTATTGACCTCGAGGACGCCATACGCCAGAAGAGCGTATGGCGTAGAGCGTTCATTATAGGAGCGAGGCAATGACAATCTTGGTTTAAAAATAGAAATTTCCTCGCCAAGGTCAGGTTTTCAGAAGGTCTGCAATGTGAAAAAGTCCCGGAGACCTTCGTCAAGGTTCTTCTTCGATTCAGCGTAGCGGCAGCAGCACCGCTTTCATTTCCGAACGGGTTTACTCCGAAGGTCACCAGCATCGCCGTAAACTGGTTCTCAAGTTCGGAAAGTATGGCCGCGGAGACGCGGCGCGATCTTGAATTTCAAGGTGTCAAGGTTGGTCGACGATAGTACCGCGGATCTACGAGTGTAGTCTGAGTCTTCTCCAATTGCGTTCGAAGGCAATTGTAAGCCGCAAATGGCCTTCACTGGTCGGATCCGTCGGAACTTTTTGGCCTCGGCCAAATTTGCTGATTACAAGTCATCATCATCGATTGGAAATCGATTGGGATGACATCGATTTATTGGACATTCATCAGGATGAATAGGAGTCATCATTGATTGAAAATTAATGAGGATGACTTCGAATTATCAATTCCATAAGCGGAATCAATGAGGATGACTTGAACTAATCAACTCTACGAGTAGAATAATGGAGGATGACTTGAAATCATCAACCCTAGGAGTGGAATCAATGAGGATGACTTGGGATAATCGACTCCACGAGTGTAATCAATGAGGATGACTTGGAATCATCCATTCCATGAGTGGAATCAATGAGGATGACTTGGAATCGCCAACTCCATGAGTTGAATCAATGAGGATGACTTAGAATCATTAATTTCAGGAGTGGAAGCAATGAGTATGACTTGGAATCATCAATTCCATGAGTTAAATCAATGAGGATAACTTGGAGTCATCAATTCCATAAGCGGAATCAATGAAGATGACTTGGAATAATCAACTCGACGAGTTAAATAAAGGAGAATGACTTGAAATCATCAACCCCATGAGTGGAATCAACGAGGATGACTTGGGATAATCAACTCCACAAGTGTAATCAATGAGGATGACTTGGAATCATCATTTCCATGAGTGGAATCAATGAGTATGGCTCGTAATCGTTAATTCCATGAGTGGAATCACTGAGTATGATTTGGAATCATCGATTCCATAAGCGGAATCAATGAGGATGACTTGAAACCATCAACTCTATGAGTGAAATCAATGAGGATGACTTGGAATAATCTACTCTATGAGTAGAATATATGGGGATGATTTGAGATCGCCAATTCCATGAGTGGAACCAATAAGGATGGCTTGAAATGATCAACTCGTTGAGTGGAAGCAATGAGGATCACTTGGAATCATCGATTCCATGGGTGGAATCAATGAGGATGACTTGGAATCGTCAATTCCATCGGTGAAATCAATGAGGATGACTTGGAATCATCAATTCCTTGGGTTGAATCAATGAGGATGACTTGGAATCGTCAATTCCATGGGTGAAATCAATGAGGGTGACTTGGAACCATCAATTCCTTCGGTGGAATCAATGAGGATGACTTGGAATCATTATTTCCATGAGTGGAATCAATGAGTATGACTTGTAATCGTTAATACCATAAGCGGAATCTATGAGGATGACTTGGAATCATCAATTTCATAAATGGCATCAAACTTGGAACCGCAGTGGTCCAAAAAAATCAAGGATCAAAGATACGTCTCGCGAACTGGGTGGCAATTGACTTTGGAGAATGGACGCGCCGTTAATGATCATCCAGCCATGAGTGGGCCCACGACTACATCCTAAAAGACAACCGGGACTCTGCCAAGCTCGTTTATTTGCCAAATTGACGTGGCAGTGAGGTAACTGGTTTCATTTTCCCCGTACACGTAAGCACGTGGCCCAGAAAACTTTCGGGAAAGTTAAGAGGACGCGTCGTTGCATGGTGCTGTTGACAGACGACAGCAGTTTGGACGTATACGCAGGACTTGAGAGCTCTTCCAACGTAAGCAATATGTCGGTAACAATAAAACGTGATACATTCAACAGCCCGAGAGAAGAGAGTCCCTCTCGTCCTTCGTCCTCGCTGGGTCGTTTCACGACAACAACGTAACTCCAAAGTGGCATTTGCCAGCAGGATCGATCAGGGAATGAACTCGCGACCCGTGTCAGTGGCATCCTTCTGGTTTTCGGTTGGGATATAAATAAATTTACCGGCTGACAATCATAAGTTCTTGTGTTTTTAAGAGACTTGTGCGAAGTTTTTGACACAGGAAAAAATATATTTTTTAATGGTTCTTCATTTTTGTGATTAGTATTTGCCAAAGATATAGGGCATTCTGGAAAAAATCGAAATTCCTTTTGGAATACAGCAGAATGAAGGCGATTGATACCAGAATACAAAGCACGCTGAAAAAAAAACTTTCAGCGAGATCAAAATTATCAAAGATTCGTTTTAAAGTAGACAAGTAGAATTCACTTCCACTGAAAAAAAGTTTTTTTAGTAGTGTTTCGTATTGGGAACTCAACGGGGTATTCTAATTTAGAAGCCTTAATTTCGGGCGTTTTTTCGGGCTTGACAAAAAAATCAAATTTGATACTCAGTTTTTCACGTCTTTCCATTGATGTTACAAGAACTTACAAAAAAATTATGCAAAAAAAAATGAAAATTGACATCATTCCAAAGCTCTCATTTATTTATAACAGATATAGGACCAGTTTTCTCGACCAATAAGAATGTCATTATGCCAAGTGCCGACGAGAAAAAAAAATTAAATGGTGACTGAAAAAGTTATTTTTTTCCCGATTTTTTCGAAGCTTTCAATTTTTTAAAAAGTGTTATAATAATAATTATTTCGCAATGCCCGAGGTAGGGACGATAGAATGATATATACTGAAGGTTCACACCAAATTCGAAGTCAATCGGTTGAATAGAACTCGATATTTTATGTCAACCACGTTGTAAAAAGTATTACGTTATAACATTGTAAATGTTGGGAATTTCGAAATACTCCTCAAAGTCTATATTGTAAGGAAACGCAAATCAAAAAACGCTTTTCTCAAACTTTTAGACAAGAATATTGTCTTGATTACCTGCCTCACTCAAAATGAAATATTGATTCTTTTCCAAAGTTCTCTTTCAGAAAACACAGTATATTTTTTTTCCCAGACGACTCGAAGAACCATTGAAAATCATTTTTATCTCAGTCAAAAAATCTCCTCGCCAGATCTTGAAAAAGCACGTCGCTACCTCACAATTCCCATCCCAGATATACGAGGACAGGTGAACCGGAAGCCATTCGACTTGGATTTCTCTCATAGTAGCCTATTGTCCCCACAGTCGTGTAGACCCCAGTGCCTTCAAAACCTCTTTCGGACAAGTACAATCATACTCATAGATAAGAGTCATTTCAATGGCGGCCTATCCGCAAAATTAAAGATTCGTCAAAAAGTCTCAGTACCGTTCTCCAAACAACCAAAAGTGCTGATAGCCAACATCTCATAGACACAACAGGTCCAAAGTGTGATTTTCCCTCATATGTATGTGGGAGAGTAGTTTTGCTTGGGGATAAGGTTGCTCGTAATATTTTGTGGTCGCCCAGCTTTCTCGTCTGATATAGTTGATCCTGGAAAGTACGCGTATATATATATATATATATATATATATATATACATATAAATATATATATATATATATATATATATATATATATATATATATATATATATATATATATATATATATATATAAATGGTATATATATATAGATTATATGTGACAAGGAGCAAAGGACATACACAAACACATACATCGTTTACATGCTATATCCTATTGCATTGTGTATACGTAACAACGCGAACCGTACACTTGGCACGGACAGGATCGCCGTAGGGCAGGACAACACGCGCAACAGCTGCCATCATGGTCACGTTTCGTTGCATTTTGCCCCCAAGATATTGGGTTTTGCCACGAATTGAACGATCACGTTCCATTAACCCATCTCTCACCCCAGACAATACTTTTGCAAAAACGCGTTACATATGCAAATTCATATATATATATATATATATATGTATTGATACAGATTTTATATGGTACTGCACCAATCAAACTTATAATGAGAAACCGAATCGGACTTCGAAAGAGTGGTACGTTTTGCTGATGAGTGATTACGGATACTGATTGTTTTTTTCAGTCGGTGAGTTTTTCTTTAGGCTTTTGGTAGATGGAAATCGTTTCAATAAAAGAGGACTTCGATGTGGGCTGTTTAGCGCAATTTTTCGAGGTAATGCTGGCTAGATAAAAATGGGCTAAAATTTTTCGAAACGAATGCAGGAAAGTCATTTTTATAGTTTATTTTTTATTTTTAACGTATCATCAGTTGATTCGGGAAGAAATCTGTGAAATTTTCGGAAAAAATGCGAAAAGTTAGCGAAGTTGTATATGATTAGTTAAATGCTAAAGTAAATGTAGCACCGTATTCAATTTAGCAAGATATTGAATGTAGCTAAATTGAATTTAGCAGGGTATTAAATGCAGGCGAATTGAAGTTTCCTAGATAGAATGTAGCTAACCTTGTAGTTGGGTAGATTAAGTTTTGCGAATGAATGTGTAAAGTTAGCGAAGTTATTTATCATTATTTCGTGAATGATATATACAATATAATGCGCGTCAAAAGATGGATCAAAAGGGAAACTAAACTTAGCGACGTATTGAATTAAGCTACGTTCGACTCGGCAACAAATTCAATGCAGTTACGATTCGCTTTAGCAAGATATTCCGTTTAATTACATTCAATTTAGGAATAAACAAAGTTTAACTGCTCCAATTTAGCAAGATATTAAATGTAGCTAAATTTAACTCAGCAGGGTATTAAATCTGGTTGAATTCAAGTTTGATAAATAAAATGTAGGTGAATTATTACTTAGGTAAATTAAATTTTGCTCACTCACCTTCAGCTAAGTCACATTTAGCTAAATCGAGTCAGTTAAATTTAATTTGGCTGAATTAACGTAAGCTAAATAAATATTAGTTGGATCGAATTTGGCTAAATTACGTAAAGCTGAATTAAATTTAGCTGAATTGCATTTAGCTGAACTAACTTGAACTAAATATCATTTAACTGACTCAAATTTAGCTGAATTAAATTCAGCCCAATTCCATTCGACCAGCACACTAAATGTCGCTCGGTTAGTCAGATTTTAATGTGTTTTTTTTTAGCTATCGTAAACGACATAGTCGGTCTTGTCGAAATATCGAAGTTTAACTTCCATTGAAATAGTTCGTTCATTCAAGTGACTAACATTGCTGTCAAATATTTTTAACAATTATTAGCCTCTCACAGTCGCAGGGGTTTGCCCAACGATCACGCGTTCGTTCGGCAAAACGAGTAGCATAAATATAAATCGATCGTAAATAAAACGTCAAGTGATTGGCGTTGTTGCCTCGTCGAAATCGCGTGGCCGCGCAATTTTAGCGAAGCATCGAACGAAAATGTATTGTTCGTTCCTCCTTCGCGTTGTTCGTGGCCAATAGGCGGGGGCGGGCTCGGGCGTCCATGTAACATGTGCTCGATTTACGTGACACGGTTTTAATGGGAGTGCTATTTGCATTGGGAGATTTTCAACGTGACTGCTGCTCATATAAATGCTAATAGCTCAACTCTTGCCTCCCCGACCCAGTTCCATCCGCGTTATCGCCAGATTCGCCACCATAATCCGATTGGGTCCTCGACATTCAACTTGCGCGGCACGATGACCAAACTTGCGTCGTTATAACTCGAGCAAGGATACGGAAGACTCCAAGTATAATGTAAACAGCAATGCGCCTCTGTTGGTATGTTCTGATAACTCACGAACGTCGAGTGTCTTCGCAAACGACTTTTTTTTTCATGCTAAATTGAGGGCACTGCATAAGCTTGGGGCCCAAAAAACTGGTCAAACTTCCATATTTTTTTCTCATGACAGTATTGGAATGACGAGGTCGGGATTTTACACACAATTGATACGTAGCGTTGCGAAGTTTGAGTTTTTTTTGTAATGCGAAACATTCATAAACAAAGGAGCTATTATTATTTAAACAAAGTAGTGCTGCACGCACAATGAGCGTAGGTGGTTCTGGTCACTAGGGTAATCTCAAATGAGAAATGAAAAAATGTATTTCTCGTATAGAAATAAATTTTTCCTATGACCGGATACTTTGGTGAAGTTTTGAAAATTACCAAAATCGCAATCTGTGAAAAAAGTTTGATTTTCGACCGAAAAAAAACAACTATAATAATGGTTTACTAACAAATGCATGAAGACGAAAAAATCATCTGGTCGTGCGATATCCAAATGTAGATATCCAATGTGACGGCTAGGCGGTCACCCAACCGACTATTGGCCCAGGGCCATCGTTGCTCCACCAAGAAGGGTCGCTGCGGTTTTATTCGCAAACGACTTTCGAAGTTGATTTATTTTTGCGGAGTACAAAAAAATTGCACTCGCAACTCCGTTGTCGAAACTTCTCCGTGGAGAAGAACGGAGCGGCAGGGGGAGGATATGGGATCCGTGAAACATTGAGACTTCTCGTCACGTACACATTTTTCCAGAAGAATATAAGTTGACTTTTAACCGAGAACTGTCGCGTCCATCGTTGAATTCGGGAGCGCCGGTCCCTTTCTACGTGCGCCATTTTTTTCTTAAATATTTTTTTACAGGCCAGCGTACTCTTGCCAATACGTAAAGTAGGAAACGAATTGCCACTCTGGCACTTGTAATAACGGATCGTCGTGTCGTGAAAAACGTACTCTTTGGACTTTTGAAAAATACGCAAATGGTAAGATGTAGGAAAAAAATTCGATTTTCGAAAAAAACAATAAAACAACTTCGATCGTTTGTTATTCAATTATTGGTTGATTTATTTTTGCAATGAAATTTTTTTCAATTTATTTATTAATTAATTTTGATCAACAATTAAATTGTTAATTGAACAAAAGTAACCACCTTTGCAGTATTTTTACAATATTGTTGTTGAAATTGAAGTTGAGCCCTTATGCTAACTGTGCAATAAAGAAATCGTATTTTCAACAATTCAATATTATGCATTCCCCTTAAATAGTGCCAGCACCTTATCCGATGCGAGTAATTTTTTTTCACAGATGTGTAGAGGTCGTATGAACGTCAAGTTGACTTTTTCAAATGAAATCGTATATTTTTGAATGCACCAACCAACGGAGCCAACTTCCAGCGAGCATCAATTGGTGCATCGAAGAATAAAATCCATGAATAGAAAAATAAAAAAATGAAAAGCCTTTTCCCTGTCCTCTCCACGTCCATACAAAAAAAAACTTACTCCGGATAAAGTGTTTCCTGAGACTACGTAGCGGTCCCTCGACACGAAATTCATCATCATCAAGTTTCGAGCCATAAATAAATTTATTATCCGGGCCATAAATAAATTTATAATCCAGGGGGTTAAGGGGTTAGCGTAGTTGTACAAATATAAAAATTACTTTTTTCAAACCACTATACTTTGACAGCACATCATCTTATGAATTTTCCCTGGAAAAATTTCAAGGTGATCAGATCAAAATAGACAGATTTATACGCTGGTATGTTGACGCCCGTCGCAACGCTCGGAGCGTCGTTCGAAACTTTAAACGCTTTTTCTCGCAAGTTCGTTTTCAAAGTCCGTAAGGAGAATACCTCAAAAACTGCGGCAATCAACCTTCCTGAAAATTTAAAGACTTTTTCTAAATGTAAAAACATAGTATTTCATTGAAGGATTTTTTCCGATATGTACTTTCGATTTAATGAACAAAAAATTCAATTTTTTTCGCAAAAAATCAACTCTCAATTTGAAGGCGCGCTATTTTTATTTTATCTAATTTTTCGGAAACTTCTTTGATTAATTGTAGAAATATATATACATACATACATACATATATATGAGACTGATTAAAAATAAAAAAAATTTCCTCCGGGATTCTTGTGCTACTGTTGGGCACTAACAAAAGAAAAGTTCCTTAAAAAAATGGGTGAGGTCACTCAATTTTTGGAGGTGGCTATCTCGACTGTTTGTTATTTTTTTCATGATTTTACTTAATAAATATGATCATGGTATTAGATTATACCGGAAATAGAATAAATAAAGGAAATCGTATGTTTCACAGCTGTTTTGCGACGAAGGAAAGTATATCGCACACACATTGAATCTCTAGAAAACAAAATCGGAAATATTATTATGAATCGGTAAATACATTGAGCCCAAACAATATTTGAAACGCTGTTTAATAAAACATAATAACTTATTATTATGACGACTTGTTTTATGATCGATAATTTAACAAAAACTGATAATAATAATGAACTAAATAATAAAAATATTTATAAGTGTAGCATTTTGAAAATGTAAATACATGATTTATGAAGAAAAGCTTATAATTTAATTTTTCTTAAAAAGTGCGAAATGTTAATGCGTATAAATAAATCTACATGAATAACGAGAGTAGTATAGACGCCATTATTGATCTACCTGGATTTGAATTGTAAATATTGCGATCTTTTCAAATTGTTAGAGTTTATTTTTGTTACGAAATAGCTGCTGGATGTGATTTTTATCCGTAATCCAAAGCCATGACTATGCTTAAATGCAATACGTTCATTAAAAAAAATTCAAATACAAAAAAGTCGAGATAGCCACCTCTAAAAATTGAGTGACCGCGCCCATTTTTCAAGAGAAATTTTCTTTCATTAGTGCCCAACAATAGCACGAGAATCCAGAAGGAAATTTTTTTTTTTTTTTAATCAGTCTAATATATATATATAGGGTGTTCTTTTATGAATGGATAATCCTGCAACTGTCAATAGGTCAGATCACGTCCCACAATATGCTGGAATTTCACTTCAGTAAAAGTTCCACGGTTTTCGAGATAATAATCATCTGCTTTTGGTTCTTCGCATACCATGTCTACAGATGATAACTTTTTTTGACGCGGTTTTCTAAAAATACTCGTGGTTATTTGGTTTATCTAGAAAAGTCTTCTTTTTAACCTCAAATGTTAAGAAAACTTTATGAAAAAAGATCTTATGTACAGAATTTTCATACAAACCAATTCGAACATCTGAATGACGAGGCTCTGACAGTCTGCGGTGTATAAGAAATGTACCACGCACATCGTGCCAATTGCTTAAAAAAGTTGCTTACTTATTGTCAATTTATATCATTTGTAGGAATGGCATGGGAATAGCCAAAAACAAATGATTTTGAAAAAATTACGTAAAACCCAAAATTTCGAAAACTGTGGGAACTTTTACTAAATCGAAATGCCAGCATATAGTAGGCAGGATCGTCCATTCATAACAGGACACCCGGTATACGTACATATATGTGTATATACATCCGTAATACCTCGTAGTCGACCTCCTTCCTGCCTTACTTTAATACAGATTTATTGCAGTACAGCATGTACGCCGTGGGCGGTTATACACATACTAAACAGTGCAAAGACGTTCCATAGTTACCTGCAGTTAGCAAAATTTACCGGTGCAATTTGTTCCCACGCCTTGCCATTTCTACACACATGATTCTTCATCATCTTGTTTTTCTTATTTATATTCCCCTTTTTTCATAAACGGCAAAGTTTCGATTAGATGCGAGTCTTCAAAGGGGTTCCGTTTTTTCTCTACGCCAAAAATAGCCCCCTTAATGCAACAATTCTACACACGATAGTCATATTTCACCGGATGAACATTGCGAGCGAGGTTCATTCCCCAGGGGTGGAAAAACGTAAGGGTTGATACTTTGAGAACGGGATATGTACGGGGGGGGGGGATGCATCGTGCAATTCGAAAGTTCGGAATGGGAGGCCTGAGATATTTCCAATTTAAAAAAGCTATTTGAGCATTATCAAATGTAAAGTGCTTTTTTTCGGAACTGGGGAGAATTGGAGCTTCTATAGTGGTACATTGCTAATGGATTTTTAAAGTATCGGCGAAGGGTTCTCGTCAGTAGAAAACGAGAGGTTGGGTAGATTTTCATTTTTTATCATTCATATCCACTGCACTCGGATACCTCGTCTCATTTTTGAGGGTACGTACGGACATATATGGACATATATATGCAATATCTAAAGCAGGAATTAAACGCAAAAATGATGCTTTCGCCTCGTGAAATATTGAATATTGGAGGAGCAAAAAGAATGCTTGTCTTCCGTTCCCATTACGATGTTTTAACGTTTTTTTTTTAATTCCGTCATGTCTGTCCCTCTGTCACAACAGAGTGCTCACCTCTTTACTTTCATAATCTTTAGGCTCCACGAGCCGTGATAATTCATGAAAATCGCATTCGGAAGGTACTTTTCATTGGTCCTATTGCAGTTACTATAAAATAATTAATTTAGAAAAAATGAAAAATTAAAACACGCTTTTTGATTCAATGAGATTATACCTACTATATTTTTGACACTTGCGCAAAATGTTACTTGTCAAATAGTCATAATTGGAGGTGTCTGTGAAAAAGCATTTATCAGTAAAGGACATATCAATCGATATTGATATGATAATAAGATTTGTGCCTGATAAGCGAGATGGAATTCGAATTCCATGGACGCGGTTTTAACGAACTGCACCTATCTGGTATCAGCAAAAGAGAGGAATTTTAATTTTTTTTCTGTGAACACGTGTGCAGGTTAAAATTTTTATTTTTTTATACAAATAGTATCTTATACAATTTTTGTATTGAATAATATTTACAAATGTGATATATACCGCTCTTTGAATGCCCTTCGTCGTGACCATTCCTGCTCGAAAACGAACCAAATCGAAACAAAAATCAAATGCATTTAGTTTTAGAGATTCAGAGATTGCATTTGGAGATGCATTTAGTTTAAAGAAAACATCCTATATTCGTTAATAAAAAAAACAATGCATCGAGAAAATAAATTCTCCCTCCAATCACTTCTTGATGTTACGTAAAAGAAGCTCGTCAAATTTGAAGTTGATCGGTGCATTGATTTTTAAGATGTCGTGGTCACCAATTTCGAAAAAGTTATTTCGAGAAACACGCGTTCAAAGTTCGCCAGTTCGCGGAACCATAAACGGCCATAACTTCTTCAACTGTGAACTGATCGACTTGCAATTTTCAGAGAATATTTTTGAAATGTCATATTTTGAAAATCCGTCGTAAGACAAAAATCGCTATATCCAAAAATGTCAACTAACTGTGCGTCCTTGATTCACAATCAGTCGATATGCCTTTTGGAGGACTTAGCTGGAAAGTGGCATGACTATGCGAACATTTGCGATTCTCGAGACAGCCCATAGATGGGGGACGAGTGAAGGTGGGGTCAAAATGGAGTTTGCCATCGGATGATCTCTCCGAGAATGTTTGTGCACGACTGAAATAGATGTGCGGTTTGTCTGTAAACAGACAATTCGGTATAGCACCAGACTATAAACCGTGCATCGACGCGATATCGAAGGTAGCAATAATGTTGCCACACTATCGGATCGAAATATTTCTCGCTACGATACATATAAATATATATATATATATATTTATTGGAGTTTACCCGAACGTTCCATGAACGAGACACATATGCGGCCCTCGGCCATCCGATTTAACGTCCCCGTATACTTTGTACGTATATGCGGATAGGTGGGATAATCTATACGCCACAGATATGCAGCAATGCACGGCGAAGGTGTCGGTACACATGTGGCGAGTTGGCACACAGAAGGACGAATATGAGCCTGGCACGTTGCACGGTTTTTCCGATAAACAGCGCGCACGTTCGCTGCTCCGTGTTTCCCAATGACGGGGATGGCAGAAAAGCTGACGGTGATTATGTTTGGACAAGATCAAAAGGAAGGGTGGGAAATGGAAGATTGGTGTTTCAACATTTGTCTAGGGCAGCCGTGCACTTTTGAAGGGATGTCTGGAAAATATGGCTAAAGTCATTTGGAACGAGTATCTGAAAGGCTCGATTGATCATTCGATCGGTTAATTAATTGATTGGTCCAGGAACAGACTGATTGATCGAGCGTGTGAAAGAAATATGGGAGCGATTTGTAGTTCATCAATTAATCGGCATTCAGTCCTTACTGGTCGGGGTGAGTCTAAAAAAAGGGAAGACGGAGGGGGAGGAATTGCAGTTGGTGGTTTGTCCGGTGTAGCTGAAGGGAAGGTTTGTCTGCGGTGAGGAGCCCCCTGAATAGGACACCAAAAATGAAATGAATGATTGATTCGGTTGACTGACTGGTTGATCAATTCTCTGGTCTATCAATGCCTTGGTGATCTATCGGGCATTCTCTTACAGCAGGATTTGCTATTTTTCCAACTGGACCATCCAGTATTGACTATCTATTAGGTGGCCACCATCCTACAGCAGTAGTTGCTATGTTTCCAAATGAAGCAGCATGGCTTAGTGGTCCAGCAGACGAGTCGACATCCTACAGCAGCACTGCTTATGTTTACAATTGAATCATCATGCCTAGGTGATCCAACAGACAAGTCTTTATCGTATAACATATTTACTTTGATTTCAACTGCATTTCAACTGCAACTTTGATTTCAACTGTTAGATCATCATCATGTCTTGATGATCTAACAGACGGGTCTTTATCATACAGCAGCATTTTCCTCGATTTTAACCACATCATCATGTCTTGATGTTCTACCGCACAAGTCTTTTTGATACAGCAGTATTTACTTTGATTTTAAGTGAATAGTCATGTCCGGATGATCTAGCAGACAAGTCCTCATTCTACAGCAACATTTACTATGTTTCCAAATGAAGCATCATGTCTTAACCATCACCCAGGTAGTCGCCACTCTCCAACAGCATTTATTCTGGTTTCAATTGAATCATGACGCCGTTATTATGTACGAGATAGTCATAGCAGCATTTACTATGTTTCCAAATGGAGTTTCCAAATGGAGTTTCCAAATTGATTGTCCACAAATCAAGTCGTCATCCTACAGCAGCACTTTCTATGTTTCCAATCGAATCATCATGCCTCGGTGATTCACCAGACAAGTCTTTATCATACAGCAGTATTCCATTTGATTTCGATTGGATCATCATGTCTTGATGATCTAGCAGACAAGTCGTCATTCTAAAGCAGAATTTACTATGTTTCCAAAAAAATCATCATATCTTGATGATTCGCCAGGTAAGTAACCTGCCCAACGGAGCATTTAATATGATTCCAGCTGAATCATCAGGCTTTAATATTCTACCAGGCAAGTGAGTATCTCATACCAGCATCTACTTTGTTCCCAACCGAATCATTGTCTCGCAAGGCAGTTGTTCAAATGGCCTGGAGAGTACAAACTACACTGGTTGCAAGGCATGCAAGATTGGAACGACCTCCACGTATCGCAGGACGTGCCCAAGACGTATCCAAGGAATATTTTCCGCGGCAAAGTGCGCGGAAGTGATTCGATTCTCGAAAGAAACCACCGGAATCATTCCAGCCGAGGGGAAATTGCTTGGATTCTCATATTCCTTTCTTCCATGAGCGTCTCGCCGGATCTCATCGGGTCCCAGATAGCTGCGCTCCACGGGAGCCCTCCAAGATTTGCCTCGGGGTTGTCTTCGGTGCGCGGATATCACGGTTTGAGGAACGGGAAGCAAACAAGACGGATCTTCCGCTCTCTCGGAATTTGCGCAAGTACTGCTAATGTCCCCCAAGAGTATGCGCCAAGTGTTCAGGTCTTCGAGGGGAAGGAAAGCTTCGGATACAATCGTGTTTATATAGGAGGTATACGCTAATGGCTATAATACGGAGTTTCGAAACAGGTCAGGCTAACGCAAGTTATTGAAATTGTTGAACGTTATCAGCTTGGGGCGATGGGAAAACCGCTCGGTAGCTCTGATGTGGGTACGCTGAGAGTTAGATTCAGGTCCGTCGAGCATTCAAGGACTGTACACTGAGCAAGCGGGCGTTAACCAAAGCGGAAACCATTTGCTTCGTTCGGCTTTTACCCTGTTTCGCCTGCCAATTTAACTTCAACGCGGAATGACACAACGCTTTGCCATCACACAAATCCATTTAATGTTTTCGGAATCTGCAGTGAACGCGTCCTCATTGCGCGGTTTCACCGATCTCCCGTAAGCACCTTGACTGCCTGGACCAATACTCAGATGGGTGACCGCTCAGACCGCTCACCGGCTTGAGCGCTGACTACCGGACAGAAGTCAAACTTACATAGTTGCCGTTGCGTTCCGTTAGGTCCGAAGGCACCCCTATCGGCACTGGTTTCTCGCAGTTTCCCTGTGCCCTCTTGCAAATACGACAAGTAGGGCATTCGGGAAAAGTGTTCGTGGTCAGCCCTCCGGAAGTCAAGTTTGGTGTAAAAATGGACCGGACAGGGTCGCAAAAATGTTAACAAATGGGTCAACGGAAATGGTTCGACAATACGAAGACGTCGTCTGGTCTAAAAATCGACTGGAATCAAACAGTCGTTGCACAAGCCTCAATTACCGGATATGCAAAGTCTCTCCTTTCCTAGTTCACACGAACCCTTTAACCAAAGAAAACCATGGATTCCGTCCGTAAAAAGGACCGTCCAATGTTCCCAGACAAGTTCATCACCAGCCAGGAATTCGAACTACCACTTATTCGTGGCAACAAAGAAGCAGCATCCATCGACGGAAACCGCCAACTTTGTGGTCCGCTGTTACTCGAAACCCCTGGGAATGCGCATCGAAATTCATTAGTGGCATCTCGCTAATGAGAGATTCCCGTCGCTCCAACGAAAATAGTACGTACAGCTCCCGTTATAGCGGAAACGTGAGTGCCGCCCTAAAACCCCTTGTTTGCCACGCGTCCAACTATTTTAATAATTTACAATCAAAATCCGACTAATTCGAATCTACTCAAAGGAATTTTCGAACGCACGAGGTTTCACAATCCTCGGCGAGCCGTAAGTCAACTCTGTTATTTGCCAGAAAGTTTTCCGGCAACGGAGAGAGGATGCAGTGATTTCCGGAAAGAACGGAAGGGACGTGGGTGAAGCCGGATACTGGTCAATAGGGCTTTTAATTAGAAGGATGCTCGAGTCGTGGCGAGGAAACTTTTGGAATTATTATTATATTTCAAATACTTGTCGATATAATTAGTTTTGTTTTTGTTTTTACTATTATTGTCGTTGGTGTCATTGCTTTAAATCGTTGCTGTTAATTGGTTTTGTGTTATTCTTTTTGCTATTGTTTTTTTTGGTTTTTTTCCTTAGGTACACGCTGTTCGCGTTTCTTACCTATTGTTTTCCTCCACTGTGCCATTTTTGCTATTGTTATTATTGTTGTAATTTTGACAAAAAAAAATCTTCCTCCTTCTCTCCTCACATGATGGACAGAATATTACTGGAGGTACACTGCGAGGGAGAGACATAGATAGATAGAGTGAGAGAGAGAGAGAGAGAGAGAGAGAGAGAGAGGTTCTGCAACACGGGATGAAAGCAAAAACTATGAACCCTCGGTGTTGACACCCATGGTGCATGGTCCCTTGCGCTTTTCGGCTCACTGCACACCGGTAAGGATCCCTTTGTCACCCTCATCCCGGAAACGTCACGGTACACAATATGGCACGCCTCGCGTTATCGGAGCTACAGAGTCGCGGATGGCGGTGCGAGGCAAGAGGGAAAGGGGTGGGGAGAGCAACCCCCTGTGTACTCATCACGCTGACGGGCGATCCACCCTAGTAGAAAAATCTATTTCCACTGGCACGCCATCATCATCATGTCTCGTCGACATATCCCTCGATCGTAATCTACGAGTTCGCGAACGAATTGACGGGTTAGGCCCAGTTGTAACAGCTGAAAATAGCTTATTTTTGAGATTTTTTTCACAAAACCGTGATGATAAATTTCTACAGAAGTTAGGTATTTAGAGAAGTATCATCTGAAGAAAACTTTGTAATTTTTTTCGAAAACATCTTCTACAGTGAGCAATGCCCTTCTGAACCAGGTTATCTGATATAAAAAAAATCGAACGGATTTCGTTAGTATATAAGTTTAATATATATAAAGGTGTGGGTGTGTGCTCGTGGCAATTTATTTTCTGCGGCGATTTTCGAGTGTAATCGAAACGGACCAAATCTTTCCTCATCCAGCGTGGCTACAGGCAGACTAAAAACTGCGATGGTGTGACGAAGAAAAAAAGAAAAAAAAATTGGAAAAAATCGGCTCATCGCGGATTTGCGATTCCTTTGGTTCTGTTCTTCTTCGTTCCTATCTCGGTCTCGCTCGTTATAATTCCGGGCTGAAATTCGGTCCGGCGGAAATGATTGAGTGATTGGCGCATGGCGAACGCCGGCGCAAGAACCCACGCGCGTTTGTAGGAGTATATTCAACCTAATTCCCTTAGTAAGGACGAGGGGTGGAGAGAATCTAACGTAATCCCCACTTAATCCCCAATCGGCTTAACCTACATACACGCCACTCAAGTATATATGCGTGGCCCCCCGTCGACGGTGCTGATGCACTCGCAACGCAACCTCTCTTCCACTGCGAACCCTCGATGGAGTGTACTATATCATGCAATGTAGGTTGGATAAGTCCTCGCGCATCGCACATGGAACGAGAGCGACAGAGAGAGAGAGAGAGAGAGAGAGACAGCGTAAAAAAGGGCGGGGGATTTATCATGCCCCAATCATAGTATGAGGCAAATATGATTACATGGTAACCGAATAAAATATAATGAATGAGCAATTACAAGAAAAATGAAACAAAATAAAAAGAAATATCAGAGAGATACACAGAGTGGTAAAAGTATTTGGATCTATGAAACCATGCTTTTAAGGATGATGAGTCCCTATGAAATATGTTAATGTTAATTGTTCAATAAATAGCTTCTTAATCGTCATGAAATTTTTACACGACCTCCTGAATACTTCATGTAAAAACATACCAAATTTTCAGAATTCTATCATCATTACTTCAACCTCCTTAAGGGTTGAAATAAAAAATGATAAGAAAACTCTGACAATTTGGCATGTTTTTGTATGAAGTATTTAAGAGGTCGTGTTAAAATTTCACGACGATTAGGAAGCTCGTTATTAAAAAATTAACATTTTGTTAAGAACAATTTTTAAAAGAAATAAAAAAAAAATTTATCAATAAACTTCGTTTTGTTTCCGTTGCTTTCAGTATATTGTAGATATTATAAAATTGAGAGGTCAAAAAAAAACTTATTGCAAAGTTACATCAGTTTCCATAAAACAACATTTAATTTGTGAATGTTAATTGTTCAATAACGAGCTTCCTAATTGTCGTGAAATTTTTACACGACCTCTGAAATACTTCATACAAAAACATACCAAATTTTCAGAATTTTATCATCATTTGCGATTTGGAACTCAACATCCTTAACGAAAGATTGAGATGAAAATATAAAATCTTTTATGGTTCCGCGTGTTCGTTTGTTCGATGGTATAAACGATGATTTAAATTAAATTTAAATAATCGAATACACAATAAAATACACCGAATGTCAATTTTTTCAATAAATAATTAGTCGCTATGCCCCAATGAGGGATTTTGCCAGCCCAGGTTTGCACTACATTTTTTCGATTTTTTCTACATATTTAGCGTTTGTTTCAAAAACTTTTTCCCGTTTCTTATATATTTTTTTCGGTTCTTTCTACATTCTTTCTTTTTTCCAGATTTTTTTGTCCTTCTTCATTTTTTTCCGTGCTTACAATTTTTCCGCTTTTTCTACATTTTTCCGTTTCTTCTTTTTTTATTCAATCCTTCTACAATTTTGTCTATGCTCCCTACATTTTTTTCCGTTTTTTACAGTTGTTTTGTCATTTATCCATTTTTTTTGTTCTCTCTATATTTTTCAGTTCTATCGATTCTTGTTTTTTCGTTTTTTTCGACATTCTTTCCTTTCTTTCAACATTTTTTTCTATTTTTTTCCGTTCTCTACGAATTTTCTTCGGTTCTTTCCACACTTTTTTCGTTTTATCTTAAAAAACTTGTGTTCCTTTTTCACTTTCTCCAATTTTCTGTATTTTATTCCATTCTTGTCACATTTTTCCGTGAGGAGAGAGAGGCACCATGAATGACAATGCACGAAGGTAATTCATGCGTAGCAGCTGGACGGAAGAGTGTTTTTTCCCCATGAAAATGTCCAAATAGGCCTGTTTCTTCAATATCGCAAAAATCGTAATCCTGTAAAGTATAATTTGACATGTGCGTGCAACCAGTCGACTCATAGGCTCAAAATGTGAGAAATAGTAAAACAGAAACTCTTGCGATTCGTGTTGGTTAACTGGAAAATAAAAATCTGACACATGAATTGTTCTCCAGTAGCATTTTAATTCTCTAAATCTCTAGATCACACTACCCTTGTTATCCTATTTTCATCTAATTGCAAAATTCGAACAAAAATGAACGAAAGAACATGTCGACATTTCCATAAGTAACCACGAAAAATCTCCACACTTTGTGATTATTTACCTCGAAAAGCTATCTTATTTGAGTTTTAAAACACAAGCCTGCCCTATCGCGGTATCATATGCAGAAAAAAAATCGATTGCAATCTTATCAAGTACGTGCTCGTACTGTCTCAAAGATGGACCCCACCGTCCTGAACTAATCAACTGGCCGTCAATCGAATCGAGCATTCCAACTCGAGCATTGCAACTCCCTGTGCAATCATCACATTCGATCAAGGCCTGGATTTTTTGTGTGTGTTTTTTTTATCGACCCCCTTATCGCCGACGGAGAAAAATTACGTGCCTTGTCGTGGTTCTTCTTTTTTTCGTTCCAATGGCTGCTAACGATGTGTTACCAATTTGCAGCGGGCATGCATTATTAATGCTGTCGAAAGGTCGGTGAAAGCTTGCATACTGGATGGTCTAATGATGTGGATAGGCAGGGGTTCAATCACTGGTAGTAATCATCGCGATAATGATCGTTTGTCCAATGCAGAGACTGCGTAATGGCACACACACACACACACATATATATATATATATGATTATTATTATATTGTATATATATAGATACATCCAAAATGTCTGTTCAAATGTATGAATATATATATGATTATTATCATTATACGAATTATGAATATCAACATTTCCCTTTGTATATATCTCATTAATATTATAATATTGAAGTGTCTGTCTGTTTGAGCGAAGATGACGTGAAAATGACCGAAGCTTTTTTTCCTGAACTAGTGGTATGTGAAAATATAAGCTTTCAGAATTTGCCTGAACTTTGTTTCATCTGGATCCATCAA
This sequence comes from Ophion costatus, assembly GCA_951751655.1. NCBI lineage: Eukaryota > Metazoa > Arthropoda > Insecta > Hymenoptera > Ichneumonidae > Ophion > Ophion costatus. The sequence goes on from OX632361.1 coordinate 38,488,243, forward strand.
GTTGAACATGAGAAAATGGATTTCTTCTTACAACTACTTGGGGGTCGAAAAACAAGTCGATTTTCTATATTTTTGTCTGACGAGAGTATTGGGATGACGACGTCGGAATTTTAGACACAACTGATAGTCTTGACGAGTTGGAGTTTTTTTTATTGAAAAATATTAATGAACAGGGAAGTTATTATTATCTAAACAAAGTGCCGCCGTTGCTGCATGGCCAATCGGTTCAGGTGGTTCTGGCAACTAGGGTCATCTGGAATGGAAAATTTAAAAAAGTACTTTTGGTGTAATAATAAACCTTTCGTATGATCGGAAACTTTTTCGAAATTTGGAAAATTTATAAAATAACAAGGTGTAGAACAAAAATTGTTTTTTTAAATAAAAAAACAACTTTGATAATTTGTTATAAACAAATGGATGAACTTATTGAAAAATCGTCCAGTCATACGATAGAACACATTTAAAACTATACTCTGTCCGAATTTGAAGTGAACCGAACGAATAGATTTTGGGATACGACTTAGATTCTTTCATAAAACATCGATCTGACACTTCACAAGAATCGTCATACCTCGGTGAATTTCCAGAATTTTTGCAAAACCGTTGTTGCAAATTAAAATTTAGATCCCGGGCTATAAAATCGCACAGTAAAAAAATCGTTTATTATTTTATTTCAAGCCTATGTACAGCCCTTTATACCTAAGCCACGCAATTTTTTATCTTTTAAAAAATGTTATCTTTTATTCTAGGCTATAAAACTACACAGTCAAACAAAGTTTTTTTTTTAGTTTACTCGTACAGCCCTTCATCATTATCCACGCCGCACAATTTTTCATTTGTTTAAAAGTAATATTATGAGTACATACAAAACTATTTAAAAACTCATTTTTTTGTGGATATATGGAAACGTCTACTAAGTACATGGTAACCGTGGTATATTAACTGTTACAACTAAAACTCTACAATCCATTCGTGCTGTACATGCCATCAAAGCCACAAGCAAAGCCGCGGGCAAAACCCTATATATATATATATATATATATATATATATATATATATATATATATATATATATATATATATATATATATATATATGCGTGCGTGCTTTTGTGTGTGTGTGTGTGCACGTATGTGTGTATGTTAAAGTATATAGTTCGTATTATGATAATAATCATACGAAAATCCATCACCGAAGCTTCTGACCCATTCTGCATACATAACCTAGTGCGTTATCTGTTCGCCCAAGGGAGGGACCATTTTCGCCATTATTCCATCAGCTTTGCCATCTCTGTCCCGCGAGAATGCCGACTGAATCAATTAGTCCGCTATATTTTCGAATAGAGTTGTATACGTGGTACATTGGTGCTTGACTTATTACAATTCATTCGAGATTTCACGTTCTTCCGAAAATGAACAAAGTTTAGATGGAAATAGGCAACGGTCTCCACATATAAATAATAAGGGCCTGAAAAGCGACGTACAAAAGAAAAATCTAAATATCTCGTATCAATGACCTGTCCGAATCACCCCCATGTGTGTCCTACGATTTTTTTCCTTTCCGAGAATAAAAGTATTGCATTTTTTTATTCGATTTTTCGGGTAGCATGAGTTTTTATTTTTTTATCTCTTTTGTGGATGTACTTTCCTCTTAGAAGTTTTTGGAAGGAATTGAGAATTATTTAGACTTATATGAGCATTTCTTTTATCAATTGACTCTACGATTTTTTTTCCTTTCCGAGAAAAAAAGAATTGCACGTTTTTATTCGATTTTTCGTGTAGCATGAGTTTTTATTTTTTTAATTTCTTTTGTGAATATATTGTGTTTTTTGTTCTAGAAAAAAAATTTGTGGATGCTAAATGTCACGCCGCGGAGCACCTAAAGAAAATATTAGTAGTCGGCCATTTTGTACATCGAAAAAATAAAATATATATTTTCTAACAGCTTGATATTCATACTAAATAGATGTGTAATTAATTTTATTAATAAATCACTTTTTCATACGAAAAAAAATTCTACTTTAACGAAGTTTGCTTCAACAAGAGTTTATGTTGCTTTTTGCTCTAAAAGCGATAATATTTCTTCTTGCTATGCACAAGTTTGATCTGACAAGAGTTTATACTTCTTGTGCTACAAAGGATTTACATTTCTTCTTGCTCTAAACAGAGTTTATATTTCTTTTCGCTCTTAAAAAGTTTTATCTAAAGAAGTTAACATATTGTTTTAATCTCAAAAAGTGAGCTGTATAAAAAGTGTATATCTCTTTGCGCTCGAAAAAGTTTGCCCGAAAAAGAATTTATATTTCATTTGCTTTAAAAAATCTCGACATAAAAAAGTTTCTATTTCTTTTTCCTCCTAAAAGTTTGTTCTAAAAAAAGTGTAGATATTCCGTCTTGCTCTCAAAAAGATCGCTCTAAAAATGTTTTATATTTCCTCTTATTCTAAAAACAGTATTATATTTCTTTCCGCTCTAAAAAAAGTTTGTTCCAAAGAAGTGTATATTTCTTCTTGCCACAATAATAACTGTATATTTCGTTTTACCCTAAAGACGTAAATATTTCCTTTTCCTCCAAAAAAAAACTTGCTGTACAGAGTGTATATTTTTCTTCACTCTAAAATTTTGATATTTCTATTTGCTCTCAAAAAGTTTGCTCTAAAAAAGAGTCTATATTTCTTCTTGCTCCGAAAAATGCGTTTTCTTTGAAAAACTTTTAAAAAAATCGCAGAGTATGCGTGGGAGAGATCCGGATATTTATTGACACGAGGCATCTAGAGTTTCCTTTCGGACGTCACTTTTTGGACCACCCTGTACCTACATACTTACGTATAGATCGATGAATAAACGGATTTCGGCCGCTTTCGATTCTGAACGATGTCGATGCGTACGCTCATCGCCGCATAGTAGTGGAATTGCGTTACAGGGCTGTTGTTAAAATTGCACCTACTTGAGGGAATTAACGCTTATTAATCCACGAAGAGACGAGCCTCGAGAGCGTGTAATCAAAAGCATAAATTCGGAGCCACATCGAAAACACCGGACCAATTTTTTTATCCAGTCAAGTTGAACTTTGACTGGTCACTTTTAAACAATGGACAAATATATACCGTCGGTGAAGAGATCTGAATATTCTATTTATCTGGCATTATCTTTGGAAAAATAATAAAAATGTTTCCGAGAATTTTTTATTTTGACAAGTTAAAAAAACGATGTTTTTTTTGCATTTCTGAAAAGGTACACCTTCAAGAATATGTGAAAGTGCTCGAGTTGAAATATTGAACATTGACCAAGTTACAGACGATTTAGAGCAGGTAGCGCAAATATTTACGTATACTAAAACTTTCAATCGCGTTTTTCTTGAAACGATTTTTTCAAATAATTGTCTGATTTTCGAATTGAACAAACAAAATTTTCCGTAATTGCCGTATCGATGTCCGTAGGCGGTTTTTATTTATTTTTTTTTTATTTAGTATTTTTTAACCTGAACACGAGTGTTCGGATTCGCCAAAGTAACGCTTTTTTCAACACTCGCATTTGTGTGTGTGTGTGTGTGTGTGTGTGTTTTTTTTCGAAAAGACAGCTTCGTACAAAGAAAACTTTATATTTATATAGATTAGAGAAGTTTTTTATTTTTATTATTCAAGCCGACCATTGTCAAGTTATCGAAGCGGGCGTTGAACCGCATTTTTTTTACAGAAGCTCTATTACACCTTAACAACGTTGACCATTTTTTATTTTATTTTTTCATAACAATTTACACGATATAAGTCCAATGTATGCTTGGTATCATAGCTCGTTACGAAATCTCAAATAAACAAACGGGTAAACGAAAAAAAAATCGGAAAAACGACCTTTTTGGCTCAACACAGTTGTGTCCTCCCTTAAGGGAAGTTCCAAGAAAACATGCATAAAAATGAGGGGTCGCAGTTACTTTTTTACCCTCTGCAGGAGTGCCAAATTTTTTTAATGTATAATGATTGCATAAATTAATACATAAATTATATATATCCATACATTTTATAACGCTTTTAAAATTATATAAAATATAATATAGTTTTCAAAAATGATATAACAACCACGTCATAAGATTCTGTTACATTTTATTTAAGGGGTTTGCATAAGCTAGATGATTCAAAAGTACGATTTTCGTATCGCATACTTTTACAGACTAGAGGGTCTTAATTTTAATTTGCAACGAAAATTAAGTAAAAGTGTCAAAAATTGACAAATTTCTGACGGTTTTCGTGTTGCGTCAGCTCAATACCCTACGGTGAACCGGCCCGCCGCGATTTACTGTTTTTCCTTTGCGTTTTTCTCGAAACTACATTTTACGAAATGTAGTTTCGTAATAAGTCCTATCTCAAAATCTATTCGCCCGATTCACTTCAAATTTGGACCAAGTATAGTTTGCAAGATTTTCTATCGCATGACTGGATGCTTTTTTCATATATTTGCCCATCTGTTAATAACAAATTAATGATATTTGTTACTACAAAAATCTAAAAATTCACGCATATGTCTAGCTGTAGAAATAAAAGTTTCATTTTTTACAAAAACGGAAGTTTTTTGTAAAAAATCAAACTTTTATTTCACAGCTAGACATTTTCGTAAATTTTAAAATTCCCAAAAAGTATCCAGTCATGGGAATGTTGTATTATTGTAACGAAAGTGCATTTGCTTATTTTTTTGCTTGGCCATGCAGCAGCGCTGACGCTTTTTTTAAACAATAATAACTTATTTGTTTATCAATATTTTTTCAATTAAAGAAATCTCTAAAGTTAGCGAGATTATGTATCAATTGTGCGCAAAATGTCGAGTTGCCCATTGCAATAGTGTCATCAGCAAAAAATATTGAAAATCGACCTGTTTTTTGGGCCCAGAGCTTACGTTAAACCGTTAATCGCGATATGCGGATGCCGAGAAATCAGCCGTGAACAAGCTGTCAGAGTGGAATAACAGAATCGCTCTGGCTCTGTGGGGTTACTCGATAATTCAAACGACGAAATCCGGAATTTGGAGCTGTTCCAGCAGTAGCTGAATTTACGAAGCATTGGAAAGGAATACGAGGTCGACAAATGCTAACCTTCTCCTCTCCGCCCCTTCTTTCTGTTCATTCATTCTGTTCCCCCGCTGCTCTTATCCTCATCTAGCACTTGGAACACTATGTCGCCAAAGTCTATGTAGTTTTATGCAGCTATACAGGACGGCAAATAACGCAATACGTATTTCTCGATATGACGGATGAACCTGAATACTAGTCTGATCAACTACTTGCTCGTACTACTTGGAGGGTTATTACTTCAGCGATTTTCAGAATATTCCAGTTACATTGCGATCCGGTTTGTTTGAAAAAAAGTTTATAGGTTGTTGGGCTCTAAATACGTTTGCTCCAAAAACCGCTTATATTTCTTTTTCGTCAAAAAATGTTTGATCTAAAAAAAGTTTATATTTCTTTTTCGCCTAAAAATGTTTGATCCAAAAAAAGTTTATACTTCTTCTAGCTCTGAAAAAGTTTGCTCTAAAAAGAATTCATACTTCTTCTAGCTGTGAAAAAGTTTGCTCTAAAAAGAATTCATATCCCCTTGGGCTATAAAAAAGTTTATATTTTTTTTCTCTAAAAATATGATATTTCTGTGGCTCTAAAAAAAGTTTATATTTCTTCTTGCTCTAAAAATCTTTATATTTCTTTTAGTTCTAAAAAAGTTAATATTTTTTCTTGCTCTAAAAAAGTTTGGTCTAAAAAGAATTTATATTTCTTTTAGCTCTAAAAACGTTTGCTCTAAGACAAGTTTGTGCTTTTTTGCTATAAGAAAAGTTTATATTTCTTCTCGCTCTAAAAAAATTCACATTTCTTCTTGCTCTAACAAAGTTTGCTCTAAAAAGAATTCATATTTCTTTATGCTCTAAAGAAAGTTTTTATATTTCTTCTTGCACTAAAAAAGTTTACATTTCTCCTCGTGCTAGCAAAGGTTGCTCTTTATATAAGTGTACATTTCGCTTTGCTCTAAACAAGTTTGCTGTAAAAAAAATATGTTATTTTTTGCTAAAAAAGTTTATATTTCTTTTTACTCCAAAAAAATGTTCTCTAAAAAAGTTTGTGTTTCTTTCTGCTCTAAAAAAGTTTCTTTCAAAAAGAGTTTCCTGACAACGAAATGACATTTCTTTTTGCTCAAAAAGTTTATATTTCCTTCTGCTCTAGGAAAGTTTGATGAAAAAAAGTTTGATCTAACAATGTGTATATTTTTATGCTGTGAAAAATTTTACTCTAAAAATAGTTTATATTTCTTTTTTGCTCTAAAATCGTTTGTTCGAAATAAATATTAATTTTTTCCTTGGTCCAGAAGAATTCTCTCTAAAAAAGTGTATATTTCTTTTTGCTCTAAAAAAGTTGCCCTTAAAAACGTTTATTTTCCTTGTTGGTCTAAGAAAGTTCTCGCTAAATAAAAAATATATTTCTTCTCTTCTCTAAGAAAGTTTGTTCTAAAAAAACCATCTATTTGTCTTTGCTCTGAAAACATTACTCTAAAATAGTTTACGTTTCATTTTTTTCTAAAATCAGCGTATCTTTTAGTTCTGAAAAAGTTATTTTCTCTTTCCTTACCTCAACCTTATGTTTCCCTCATACGTATGCAATATAGTAAAAAATGCAATTACTGGACTATGGGACGCAGATCAAGATAAAACCATCGAGACAAAAAAAAATCATTTCGCCCGATAAAAACGTGATATCCTAGACCTCGTTAATCAGCATCTCTCACTGCCGGGAATAATGCGCTCGAGCTTGAAAAAAAAAACGGAGAACTAGGACTTATTTCTCAACTTGGGAATTCTCACGGCCCAATCGGTCGATAATAAATGTGTTGTTTTTTGTCTTCGTGTTCGGGACGAGAAGCACGCACGTTGTACGTATTACGGCGATTATATGGTGTGCTCGATAATAAAGGTTTGCAGCCCCAAAGCATCGTCTGGACGAGAAAACAGCACGGCATTGGCTCTTGTAATGAATAGCGACCACCAGCAGTACAAACTCTTTGATGTATCGCCCTCGTCGTTTCGGAGTTGAAATTACAAAGTTAATTTTATCGTTCGATCTCTCCCTCCCTCTCTCGCTCTCCCGCATATTTCGATGGTAAATAAAAGCTCATCTATTATTTCTGTAATACTACTACGAGATAGTGGCCTAACTCTGGCAGCTCCATAACACACAGCTGACCGTATATGTTTCATCGTTACATTTGATTTCGAATTCCAAATTGATCGCTATCTGGTACCCTTTGACACACGATCAAGAGACTTTGCTATGGTCAAACGACCCCAAACAGCTTTTCATTAGCGACAAAATCAAACAAACCCAAACAAATTTTCATTAGGGATGAACCCAAACAGATTTTCATTAGGGACGAACCCAAACAAACCCAAACAAATTTTCATTAGGGGCGAATGAAAACAAACACAAACACATTTTGTCAGTGAGGGCTCGAAACAAACCCAAACAGATTGGGATCAGGGAAGGTTTTCAGAAACGAACCCAAACGAACCCAAACAAATTTTCATTAGAGACGAATGAAAACAAACCCAAACACATTTTTATCAGCGAGGGATCGAAACAAACCCAAACAGATTGGGATCAGGAAAGATTTTCAGAGACGAACGCAAACGAACCCAAACAGATTTTAATCAGAGACGAACCCAAACAAACCCGAACAAATTTTCATTAGGGACGAATGAAAACAAACCCAAACACATTTTTGTCAGTGAGGGATCAAAACAAACCCAAACAGATTGGGATCAGGAAAGATTTTCAGAGACAAACCCAAACGAGCCAGATCTTCATTAGGGACGAACCCAAACAAACCCAAACAGCTTTTCATTAGGGACGAAAGAAAACAAATCCGAACACATTTTTATCAGTGAGGGACCGAGACAAACCCAAACAAATTGGGATCACGGACGAAACGAATGAAACCCAAACGGATTTTCATCAGGAACGAAACTAAACAGATTTTTATTAGGTACGAAACGAAACAAGCTCAAAGAAATTTTCATGAGGGATTTCAAACTCGAACAAATTTTAATTACGCACGATCTCAAACAGATTTCGATGACATATGCGCCGAAATAAATCCAAGCAGAATTTCATTACGCACGTATTCAAATAAACCCAAACAGATTGTCATTATTCATGTAGCCAAACACACTCAAACAAAAGTTAATCTCCTGTTCGCTTTGTGCCTTTATTATTTTTTGAATAATTGGTACTGAGATATATATTCGAAATAAATTCACCCGGATTATTGATACTGAAAGATATTCGGAAGAATGACACGTACTCATTGAGTGACAGCCACAAGCTCAAAATGGAAACGAAAAAAAAAAACGAAAAGGATTGAAAAAAGATCCGAAAAATGATGGGCTGCAATTTAAACATCACCGTCAGTCTACCAATAACAGCGTAGAATTTAAAATAAATTTAAAAAATCCCAAACAATACGTCCATATATAAAGATATAATAAAAGAAAATCCCAAAAAACACTAGCACAAATTCAGGTGAATTTCATATAGATTATGTATATCACAATAAATGTTATTCTATAAATATCATTATTTATATTATATTATTATCACATTATTATTGTAGGACATTATTATGTACATTACATTACGATTATATTATTATCTTCGTGAATCATTATTTATAGTACATTTCTATTATGCTATTATTATTATATAAATCGGATATATTATTATATTATATATTACTAAGACCGAATACATTATGTATTATTACGGCAAATAACGAAACAAATTTAGTATAAGATGTACATACGCAATTTATCCGGACTTGAAAAAAGTCCGAAGAAAAAATAATAAAGCTCATATTAAAGTTTTTTTCAAATCATTAAAAAATGACATTCCACATTTTGTAGACCCACATTACTTCTTCATACTCGGTGGTTTTTGTTTTCTCGGACAAACGCCCATGGCCTACCGTCGAAATTCGGTTGAAGTTCGGACACCCTGTGTATAGCTAAGTACGCCGTACGGGGTCGAAGATGGGGTGGAAGACTACGTGAATTATCGTGTTGGAGTGGTGTACCTGGTGTTTTACGAGGCGAACGGACAGCAGCCCCGCTGTGGGGCACAAAGGGTTTCGTGCTTCGCGATGCGTCTTCGGTCGGTTTGCCACACAGAACCTCAGGGTCCATTCGTGTTCAGATTCACCCTCATGGTTCTACGCCATGCTCGAGAACATTCGTCGACAAAGCTCTTTCTCTCTCTCTCTCTCTCTCTCTCTCTCTCTCTCTCTCTCTCTCTCTCTCTCTCTCTCTCTCTCTCTCTCTCTCGCTTTCTCTCCAACCCTTACACCACTGAGCACATAACGCGTAGTTGAACCTTAGGAACAAGCGAATCATCTGCCCCTATGTTTTATCAACACCGAGCTTCCTTTTCATCCCCTGTTCTACTTAGTCCTTTCGACTGGTCCGGGACCTCAAAGTTGCCGCGTCAACTCGCATCCTTCAACGATATCTCGAGCGCATGCTCCTCTTTTTCTGCGCGCTCTATGAATGCTCCTGCATTTTCCAGCTGTTAGCTTCGCCGATAGAAGTCGTGACGTACGAAAGCCCGGGAAATTTTGGCCACTTTGGGTGGCGGGGGGGGGGGTGGTTGGAATCGAACGACACATAAAAAATAAAAATCAGGAAAATGGTAGGATGAAACGCTAAAATATTTAATTTTGTCAACAAATAGTTCGTTGGCCTACCCCAATGACGGGTTTAGTAAGCCCGAGAGATATTTTTCTGGCGAGGGGTAATGGCTTCGATTTTTTGGGTCACCGTGCAGGAGGCACTTTATTGCGAAGGCTGGAGGACGTACTTTTTCGAAAATTAGCTCTAGAATTGATATGTAATGATTTTAGAGGTTATGGTGGAGTTGTTTGGGAAACTTATGGGTTAAGTGTGTTTGGGTTGCTTGGTTCGACTCATAGTTTAGATTTGTGTTATGGTGGGTTTGTTTGAGAGACTTTGGGGTCTCTCAAACCCCAAGACTTTGAGGGAGGGACCCCAAACTTTGGGGGAGAGAGAGAGGGGGTTTGGGTCTTTTGGTTCAGTTCATAGTTTGGGTTTTGGTTTGTTCTTCGGTCGGATTATCGTTCAGGTTTGTTTGGGAGTTTGGGTTCGCTTGGATATTGTGTTAGGTTCGTTTTTAGTCGATTTTAGGAAGATTTATGGTTTGGCTTTGTTTGGGTATTATGCTCTTTTACGTAGGCTTGTACCTTGCGTTTGCTTGGGTTCTGGGTACACTTATGACTTGGGTTTGATGGTTTTTTTTTCGTCGGCTTAGGGCGTGGATTTAGAGTTCTTTTCGGTAAGCTTGTAGTTTGGATTTATTTGGGTTTGGGTTTTTCTACACTTGTGGTTTGGGTTTGTTTGGGTCGGCTCATAGTTTGAGTTTGTTTGGGTTTTGAGTTTTTCAAGGATGTTGAGTCTCAAATCGCAAATGATAATAAAATTCTGAAAATTTGGTACGTTTTTGTATGAAGTATTTCAAAGGTCGTGTAAAAATTTCACGACAATTAGGAAGCTCGTTATTGAACAATTAACATTCACAAATTAAATGTTGTCTTATGGAAACTGACGTAACTTTGCAATGAGTTTTTTTTTGACCTCTCAATTTTGAAATATCTACAATATACTGAAAGCAACGGAAACAAAACGAAGTTTATTGATTTTTTTTTTAATTGTTCTTAACAAAATGTTAATTTTTTAATAACGAGCTTCCTAATCGTCGTGAAATTTTAACCCGACCTCTTAAATACTTCATACAAAAACATACCAAATTTTCAGAATTTTCTTATCTTTTTTTATTTCAACCCTCAAGGAGGTTGAAGTAATGGTGATAGAATTCTGAAAATTTGGTATGTTTTTACATGAAGTATTCAGGAGGTCGTGTAAAAATTTCATGACGATAAAGAAGCTATTTATTGAACAATTAACATTAACATGGTTCATAGGAACTCCACATCCTTAAGGCAGGCTCAGGGTTTGGGTCCGTTTGGGCATTGTGCTTTTTTCGGTAGGCTTATTATGATTTGGGTGTTGTCGTTTTTTCGGGTAGGTTTGGGTTGATTTGGGTTTGGGTTTTTTTGTACCCATATGGGCTTAGTTAGTTTGTGCTGTTTTTCGGTGAGGCACTATTTCAGGTGTCCTGCGGGAAAGTTCTATAGTTTTTTTTTCAGGCTCAGCGACTAGGAACCTCCTACATTGATCGGGGATCGATCTTTTCATCGGCGCAAAAAAACGTCGATCCCTAACCCAAACGAAAGCTAAAAATCCACGGGCGACTCGGGATGCCGCAATGCGGAGGCAATTTTTTTGCGAACGATGCACCAAGACAAAGAGAGAGAGAGAGAGAGAAGTTTGTTAGCTCGGCGTGAAAAAAACATGGCACGCCAAAATCGAAAAGTTTCTTACGAGCTGACGATTGAAGCAGCTGTCACATTTTGGTAAAATGGCCACGCGGCTCCGTTGTTACCGTAAGAAGTGTTACTGTAAAAAGGACTCCCGGGGTAATTTGTCTTGGTAGCACACCAAGCATACTGGATTATACGACGGGGGGGGGGGGGCGAGGCAAAGCTCGAGCAAAACTTTCGAGCTTGTGTGTTGGTGTACGCATCGCGCATGTACGAATTTCAGGATAAATCCGCAAAGCCGCGAGAATACATGAATCTTCGCGATTCCGTCTCACCCTTAATGCTTGTTTTCTTTCGGATATCCCGCGATATCCCCGCCCCCTCCGCCACGACTTTCTTGAGGCAAAATCCACCGAGGGCTCTTTCCTCGACGTTCGACGATAACTCTTTGAATTATTTATCCACTTGGCCCGATCCCTGCACGACTCCGAACTAATCCAATTTGTGCCACCCCCCACCCCCCTCGAAGGATACTGATTTTTTTTGATACTTTGGATAAAATTGAAGATCCAAAGTTTTTATGGTAAAAATTCAATTTGTCGCAGGTGAATTTATCTTGAATTTAAACCAAAGGGAATTATCATACACATTATTATGTTATTACAATAATTATATTATATTAACGGGGTATTCTAGTCTAGAGGCCTAAATTAAGCGCGTTTTTTGGGCTTGATAAAAAAAGATATATTTCAATATACTTTTTTCACGGTCTTTTTATTAATGTGTCAAGAACTTACGAAAAAAAAAAATTTGTGCGAAATTAATGAAAATTGACAATGTTTTGGGCCTCGAAATTGGGCTGTAATAAAAATATTGTATATCCCAGTCGTTTGAAATGAAACCAATTTTCGCGATCAATAAGAATGTCATCATGACAGATAACAAAAATAAAATAAAAATTTAACGGTGACTGTCCACAAAAGGTTAATATTTCGGCCCATTTTTTTCAAAGTGAATTTTCATATGGATTTCTTTTAAATAGCAATAATACTGATTTAACAATGGCAATGACCTTATTTTGGAAAATTTTCAAAAATCATACTTACCATGATAACTTGAAATCCTTAGCCTCTGGGCTAAGCTAACTTAGGTTAGATATGTTCCTAATGAGGTGACCAGTCACCCCCGTAACCAGTCACCCCCATCGACCTTCCCAACGCCATGCATACAAATTTATTTATTTAAAAAAATTTCGTATATAAATAAATACGTATGTTTCATTTTGTATTTATCGAAAGCCATATAACTTGGAAACTCTTGAAAACTAGGAGTTTAATGATTATTCAGCATATTTAGGTCCATATTTGTATCTATCTGGGTACTGGTAAAACCCGCGGCCCTTAAGTTGCGAAATGCATGGAGCGATTTTCACCCATAGATGTATCCGAGAACAGAAGAGAAACGCGGACGCAACGTTCCGAAAGCGCCGGAACTGCGTGCCATTGAGCTTGATGGATTGATGCATAGTCGTATGTTAATACATATGTGTGTATATGTGTATATATGTACGGTGATTCATAACCATCAGGGTTCCCTTTGTGAGCACATAGGGTGTGCCGTTACGAGCAAAAAGGTTTTTTTTTTTAATTTCGTGCGACAAAAATCGCCCGAGATATTCGCGTTCAAAGTTCGAGAAGGAAACAATGGCACAGTAGTTGCTCACGCCCGGAACGTGCGAGCCCGATCGAGCGCAGGTTCAATTTCATCGTAGAAAAAGTGCATTATTAGGAGAAAAAAAAGTTCGCTACAAAATAATGATCTCGGTGATTCGCTTTGCAAATCGATCATGTTATTCAATAATTTTCGTTTATTATTTAAGGGGGAAAATACTTTTAGGCGAGGAAAATTTTGCTGATTTTCATGATTTTTTTTTAAAAGGAACGATTTATTTACCATTATTGCGACTTAGGGTATGTTTTATTACTGCTTTTGGCTGTCACATGGTATTTTTCTCATTTGTTTTAAAAAATGGCGGAGGTATGGCTAAAAAACTAATCGACCGATTATGATGAAATTTGGTGTTTCTAGCCGTTCTAGTCTTATTGTCCAAAATATGATTCCGAAAGTGTTCGAATATAAAAAAGGACCTTTTCATTGCAAAATGTAGTCATTTTTTCGGGAAATTCCACCTCTTTCTTTCTAAGTGTATCATTTCATTAATTTTCAACGTTTCTCACTTTTTCTTGGTTCATATTCTGCGTACGACTGTTGATAAAAGAAATGTCTTCGGTGGTTCTTTCTTTCAGATTAATCCCACCGTCGTTACGTGTCACGCCGTTTGACAACATCCACCCACAACCCGCTTCGAAGACCGTGCCATACCACCGCGATTTTTAAAGATTAGAAAAATACCATGCAATAGCCAAAAGTAGTAGTAAAGCATTTTTTTGATGTTTTCATGATTTAAGGAAAAATCATAAAAATCAGCAATCTTTTCCTCGCCTAAATTTCTTTCCTTAAGTGTTTTTTTTCGCCAGAAAACAATGAACACGGTGGCTTGCTTGGCAAGTCGATAATATGATTCGATCATTTTCGTTTATTACCTAGTACTTGATGAATCAAAAATCGCGGATGAGCAACTATCGTGCCATTGTTCATTCAGCTTTGGACTTAGAACGTGAATATCACCGTCAATTTTGAGTGTACGACATTAAAAAAAGTGTTTGACTCGCATTGATGCCTTCTATGTTACGAAGGTCGTGAATCGACCTGTATATACAGGGTGTCCTTTTATGAACGGACAATCCTGCTACTGTCGTTAGGCCAGATCATGTCCTACTATGTGCTGAAATTTCAGTTCAGTCGACAATAATCAACAATAACTAAGCAACTTTTTGAAGTAATTGACACGATCTGCATGTTACATTTTTTTACACCGCAGGCTATCAGTTTTTCATAAAGTTTTCTTAATATTTAAGGTTAAAAAGAAGACTTTTCTAGATAAAACAAATAATCAAGAGTATTTTTTTTTAAGCCAGGTCTAAAAAGTTATCATTTGTAGAAATGGGATGGAAAAAACCAAAGGCAGATCATTTTCTTTAATAAACACCATGAAGCCCAAAATCTCGAGCACCGTGGGACTTTTCCTAAAAAGTTTAGTAGAAGTTCCACGGTTTTCAAGATTTTAAGCTTTATGTTCTTCTTTGGAAAAAATCAAGTAAAATCAGTTTTACCAAAAAGAATAGTAAATGTTCCACGGTTTTCGAGATTTTGGGCTTTGTGTTATTTTTTGAAAGGATTCATTTGCTTTTGGTTTTTTGCATGCCATTTCTACAAATGATATGAATCGATAATAACTAAACAACTTGTTAAAGTAATTGGCACGATATGCATAGTACATTTTTTTTACGCCGCAGGCTGTCAAAATCACATGTTCGAATTGGTTTGTATGAAAATTCTGCATAAGACCTTTTTTCATAAAATTTCCTTAACATTTGAAGTGAAAAAGAAGACTTTTCTAGACGAAAAAAATAACGAAGATTATTTTTTTTAAAGACCTATCGAGAGTTGGAGGATTATCCATTACTAACGGGACACTCTTTATATGTGGGTGCATTGGGTGACTTATCGGTGCACATCGTACACACTGTACACACGCCATACACTCATCAGGATCCGAGGAACTCCGAGTGTACACGAAGGTTTCCCTCGGGATTAGCGCGCAGTCAATCAAACGTCATACTCTTCACCCATTAACCATGTTTCGCACCTCGTGCAACCCCTCTCGTCCTTCTCACTCTCGCTCTTTATTTGCTCGTCCTCTCTCGTCGTATCAGCGTTCTCCACTGGCGTTTTCGTGGCTCATTCATTCCACCCTCGAGTTTGTCCAACATCAATTCTCGCGCGAACCGACTGACGTCGATTTCGAGCCCTTCGTCGGAAACCAAGATTTCTCTGGGGGCAATTAAGATAAAACATGCCCGGTAGCTGGCTGAAGGAGAGGTTCGCTATGCAAATGTCGAAATGGCCCTATTTCAATGTCGAAAATATCGTCATGTGATAAAGTGCAATTTCATGTGTGCGAATGAGTCGTTGATCCTCTGCCGATCGACTGGGGGAAAAAGTTGACGCGGAAACACAATCTGCAAAATGTATTCAACGGGTCAGCTGTGGCTAAAAAGGCCGGTTTTCAATATTTCTTTCTGACGATAGTATTGGAATCACGAGGACGGGATTTTACACGCGACTAATACATGGTGTTGAGTTTTTTAGTACAAGCTTGAGTTTTCGACCACAAGTTTGAGTTTTTGACCACAAGCTTGAGTTTTTTTAGTTTTTTGAGTACGAGCATGAGTTTTTTGAGTACAGGCATGCGTTTTTTGAGTTTTTTAGTACAAGCTTGAGTTTTTTGAGTTTTTTGAGCACAAGCTTGAGTATTTGAGTTTTTTTAGTACAAGCTTGAGTTTTTCGAGTTTTTTTTAGTACAAGCTTGAGTTTTTTGAGTACAGGCATGCGTTTTTTGAATTTTTTAGTACAAGCTTGAGCTTTTTAGTTTTTTAAGCACAAGCTTGAGTTTTTGAGTTTTTTTAGTACAAGCTTGAGTTTTTCGAGTTTTTTTTAGTACAAGCTTGAGTTTTTTTATTTTTTTTAGTACAATCTTGAGCTTTTAAATTTTTTCACGTATAAGCTTGAGCTTTTTGATGTTTTAGTACAAGAAACTAATACATAGTGTTGATTTTTTTTAGTACAAGCTTGAGTTTTTGACCACAAGTTTGAGTTTTTGAGCACAAGCTTGAGTTTTTTAGTACAAGCATGAGTTTTTTGAGTACAGGCATGCGTTTTTTGTGTTTTTTAGTACAACCTTGAGTTTTTTGAGCACAAGCTTGAGTTCTTGAGGTTTTTAGTACAAGCTTGAGTTTTTCAAGTTTTTTTTAGTACAAGCTCGAGTTTTTTTATTTTTTTTTAGTACAATCTTGAGTTGTTTTATTTTTTTACGTACAAGCTTGAGTTTTTTGAGGCTTTAGTACAAGCTTGAGTTTTTGAGTTTTTTTAGTACAAGCTTGAGTTTTTTGAGTTTTTTAGTAAAAGCTTGAGTTTTTTGAGTACAAGCTTGAGTTTTGAGTTTTTTTGGTACAAGCTTGACTTTTTTTTAAATCGAGAAGTATCAACGGGATTCTTTTTTTAATTTTTGATAATGACGTCAAGCTGTAGGAAGAAACTGCGATTTCCGACAACAAAAAAACGACTCTTATCATTTGTTATCAACGAATGGATAAGGTTTTAAAATGTGTTAAAAATTGCTGAAATTTTTTGAAATATTTCAAATTCTTTTTATATTATACATATTTTATATTTCTATATTATACTTTTACATTTTTCGTATTCAAGATTGAATATATAAATGTAAACTTAAAAAATAAACAATATACTTTTAGTATAATATTCAAACTTTTGTTTGATTTTCGACAAAAAAGACGACCTCAATAATTTGTTATCAACAAATGGATAAAGGTTGAATATGTTTTTAGCATATTTTTCCTTAATGTTCAAAAAATCGTCCGCTCATACGATAGAAAATGTTATAAACTATACTGCGTCCGAATTCAAAGTGCAACCCCTCACAAAAATCGTTACATTCGGTTCGAGGAATTTTTATATAAATTTAGTTGTAAATTATTTTTAATTATTTCGAATAATAATATTTGCTTAATTTCAGGCTTACGTATCCCCGTCAACCCTGTCAAATTTGCTGCTACGAAATGATTCAACCAACAATTCATGCAAAGGAAAAAAAACAACCCCGCTGGAAACGCAACCGCATTATGGTTTCGACGGTAGCACCCAGTGGGCCAGCGAGCAAATCCCGATAAATTACTCGCGGAATAAATTTTGCAGCGAGGAATCTAAGAACAGGAGACGAGAATCTTATTTCGGGGGGGGTCTATGATCCTTCTAGTGACACAAGAAAGCTCTCAACCACAATGTTAGGCTTTTCAAGCCCAAAACGACAGTCAACCGATCCCATTCTCCGCAATGGAAGCTTGCGACTTTTAAGAATTAAGGTGACGGCCATAAGGGTTGAACCCTTCGCGAGAGTCGAACCTACTCCTTTTTTTATTACTACATGAGGGTGAAAACGCATGTGGGTGCAATTTTAGAGGCGTTTATCGTTTCCCTATTAAGCCTTCGCTTTTTTTATTGTTATTTTATTAACGAGTAGTTTATTCTCTCTCTCCCTCTTCCTCTCGAATTAAAAAAAATTCTCAACTTTATGGCAATTTTTCTTAAAGTAGGTAAGGAGCACCATCTAACGGATAGTTGCTTAATATCGGATAGTCGACTATCTTGAGTTCTCCTATAGCGATATCTATTTTTAACTTTATACACTAATAACTAGACTGATGGTGCTTTTCGCCCGTGCGATTTTTTTTGTGTTAAGAATGGTTCTTTTCATCGAGTTAAGACCAAATCATTTATGCTTTTGTTATTTTTAATGAGGCAGAGCGTTTCTTTTATTTACTAAATACACAATTTTCGCCAAAATGGCAATGGGTACAAAAATATTACCGTTCATATTCGACCATGTCAAATCTTAATATCGGATACGTAATCGAGCCTAATATTGGACATCCGCTTGTGCCGAAATGTTCTTACTTAATTAAAGATTCACTCACAAAGACTGATTGTTTTATAAAAACTACAAAGTTAAAACAATAAACGTTTTATTTTGTATAATTATATTATATTAGGGACTATTTCGTATAAAATAGTCCTTTAATATCAGATATAAGGAAAACGGAGTTTGGGCCCGTAAATCGGACATTCGATTGTAGGCAACCTTTTTAAAAACCATGATTTACGTGATTTTTTAAAACATAATATAACTTAAAATATTCGAATGTCATTTGCAAAATAATTATTAGCATCTTTTTGTATATGACATGCAGATAATAAAATCGTGAAATGTAAACGTCTTAGCAATTTTTCACTTTTTTTTTCAATATGGAACATATCCGATATTTGGTGCCTTTCCCCGAATCCCTAATAAAGAGCACACAAACATTTTGTGATGTTTTACGACAAAAATTGGTGGCATACTGTCTGTTAGTCCGACGTCATCTTTTTCTTTTTCTGTAAAGTGCTGTGCGTTGGAATTTTTGCTATCTTTGGGTTGAGGGTTGAGTAAAATACGAAAGCGTTTCATAATATATATGTAAAAGACGAGAGGAGCAGCGTGGATTGTTCAAAAACAATAGTTTTTTAAGAAACGAAGAATGCTTGTATTATCTTTTGGAAAAAATTATTTTATCAAGATGTTAGTTGCAGAAAATATTTTTTTAAATACTTTGCTGTTTTTGGTACTTGTTTAGGGTTTTTTAAATCTACATTAATGAGCGTTTTGGTATTAAGCTACAAAAAATATACAGTGTTTCAAGTATTTCGCTTTTTGGAATTAAGAAAAACTTTTTTTTTAAATTGTATCTCTTTTTCTATGGATGTTTCGAAGAGACGATTCCAAATTTGTAATAGAGGTCCGAATGTTTGGGTTGTACATTTGTGAATTGTGATTTTTTTTAAATAAATTTCCAAATGTTCGGTTTTTTTGGGGTCGTAAATTTGCTAATTGTGAATTTTTGATGAAGTTCCGAATGTGAAGATTGTAAATTTCTGAATTGTAAATTATTTAACAAAGTTTTGAATGTGTGGGTTTGTTGGGTAGCCAATTTTTTAAATTGTTAATCGATAATAAGCTTCCGAATGTTTGGGTTGTTAGTTTGTAAATCCCATTTTTCAAATAAAGTCCTGAATATTTGGGTTAAAAGTTTGTAAATCAAATTTTTCAAATAAAGTCTGGAATGTTTGGGTTGTAAGTTTGTAAATCAAATTTTCGTTCATCAATTTTTTAAATTGTTATTCGTTAATAAGCTTTTGTATGTTTGGGTTGTAAGTTTGTAAATCCAATTTTTCAAATAAAGTCCTGAATATTTGGATTGAAAGTTTGTAAATCAAATTTTTCAAATAAAGTCCTGAATGTTTGGGTTGTAAGTTTGTAAATCAAATTTTCAACATAAAGTCCTAAATGTTTGGGTTCGTTGGGGTTGTAAATTGCTAAATTGTGAATTATTAATGTAATTTCAAATATATGCGTTTCCTCAGGTTGTAAATTTTGAATAAAGTTCTCAACGATCGAGTTCATTTGGGTTCACATCCTGCCAATTGTTCACAAACTTCCAAATGGTTTTCCTTGGATAGTACATTTCTAACCGTGAATTTTCAATAATTTTCTAAATATTTTTTCATTTCAATCCATTTCCAAGTCCTGAACGCATCCTCAAAAAATCGATGTCGTCAAATTTCCCGCCGCGGTACTTTGTTTTCGATTTTTTTTTCATCAGCCAAAAACGTGGGCCTGCAACGACAAAAAAAACGAAATTTACGGAATTAGCCGTTCGAAACGCGCGTGCAATTTCTCACCGTTGAAATTGTGCCCGATTGGTCGGCGTGTTTTTTGATGAAATAATGAATTTGATGCTCGTTCAATGATTCATATAGGCGGCCGAAAACGGAGGCGCTCGTACAGCCCCGAGAAATAAATCACTTTTGTCGTGTGTAATTTATTTGCCCCGGGCGCACCGGGGGACACGATATCGAGGTAGATATAACCGGACAACAGAGAGATGCATCAACGCGGCTTGTCAATAGTCGCAGTCTCCTGTACTATGAATCATTTATAGAATCGGGGGCGGATGTGACTATGGCGCGCGAATATTAAACGGTTATCCAACCTAAGGCTGTCTCGGCGGATACGAGAGTCTAATTCCCTATGGGCATCCAAAGGGGTTGTGGGCTTTTATCGATTGGCTGGCCATACTTGAAATTCTTGCTCCCTTTCTCTCTCGCTTTGGCCCTTCGCCTCCTTTTCTCGTATTTTATTTTTCCCCTCCTTCCTTCTACCTTTCTCTCTCTCTCTCTCTCTCTCTCTCTCTCTCTCTCTCTCTCTCTCTCTCTCTCTCTCTCTCTCTCTCTCTCTCTCTCTCTCTCTCTCTCTCTCTCTCTCTCTCTCTCTCTCTCTCTCTCCTCTCTCTCTCTCTCTCTCTCTCTCTCTCTCTCTCTCTCTCTTTCGCTCTCCTCCGCTCTCGCTGTATCATGTTCCTTCGATCTTTTAAATTCAGCCCATTGTATCCATTTTCGTGGGAATTATTATCATCTTATTCCTTATATTCATCTGTAGTATGGATTTTGTATTTTAATTAATTTTATTTTCTAACATTTTGTAATGTATTTTTTTTATTGGTTATTTTTATTGACATTCAAACATTTTTATTATCATCTCACGTTCTATATTAATGCTATTTTCAATCTACACTTTTGTTAATCTAATTTAGATTCGATTTTTTATTTCCGCTCATAAAAAATTTTTATTGATGTATTGCTTCGAAAGTCTCGCCGAGCGAAGTCAATCTAGTCAATCGATGATATCATCAATCTCTGGCCCTGCTTCCCTTTCTCTCTCACTTTATCATCATGTTGGGTGGGATCTTTTCATAACATGTTTTATTTCAACTTTCTTTAACATCTCCATTAATGATAGTTTAATTTGTTATTTTATCACTGATTTGAAAATAGTTTTTTTTAAATTATATTCATTGAATTTGTATCATTTTAATTTTAATATATTGTTTTGTTTTTATTTTTGTTATTTTTTTTGTTCTATTGTCATATTTATTAATATGGTTTTACTTCTCGTTAAAAAATATAATCGCTATTGTTATATTGCCTCAGGGCTAACTAAGGTAAAATAAATTTATGCAATCAATCAATCAAGCAATCTTTCTGGATCTCTCCCTCTCTCTCCATCTATCTGAATATCTATCTCTTTCGATGTGTTTCATTCTCTCTCTCTCTCTCTCTCTCTCTCTCTCTCTCTCTCTCTCTCTCTCTCTCTCTCTCTCTCTTTTTACCGTCCTCCTTTGCCTCCACTTACCCATTATTTTCTTCATCGCTCCAACCACCTCGATTATTCTTTAGTGTTCCAGGATGTTGATTAAAAAAAAATTAATTTCACTAACGCACCCGCCACCGGGACTGCATCATCTTTCTTCCTTCCATCCGTTCTCTGTCAGCCTGGGAAATTTTCCTCTGCGAGGATCATACTCTCAACTGAAAACCCACGAATAGATTAATAATGCATGATGTTACGTAAATATACAGCACAATGATGTGCGGTATAAAATAGAACGTCTAACGATAAGCTATAAAATATATGAAGCATTTTTTGTTAGTCAATGTATATATATATATGATTAAACCTATTACAGAATATAAAATATATGAAAATATTAGAAACTGCAATAAAGACCTGATGGAAATCACTTATGGAATCCTTCCTGAGGAGTTCTGCGTAAGCTTGGAATTTCCAAAAACGTATTTCCGAAGTGTGCCTTTCAAACTTTCATTCGCAACGAAGTTTTTGTAAAAAGTTCCAAAGAATGCCTTTTTTCAAGCTCAAAAAACAAAGGTTTTTTTTGTCTAGAACTTGCTATTTTGGTGACTCTCAAAAAATTTCAAAAAACTATCCGGTCCTACGAAAGTTTCAATTATTATACTAACATTTCTATTTTTCAATGTAGCTAAAGTGGCATTTTCTTTAAATAAAATAATCTTATTGTTTATCAATATTTTTCACGAAAAAAACTCAACCTCGGCAAGCCTATGTATTAATAGTGTGTAAAATTTCCTACCTGGTCATCCTGAAACTGTTACCAGAAAAAAGATATTAAAAATAGTCCTGTTTTTCGCGTCTCCAAGCTTATGCAGAACCCGTTCGTTAATTTTTCATCCAGAATTTACGTGGCTATTTTTTCGTGGCTATATTCGATCATTTTTAGGTCGAATTCTTAAGGGCCTATACCAGTGTGACACTTTAAAAAAATCGACTTTTTTTTGCCTTTTTTCGATAGTTTATACTTTTCAAGAATATCCTGTAAAAATGTCAAGGCCGTATTTCTAATGCTCCCCGAATGGCAGCTTTTCTTAAATAAAATGCCCACTTAAATCTTCAAACGCGTTTTTTCTGAAAATAAGATTTTTTAAATTTGCTGACATTGTAACTCAAAGAGCAGTTATCCGATTGCCGTGCAATTTGAACTGAGTACTCTTGAATATATTTACTTTACAATGACGTAGGATATTTTTGTTTCGATGAAAATTAAACGATTTGCCATTGACAGAAAACGACCATTTTATAGGTAAGAAACCGGACTTTTTTCATAACTACGCCATTTTGTTAGATTTTGATATTTTTTCGAAAATCCTACATCATTGTGCAGGAAATACCGTCTCAGTTTTAACCGACATTTTTTTCCTTTTTCGCGTTTC